>QANY01000230.1:1438759-1645373 GCA_003255025.1 Datisca glomerata | reverse complement strand
GACGGAGGGTGAAGTGGAGGAGGCGAAGACGGAGGGTGAAGTGGAGGACGCGAAGACGGAGGGTGAAGTGGAGGAGGCGAAGACGGAGGGTGAAGTGGAGGAGGCGATGACGGAGGGTGAAGTGGAGGAGGCGAAGACGGAGGGTGAAGTGGAGGAGGCGAGTGGAGGAGGCGAAGACGGAGGGTGAAGTGGAGGAGGCGAAGACGGAGGGTGAAGTGGAGGAGGCGAAGAAGAAGAATGACGTTTTTGTTGAAAAAAAGAAAAGAAACGAGTATTATGTAGATTTGAAGTTTGTATGGGGAAGGGAAATAAATGACGATGAAAGAGAGAGTGAACAATGCTTGATGTTAATTATGGTAGGCCAGTGGTATAGAATTCTTTATTTTCAAAAAGGAATATAAAATTCCTTAGACAAGTTGAAAATAATATATTAATCCAAATAATCCTTAAACTTTTCTGGCTCCTTTTAATTATAAACTAATTTATATTATTAAGAAAAGAAAATCTACTTTTATGAGAAAAGTAAAATTCACCTATTCAATGTTTGCTCAGTTCCTCTTCCCACAGGACATTTCTTAATCACTTGTCAGTCAGTTCTATTCAATTTGGTTCGACATTATCAAAGAACGATAGTTCCAATTCAGTTAAGAGAATTCTTCAAATTTCAAACCGAACCGAATCAGAATGAACTTATACTTACATAGCAAAGGACATAGTTTTATATTATTGTTTTCATATACTCTTTTCCATGCATACGACGACGATTTTCTTTAGTATAAGGGGGGAGGTTAGGTTGTTTTTGCATGTTTCCTTCAATTCCTGAAACCTTCACACAAACCAAGCGCGGCTCGACAATGTCGAGTGCCATCTATATCACTAGTTATATAATTTCCTCCATCTTTATTAAGTGTCGCTGGTGGCCATCTGGTTCTCGAGTTCCATATTAGTCCGGTTTACAACTCTCTTTAATCTTCTCTCGAGCTCGTTGGTTTGAGTTCCTGAGTTTTATCTACTTCAGTCTCCATCTCTCTTGAGCAGTCGAGCTCGTCTACTGTAGCTATGAATCTCTCTCTCTCTTTCTCTCTACCCTTCTCTCTCCATGGCTCTCTCTCCCTCTTCTCTCTCTGCGGCGGCCCAAACATAATGCAATGTCGGCTTGGGATTAGAGTTCTCACTAAAAATGAGCCTTAAAATATTATTTTTTTAATTTTTATTTCCCAGCCCTTTTTTTGTATTTAAGATGGAACTCATTAATAAGGGGTTTTCCCTCTAAATGACTCAGTTTTAACCTCTATTCATTTTTTTCAACATTTACTTAAAGGAAACATTTTTCACATCTTAAGTTTTGCTAAAACGTCATGAGTTTTATTTAATTATAAAAATAAGAGAGAAAATTATTTAGAGATTAAACATTTCTAAAAAATAGTTTTTAATATTTTTTTATTTCTACTTATTTTAAAATAAATCACTAGAAATATTTCTAGTAACAAAAGTTTTTCTCATTAAAATAGAAAACATAAAAGACTTATGTAATTTTATTGAAACTTTCTGATATAGTTATTTTCTCTGAAATAAATTTTAAATTTCATTACTATAAGTTATGAGAAAATTGAATAAATCGACGAAATTTCAAACTGAAAATGATAGATCAACAAAATTTGATACAAAAACTTACTTCATAAATTTGCTACTAAAATTCAAAAAAATTATCATATTATAATAACTAATATTACATAAGCATTTGAACCTAAAATGTATATATTTTTAGTAAAACAAACTCCAACTAGGGCCTCCATATTAATCGGACCGACCCTTCTCTCTCTCCATCTCTATCTATACTCTCTCTCAGTTCTCTCCCTTTTAGTACTTTCTCTCTAGGAGAGAATATTGAGAGAGACGGTCACACTATATTAAATTGCCGGTAGTTTTATGTACAAAACTGAGAGAGTCGCATTGTGACCGTCATTTCTAATAATTTTCTCTCTTTTAGAACTCCCTCTCAGCTCTCTCTCTCTCAGCTCTCTCTCTCATACTCTTTCATTAAGGTAAGTGTATTTAAGCTTATTAATTTAATTTCGGGGTTTTATCCTCACTTAGGATTTTGCATCAACTGATTCAAGGTTTTATTATTATTAAGGGTTCTATTTTGAAGTTTGAATCCTTGGCATTAATTAAGAATTTTCATTAATATACAACGATTCGTAATTTTAGTTCGGAGTCACTTTTAGATTGGGAGTTTTGTGTTTTTAGTTTGTCTTAACATATATTGTTGTCCTTTGACTTGTTAGAATGTGTTGAAGTGTATTTAGACTGAACATTGTTGGAGTCTCAACAATCAACTATGTTCTGAATAATGTATTGTGGGACTGAGAATGTACTGTTTTTTTTTTTTTCCATTCTTGTTGTGTTTTAATGCGTTCAATTTGTGTTTTTAAGTTTGTATATGTAATTTTATTTGAAATCTGAACGTTTTATGCTGATTTTTTCAGGTTTTTTATATTAGACTTTCCATGAGAAAATGTTTCATAGGATACTGCCAAGTCGGAGAGGTGAACGTGACTGAATCGAATTTTAACTTTTAGTTCGGTTATGTTCAATTCAAAATAAATCCTAAATTTAGGATTTATTTTGAAGTATGTTTATTTATTCAGAAAGCGTTTTGGACATTTGAATATAAATTATTTTGTGGGGGAAATAAAACTAGTAATTTACTTACAGTGGTGTATTAATTATTTTATTTAACAAGAAAAATATAGTGGTGGGAAGGGTTTAGAGAGAGGGTCTCATCTCTCTCTAGAGACTTCTCCTTAAACAAACCCTAGTTGTCGGGGTCTTAGAGTGTGAATCTCCGTCGAGCCTGGCCCTGAGCTCGCTAGAGTTCAGGGCGAGGCTCCGCCTCTCCATAGCCGATGGTTTTTGGAGGCGCAGGAGCATCTGTTCTTAAACATGCGTTCTACTCTTTCTAGTTCGAATGATGGCTTCAACCAAGAAGGTTATTCCAAGGCGCGGGAAGTTATTTCAACGTTGGTGTACTTCGTTACTTCTCGGCTGGATTTTCATTGGCCATCTCGCAAGTTTGCTCTGATAAGGCTGGTTACCCGATGGGTTTCTTTGCAGACGGGTGACGAAGATCTGGAGTATGTACCATCTATTATTTGTATGGAAGGACCCCATGATTGTTTCGGTGAGACACGGGGCAAGCAACGGAGTTTTAGAATCTCGTCCCCATCTTGGGTTCTCAAGCATCGCTGGAAAAATGGATGACTCTCGTGACTGGGTTTCGTTGCTGTTTATACCATTTCTAGTCGCGGGCGTCCTAAGTTCACCACAATCCCAACCATTTTTAGGTGTCTGCCTCTACTCGGAGCGAGGCCTTGCTCCTTCTCTATCCGCCTTCACGATCACCTCCCTTGTCTCTTAAAATTCTAATCTATATATTTTTTGAAAAAGATAATTATTTTGTAATGAAAATAAAAATTTAATCTAGTTAACAATAATTTAGTTGAGTCATTCTACCATTATACCATGAGGAGTTCTTAAAAAACATACAAAGAGGAGAGAGAATGAAAGAGAATATTAAGAAAAGTTTATCTCTCCTCTCAATTTTTTCTCTCTCTGCTCCTAATATGTTTGTGTAACAGTAACATAAAATATTTATTTAATTAATATCTATATCTGAAGCACGGGTATCGTTTGTTGCCAAAGAGAGGGGATTACACTGATTGGAGATTAAATCTCAGACCCAGATATTGAAAATCACAATTATGACCATTGGGCTACAATACCATGGTCAAAGCACTTGTTTCTTATTTTTATTCTGCAAGCATTTTAAGAAGCACTGATTTATGATTTTATATCTTTGAAACAATTGGGATAGATGATCCAACTCCTTTTCGAACAGTTATCTTACTTGATTTATTTTTATCAAAGTTTTAAATTCTACAAAAATTATGAAATTTTTGTATTCAGTACACGAATTTTATGATATAAATTCTTGTAGAAATTATGACTAAGACACGTTGATTTTTGTACATGTAGGGACTTATCTATCTATACCAACTCATCATATACAAACATGTATATATGATGTCAGTCTTAGTAATGAAATAATACATTTATGTTAATCAATTTCAACTTATCGGTATGTCAAGCACATAGATACAGGCTACTGATTAATAGTAGAGTAAGAGACATTGATGCCCATAATAAGCTTTCAATCCAGTTGCGATTTAGAAATCAGTTCATCTTTGAAAACAGATACTTTAGCTCCACATGATTCATCTCTAGTACAAAAATGGACGTGACCGCATAAAATTCGTACATAAAGAATAATAGAATATAAGAAAATACATCAAAGGGGTTTCAATGGGCTTCATGTTCAGGCATGATTATCCCTAAAATTCTTTTAATCGAGGAACTATGTGTATTAAAAAAATCCATGTACGTAGACATACTCTCCCTCTTAAGATGAGAAGACAGAAGTCAGAGCCCAGAAAACAACCCCATGTAATTGAGCCCATTGTTGACCTGTCCGGCATATAAAGGTTGATGCACCAGCATTGACCCATTTAAATAAGCCCACTAGCTATGGACAACTCAAACATCTGCATCGGCAAATGACAAGAGAAAAACTCAAAAACCTCCTTTAGGTAAAAATGACCTAAAGTAATTAATTTCATTTCGATACACTGAAGCAAATAAATTAGTTCGTTACGCCTGTAATTTGATAACTAAATTATTTAGTCACATCATTTTTGTGAAAAAATCAGACATTTTTATAATTCACTCATATTTTTCGTACATTTTCTCCATTATTCTCATACGTAATTCATGATCTTCACACAAAAATGTTTGGAAATAAGACAATCAATATAACGATTGTGCATCTAGTAATAGTTTTTCCATTGTCAAAACATAATTGGAAAGGAAATGTTTAATTTATGTGTTGACATTTCTTTCTAACCCAATAGATGGTGTTCTAAACAAGTTAGAAGGATTTTCTAACTTAGACTCTTATGCTCTTCTTCTATTATTATTATTATTATTATTATTATTATTATTATTATTATTATTATTATTATTATTATTATTAAATTGCCTTGCACCGTGATGTACGTGGAATTATTTTTTTCTATTTGTATCATAAGAACTGGGTAATATGTATACGTTCATGTTAAAGGATAATGAATCATTAAGGTAGTGTTTCAAAAACATCTCAACTGACTTTCAAAATAAAAGTTCAACTAAATAAACTTTAATATTTAGTGAGGGTTTTAAAATGAAAATTTTCATAAAAAGTACTATTAAATGCCCATTTGGAGAAAATCTCAAGGAGAGGCTTTTAGTAAAAAAATTTACTTTCTTTATATACCATTAGTTTTTTTTGTCTCCTATAACCTTAATCTTTAATCTATTTAAAATAAAATGAGAGTAAAAATCATTAATGATACATTATTATTTAGACTAGATAATATTATTATTAGTCAATTTTTATTTTTTATTTTTTCATAATGATAGTGTATATTTTTATGAGGCTCTTTATTTTTTCCTCTTCTTAATTTGAATTTTATTTTGTACATGGGATGACACTTTAAGTTATCGTTTCATAATAAATATGTTCGGAAAATTCTATCATTTAAAAAATAAAACATGTTTAATTTATTTATATCTTAGACTGTGCATGTATGTTCTTCTAATACGAATAACTTATTTTGAGAAATTTTGATGAGTAAAATTTATAAAAATTAAAATATTATTTTCTAATTTTATTTACAAATAAATATATTTTATGAAATTTTTATTTAAATAGACAATAAATATATGAGAAACAATCAAAATATAAAACCATACCTAAAATTCATATAAATTTACAAGCCGAGAAACCCTCTACCTGCAATTTTCATTACTCTTAAGACGGCTAGGTGATCTTCTTTTCCTCTTAATATTCTCTTTAGTTTGCTGAGAAGTTACAAAACTTTGCATCTAAAACTGGTGGGTAATCAGAAATTCAATTTTCCCTGTTTCATTTGTGACTAAAGTTTAACTTGTCAATTTCTCAGTCACAGATGTTTAAGGCGAATTGAGTTTTCGGTTTACGCTATCTGAAAACAAGAGATTGCATGCCCTCATTAGATTTAAAATTTTCAATTTAGGATGAGTAATTGGATTATTGTTCGATTTGGCTTTATCTGAAATTTTCTTTTTTCTACTCACAATTTGGGGGAGATGGAGGGATTATTTAATTAGCACATAAAAGTAGAATTATCTTATTTTATCTTAGTATTAAAAATTGTTTATAGAGGTGGAATTTTTTATTTTCTTTTTCACTCTTTAAACTTCATTTAGATATAGAATAAAATAGGTATTTCTTATTTTTTCTTATTTCTTTTATATATTAAAATTTATTTTTATTAATACAATTTTTCATTAACATTTGAAAAATAAGTTTCACTTTTTTTTGTGAAAACCCTAAACCATACGTAAAGGTCAATCTTTCGTTTTAATAATTTTTTATTTTAAATCTTATTTAGATATAAGATAAAATATGTCTTTCTCTTATTATTTTATACATTAAAATCTTATTTTATTCAATGTTAATCATTTGGAATAAATTTCATTCTTTTTCTTAAACCCTCTCTACTATATGTATATGTAATGCATAATTTTTTTGTGTGTGAAAGTTAAATTTTATTAATAAAAAAATATAATTTATACAAATATAATGGTCATAGCCCCGTAACTATAAAATACTAAATAGTATAAAAGGTACTACACAAAAGCAGGGAACATGTCCCTATCTCTTTGGAAGCTAATTTCATCTATCCAAGAAGCTAGGGTCTACATGAATACTTTTTTCAGAATTAAGAAAATACAATTTATCTCTCGTCATTCTACAATTTTCTTGCTAATGATAGGAATATCAACGATCTTTCCTATGAAAATCCTTCTATTCCTTTCTACCCATATGCAATACACAAATATATTGAATAGAAGTTTACTCCAGTGGGTGACATCATGTTTTGAAAATGAACTCTGCAACAACCAATGTTATATAGCCTCCCAAGAAAGAATATTACAATGGTCACAATTCTGCAGCAAATCAAACAAAATACCCTATGTAACCTCACATTCGCAAAACAGATGGGCAACTAACTCAATCCCAGCAGTATAAAAGACACAAAATAAGCCAGCATATGGACATCATTTAATCACATGAGATTTTGTAGCTAACTTATCAAGTAAAGCAAGCCAAGTTATAAAAGAACATTTTGGAATAGAACCAGAAAACCAGACTCTTTTATACGAAACAATCTTTGGTTTCTGTTGCAGGAGGGCCTTGTAAGTGTTTCTGATGGAAATGGCACCTCCTGAATCCAAACTCATTTCCACGTATCATTCTGCCTGTAGTAGGGGAGGTTTAAGTCCTGGTGAAAGTCCCAATGAGCTAGGCTGGATGCAAGGTTTAAGCTAGGACAGACCCATCTACCTTCTCTTATCATAATAGAGAAAGGAGTAGACAAGTGACTCATAACCAAGTTTTTACCTCCCTTAGCATTCAAAATACCTGCAGGATGCCATAGCCCAGTGAATATCATAATATCAGAAGCATCCCCAATTTTAAGTGTATAGCAATCTGCTACCTTGTCTCTAATTTTGAGCAAACTCCTCCATGACCAGGTAGGACCAACTGGCATTTTAACTGTAAAGATGGAATGGTCCTTCAGTAAGTTGCTCTTGCACCATGCAATCCATAATGATTCTTTTGATTTAGTAACCAGCCTCCAAAAGTGTTTTGAAATAGCAGCTAGCTAGGTTTCAAACAGTCAAGTTTTTAATTCCCAGGCCACCCTCTTCTATGGGAGTACAAATCATATCCCAAGACACTTCAGCTCCTCTAAAACTCCCTGAGTTCCATTCCAAAGAATGTTTCTGAGAGCATCATTTATCTGCTTCATGACTTGCTTTGGAAGAATAAGCAAGCTGGCCCAATAACCTTTGTCCTCTTCACAATCCTGTCCATTAGAATCTCACATGCACTTTGCTGAGCTTAGCGGAGATGAGAGGGATGCCAAGATACTTCACAGGAAGACTGTCCTTATTGAAACTAGTTTCACATAAAACTTATTTTCATTTGTAGTAAAACTAAGTATTAAGAAAAAAAAATAGGAAAATGAAATATATCATCTATTGACAATTTAATGGATGGAGGTTGCTATAAGAATAAGAATGATTCAATCATGAGAGGTTGTAGCGTAATTGGTCATTGAGGGTTTGAGGGTTTGGGGGTTTGCTCTCCCTAGGTCGCGGGTTCGAACTGAGACGCTGTAATTTCATGGTCATTGGACTGTGGATTTATATCCTAAATTAACTGAGGTGCATTTGCGGGAAACTCCTTACCAAGAATCTGTATGCACTCTTGGGATTAGTCCGAGAGCTACGCTCTGAAGACCCGAGGCTAACAAAAAAAAAAAGAATGATTCGGTAGTTGTAGAAATCATGAAATAATCATTTCATTTTCAAACAAAACTTCTTGTTTTCTTTTTAAATCTTTAAACCTATAAATATAGGATAAAATATGTATCTTTTTTGTCATTAGTTCTTTTCTAGATTAAAATTTATTTTTATTCAATATAAATAATTTAGAAAAATAAATTTCAATATTTTTTGTGTATAAAACCCCTTAACAATATGTAAACACTAATATTCTGTTTTTACAACTTTGCACCCTTTAAATCTAATTTGGACATAAGATTAAATATGAATTTTTATTATTTTTTATTAATTCTTTTATGCATTGAAATCTTATATTTATGTAATTATATTCTTTTTACCATTAGTAATTTAGAAATAAATTTCATAATTATTTTTCGTAAACCGTCTACAATATATAAAAGGTTAATATCCTTACTACTATTTAAAAGCTTACATTTCTGAAAAACATTTGTTTGATACATTTATTAACTAAAACTTTATTATAAGACATTAGTCCTTAACTACATTTGTTTCATACAATAATTATCATTCATTAAGATTGCATTAAGTATTGTTAACGGCACTATAAATTTTTTAACCGTTTCAAAGCCAACTTTGTTTGAACGAATTTAAGCAATACTGTTTATTTTAAAACACATATAATATATAATTATAATTTATAATTGTATTCAAAATCACATTTTAACGTTTTTATATGTAAACAAAAAGAAGACAATAACGTGTCTTCTACAATTTTTATATATTTGAGAATATAAGTTAACCACAAATGTGATATAATACTTATAATTTATAATTACATTCAAGAACTCTTACTATAATACTTTTAAGAACTCAATTTTCAAAATAATCTAGTAGCTATAATTCAATAGCCTTATGATATTTATTTTAATAGTTTCAGTAATACTATAATAACATAATAAATTGGTTGAATCAAATTGGGCAATGCATATTTAACCCTTATTCTACAATTAATATATTTAAGATCTTAAATTACAAAATAACATAGTAAATTTTAATAAACTTCATAATCTCTCATAGAATCACCATTTAAATTTATTTTGACCTTTCATCTTCAACTGGTTTTCTAAGTTTCTAATTATCTCACTTCAAAAATTAATTTTAACTTTTAACGTTTTATATCTAAAGCATTTCAATGTAGTTACTTTTAAACACATTTTCACAATCACGTTTATCATCTCAATTATTAATAATATATGAGTTATAGAAAATTAAGAGACATATTGGTTTAAATAGATAAATTAGGTTAAGAACTTGTATTTTTGAATAATTTAACATTGAAATTAACACTTCAATTCAATTTTACATTTTAATTTAGATGAATAAGATTCATCAATAAAACAACAACAACAAAACTAGCTAATAAGAGTTAATAAGCACCATATTAAAAATATTAGGAGGAACTGTGTCAAATCAAATATGGCATTAACCAAAGCAGTGGATGGCTTTTTTAGAAAATCAACAACTAAAATGTATGTGGTGTTAATTTCAAATAGTGTTATTCTCTCTCTAGCAACACAAAATTTTTAACATAAAAACACCATCTACCTCTGATAACTAGAAAATATATGAGCTAAGAAAAATCAAGAGAGACATTGGGATTTGCTTTTGTGATGTTTTCACTTAATTGAACTTAGACAAGAAATTTCAACTCTGAAATTCACGCTATGCATATGAATATATAAATAAAACTGCTAATACTTAATTATTTGATTGTAAATGAAATAATTAAAACCATGACAATATACGTCATATACAAATGCTCGGACGAGAAATTTGACAAGATCATAGTTAGTAAAAAGATTAATGAAATGTACCAAACCCAATTCAATGTATTGTCATTTAAGCTGCTAATACTTAATATAATTTTTTTAAAATTTATCTCAAATATTCAATTTAAGTTCACGTGTAACGGATGTATGATATTACTAATACTTCTAAAAGTGTGGATATAGGGAAAACTTTATTTGGACTATTATATCCAATCATAATAATGATATTCCTAAGATACCCCTAATGACAATAAATTGAGATAATAATTGAAATTAAGAAAATACTTTTTACATAAATTGATAATAAATTGGAGAAACCCAACAACTTCTAGGCTCAAATCATAATTAATATACACTTAGGAAGAATGAGTATGACGCGGTTAAAAGAAGTTATTAACTATTACACATAAATTGTATATTTCAAAATTAGAAGCCATTCCTGGAAGAAAAAAATTTAGATGCCATAAAATTAATTTTTATGAATTTCAAATAAATAAATTTATTTATATATTAATGGTATGAAAAAAATTAAAATTTGAATTTGTAAAGTTTTAATATCGCAACTTTAAAATTTTAGCTGAGAAAACCAACCATCACCGATGAGTCAAATCAAATAAAATATTTAATTGGATCGGTTAGATTAACATATTGATTTCACGATTAAAATAATATGTTGAATAAATTATAACTATTGTAAATTAACGTTTCATACCACAATATATAGGTTACAAACTATTAAAATATTTATACTTAATCATTCATATTATTTTTATTAACAACCTTCAACAGCAAATTCTCTTGTAAACACTTAATTATTTCATAAGATTCATCTGTTAACAAAAATGAAAACTACAACGCAAATTTTGTGTCAAATGCAAAACTGGATGGGTTCTAGGAGATTGGCTATTAAAATTTTTATCATTCAATAAAGTTTTGTTGAAATTCAAAAAGCGCAAAAAATCATCTATACAAATTGAAACTCATATTTTAAAGGTAATAAATATATACTAATACGTACTTTTGAAATTATAACAATAATTATTGTAGATTCTAAATATGTAATTTGTAATTATTTTCTGGTATAGAACTAATTTATGTCGTCATAGTGGATGATATGAAATATCTTTCATAAATTTCATAGAAATTTGAGTGAGAAAAACTTAATTGACAGTTAAAATATGAATCAAATGAATTAAATTGTGCATTTGGCAACATTCACATTATCTCAAAGTTTATAATTAATACTTTAAATTATAAAATTAATTATTATTTAGAACATATTTCTTATGATAGTTATTATGATTTATTGTACAATGTATTGATAGTCCAATTTGACATATATTGAATGATAGTAAAAATATATTTAAGAAACATTTCACATAAGAAAAAAATAATTTTAGAACTAAAATTTGAATACATATTAATTTATATTTGAGATAAAATTATAAACTTTTTTCTAATTGTCGATGATGTTGTATCAACTAATCAAAACAAATTAACTAATTCAAATTCATAGAGAAAAAGTCTTAGATGATTTAAATTGGTCTAACAATAAAAACACATATATTAAAAAAATAAGTTGGCATATAATAATAACATATAAAATTTAATATTCACGTGCAATGCACATATCCAGAAACTAGTTTAACAAATGTGCACTTAAAAATAAAAGAAAAAGAAAATTTATCATCTATTGACATTTTATTAAATGAAGTTTGTTATAAGAATAAGAATGATTCAGTGGTTGTAGGAATCATGAAATGATCATTTCATCTTCAAAATCTAAATAAATTTTTAACGTGGTTCAACATGTGCAAAAACACCTGAGTAGCAACTAGTTTTAAAAAACAGTGGGTTTGGTTAACGATCTTTGTCTTTCAAAACAACAAGCATGGCCTCCAAGAATGAAGACACGAAGACCAAAATGATAATTATCGATGAATCTTTGTAATTTATCTTTTTTTGTAATAATTGTACTAGTTGTCAAATAATTAGGCAACTATATACTGTTCTTAGTCAAAAGTAGAAATTTTAAATATTTTTACTTTTGTAGAATAGAATAGTGCAGGTAAGTGATGAGTTCCTGGTGAACTCTACTTTCCTCACCTATAAATATGTTGTCTTCTCCCATTTATTGCACATAACTTGTTTTCACTCTTAACGATTTTTGAAGGAATTCAAATATTATTGAAGGAAAATAAACTTACAAGTATTAAAATTATTTTACAATAATTAATTAGTGCTTCTTCTCACTAATTAACGTTGAGGAAAAAGAAGAAACATTACAAAAGAGGAGGAAAGAGAATGTTTTGTTCAAAACAAGTTTTTCTCTAAAAAACGTTAAGAGTGAAAACAAGTTCTGAGGAACAAATGGGAGAAGACAGCCTATTTATAAGTGAGTTTAGTGGAGTTCACTGGAAACCCATCATATGTGTGAATTCTTCCTTCTCTACCCAATCTTTAATTCTTTAAATTATATCCAATTCCACCTCTTTTGGTATCAAAGCAAAACCTTGTTGGGTATTTTACTATTTTTTTAATATATGTACTATTATTGTTCTTCACCGCCTTTATGGCTGGTTATTACTTCTATTATTACTTAATTGCTTACTTGAATAATTATTTTTATTTAATCTGACTCTCCGCCTAATTGGATGGTTATTTTTATGCTTGATTATTTCTCTGTAATCATTGATTTTCAAATCTGTGAATCTAACGTATTAGTTTCTATTTGGTTTGCTTCAAGCACCCCAATAAGACCTCTTAGATACGTAAATCCCGAGGGTAAGGTAGTTGTAGAGACAAATGGGAGAAGAGTCGACTTCATAAGAGGTTGTGGAAGTCATAGCAGGTTTGAATATCAAAATACATTATGTAATTTTTAATCATAAGAATAATTTAGTTATTTTGAGCAATGAGTAGATTATTTCGAAATAATTCTTCTAGTAGCAATATGTCTACAATAAATACAATACCAGACATAATTAATGAAGAATATTTTGAATACTTAGCAAATGATCATGTAGATCATAGGGTATGGAATATACCCAAAATTCCTAGTAAAAAAATTTATAAATCAACATGGTCTGTCAAACCTCAGCATCATGTAAAAATAATTGAAAAAAATATATGCCCTTGGGAAAGAGCATGAAACTTATCAATTACTTCCCCACAATCCAATTAAACTTCACATTGAAGAAGGATATAATTTCTTCACTTTGATATAATTTTCTTCACTTTGGTGTGTCCATATTGGAGTTAAACCACTCACAATAAGAGTTCTAAATACCTTTGCCCTATTAGCCTTGCGAGATGCAATATTTATAAATTTTAATTAATAGTATTTATGATTAATTGAATCATCACTTTGAAATGGGCCAATGCATTTTGATTGTTTGTCAGATTTGTCTCTTAGTCTAATAGACCCCATATTCTTAAATCTTCAACTTTAAATATTGAAACTAGTGGTTACCAAATCATAGAAGGTGCCCAACCCCTATCTTTGATTTTCAGAATACATTACAAAGTAACCATAACCAATATGAATTTCCAAGCCATCAATAGAAGTCCAAAAAGTCAAACCTTGTTGATTCAATCTAGCCAAAGTAATGTTAATATTAGAGTTCCTAAAACCATTAGATGGTCTGATATTACTTTGCCTATAAATTAACTTTTAACCAATGAAAGCCAACTCACTCCAGTTCAACACCCAAATGAAGATATTGATCAGAACCAGCAGTGTATGGATGATACTGTTAAAATTAATCTTCAACCATCTTCCATTTCTAATCCTCAAATTAAGGAGTTTAGCTAGTCTAGTACTCCTAGAAATTCATTTTCTGGATCATCTGTTAATAATGATCAAGATCTTAGGATTCATGAGTTAGAACAAGGATTAAAAAATAAAAAATTTAAGACTGAAAGGCATAGCCATAAATTATCAAGTCTGTAAGTCAATCTTTGATAATAAGACTGAACAATCTGACAAAGTTGAAACACCCACTGAATCATATTTCCAAGAAACCTTACCTCTTGTTAATCTTCAACTTTTAATTTTAAATTTAGGCACCCTAAGCCAATAATACGAGCCTGATTGGGAGGGTTTAACCTAACATATGAATGACCCAACCAATCTCAATAGTCGTAATAGGTTCAGTGAGACATATAATATGGATCAAAGAAAATTCATTCTTGCTGAATGGAAGGCGTTCATGTAAAAATTTAAAGTAGATATGTTTTTCCTTGATTATATCGAGGATATTTATGAAAAGAATATTAAAGTAATTTCAAAGACCAAATGAGTCAAGGAAGACTCCAGTGTGGTTTCTGCTAGCCATCCCCCACCTGAGAAAATTACAATTAATCATAAAAATTCTTTAATCATTGCTTCTCCTTTTAAGTTTTCAAAGGAAGAAGAACCCAATAAAAATATTGTTGAACAACTTAATTACACCAATAAAAGTTTAATAATAATAGGAAAATAATTAGACAAAATTGAAAATAAGGTTGATGATCTTCATGATCCTAAATCTAATGAATCTATGAAAGAAACTCTTAATAAATTTTTAAGATAAAAATACTTTGGATATTGTTCCCCTCAATAAAAAGATTGATAAAATGCTTCAAGAATTGAAGAATGAATCTGTTAAATAATCTTCCTCTATTAAAGTTATTAACCAAGACAGTTGTTCTAAATCATAAAGTCATAGGTCAAAATCCACCTATGAATCATCCACAATTCTTAAATCTTTAAGCATCCACAATATTGAAGAAATGTTTAAAATTTTAGAAATTAAAAAATTAGAAAAAAAAGGAAGTGGCATAAAAAGCCTATTCCTCCATATATTCAAATTACTGAATCTTCTTTAGTTAACCAATTTTCTGTTTCTGCAGAAAAATTATATGAATGAAATGTTGATGGGCTTTCAGAACATGAAGTCCTCAAAAAATTACAACACATGACTATGGTAGCCAACAATTACATTACCACACATAATTTGCCTCACAATGAGGTAATCAAACTTTTCGTCACAAGATTCACATGAATGTTTCATTCATGCTGGAAAAAATATCTCACACAAGAATCTAAAAATACCATCATTTCAGCAGTAAAGATTGATGTT
This sequence comes from Datisca glomerata, assembly GCA_003255025.1. NCBI lineage: Eukaryota > Viridiplantae > Streptophyta > Magnoliopsida > Cucurbitales > Datiscaceae > Datisca > Datisca glomerata. The sequence continues at coordinate 1,629,967 of QANY01000230.1, read as the reverse complement.
GAAGGAATCCCAATTATTGGAGAGGATCAGAAAATAATGCATGATGCCATTAACACCCTCTTCTACACAAGAATTGAACATTTCATTGGAACGCCAAGTAATGTTACTTCGCGTATTCATGATCAATTAACCAATCTTATGTGTTTAACCCTAAGTGATTTTGACTGTCACAAAAATATATTTTTTGTCCAGAGTAATGTTAAGGGATGATTGTAATCAACCCTTTTGAAAAGAAAAATTCATCAATAGCTTACCTAATTTGATTGCCCACAAAATTAGAATAGTCATTAGTGATGACCTAGAAAATATAGACTATAATAGTCTCAACTACGGTACAATTAATACTACAATACAAAAGAAGGTCTAAAAATGTGTATAGACATGAAAATTAACAAACAAATTAAAAAAGAAAAGAAAACTGTCAAATATGAATTAGGTAATTTCTGCGAGCAATATGGTTTACCCACTATTGCTCATTTCCAAAAGAATAGAAAAAAATTATCATCTAAGTCCTAAGAGAGTTTAAAAACCTTATAGGAAGAAATACCACAAACAGAAAAATAAATTTTGTCAAATATTTTCCTAAGAATAAAAATTAAAAATAAAATATTTTTCCAAAAGAATAAGTGTTTTAAATGTAACCAGAATGGTCATTTTTTCAACATTTGTCAAGTTAAAAATAAAATTAATCAATTAAAAATCTCTGACGAAAATAAATAATAATTGTCTAGAATTATAGAATTAATAGAATACTATGAAAGTGGTAATAAAGATTTAGGAGAATTTGAATCTCCTGAATCTGACGAATCAAACTCTTTAAGTTCCGACATTGATTCTCCTAACTTCTCTATGTGGTGCATGGACAGTTGTTGTCAGAAAAAATATCAATGTTGTAAATAAAAATGAAAAATAAGAAAATCTCTTGTTAGATTTAATTAGCAAAATTAAAAATTCAGAATTAAAACAAGAATACCTTGAAAAACTTAGGAAGGTAATTTAAAATAAAGAAAATACTAACTCTCATAATAATATCGCAAGCCTTTCACAAACTCTTGAAAAATTCAACAGAGTTAATAGAAAGGAAAAAGAAGTTATTTTATAGGAACTTCAAAAAGAAATTAAAAATATCACAATTGAAATAAAAGAATTAAAGGAATCAAACACAAAAATAACAAAAGAATTAAATCTTTTAAAAATAGAGAATTTAATTAAAAATAACGAATCTAGTGAACTAGGAGAACCTAGTGAATCCCCAATTCCTGATAATGAGGTTGAAGAACCTATTGTCAACAATCATTCCTGGTGAGAAAATTATGTCACGGAAGAATCTAAAAATACCATTCTTTCAGCAGTAAAGATTGATACTGAAGGAATCTCAATTATTAGAGAGGGTCAGAAAGCAATGCATGATGCCATTAATACCCTCTTCTACACAATAATTAAACATTTAATTGGAATGTCAAGTAATGTTACTTTGTATATCCATGATCAATTAACCAATCTTAGGTGTCCATCCCTAAGTGATTTTAACTGGTACAAAAATATATTTTTTTGTCCAGAGTAATAAGGGATGATAATTCATCAATGGCTTACCTTTGTTTGCCGACAAATTAAAACAATCCTTAGTGATGACCTAGGAAATATAGACTATAATAGTCTCACCTACGGTACAATTATCATTACAATAAAAAAGGAATGTCTAAAAATTTGTATAGACATGAAAATTAACAAACAAATTAAAAAGAAAAGAAAACTGTAAATAAGAATTAGGTAATTTCTGCGAGCAATTTTCATCTATATCCTTCCTAAAGAATAGGAAAAATTCTCATCTATATCCTAGAAAAGTTTAAAAACCTTATAGGAAAAATACCACAAACAGGAAAAGTTTTTTAACTAAGGTAATTCAAAAGAAATAAAATACTAAGTTTCATAATAAAATCACAAGCTTTTCACAAACTCTTGAAAAATTCAACTGAGTTAAAGGAAAGAAAAAAGAAGTTACTTTTCAGGAACTTCAAAAGGAAATTAAAAATATAAAAACTGAAATAAAAGAATTAAAAGCATCAAACACAGAAATAATAAAAGAATTAATTTTTTAAAAATAGAGAATTTAATTAAAAACCACGAATCTAGTGAACTAGGAGAACCTAGTGAATCCCCAATTCCTGATAATGAGGTTAAATAACCTATTGTCAATAATCAAGATGATGATAACTTCATCCAAATCCTAAATCACATCAATATAAAAAAATGGCACATAATTGTCAGAATAATAATTCAAGATTATGATTTCATTTCAACGACTCTGATTGATTCAGGAGCTGATTTGAATTGTATGCAAGAAGGACTCGTTACTACCAAGTATTTCTAGAAGACAAGAGAATCTTTGTGCTCTGCCAATGGTGATCGAATGCATATCAATTATGAAATCCTCAAAGTTCATATTTTCTAAGACAATGTATGTTTTAAAATATCATTTGTCTTGGTAAAAAATATGAGAGATAAAATTATTTCAGGTTTACCATTCATTTCTCTGTTGTATCCTTTTACTTATCTCATGAATAAACTTGTCAAATTCAAACTTCTTTCTTTTTCTCGAAATGAGAAATTGAAAACTTTAAAACAAAAATCTATTTATAAGTCCATAAATTTAATTTCTTGTAAAAAAAATTATATTTTCTACAAGATGAAAAGAATTAAAGAACAACTTCAAAATACTGCTCTTCAAAAACAATTTAAAATCTTTGAACAAAGAATTTGTAAAGAATTGTTGCTGACATTCTCAATTCTTTCCGGCACAGGAAGCACCATACTGCCAATCTGCCTTACATTAAGGGATTTGATGAAAATAATATCCCAACAAAGGCAAAGCCGATTCATATGAACTCTGAAATGCTTAAGTTCTGTGAGAAGGAAATTATAGAACTTCTCAATAAAAATATTATTAGAAGTAGCAAATCTCCTTGGTCTTGCTCGACGTTTTATGTCCAAAAGATCAGTGAAATTGAACGAGGAGTTCTTCAATTAGTTATTAATTACAAGCCCATTAACAATATTTTGGAATGGATAGGATATCTAATACCAAATAAAAATGACTTAATCAATAGACTTGGAGATGTTGTTATATTCTCTAAGTTTGACATGATGCCCGAGTTTTGAAAAATTCAGATAAATGAAAATGACAACTACAAAACTGCATTTGTAACTCCATTTGGCCATTATGAGTGGAATGTAATGTCCTTTGGTCTTAAAATGCTCCAAATGAATTCCAAAATATAATGAATGAGATCTTTAATATATTTACTGATTTTTTAATTGTTTACATTGATGATGTTCTCATCTTTTCTAGATTAGTAGAACATCATTGGAAACACCTTGAATTATTTGCTAGGATAATAAAACAAAATGGTTTAGTTATCTCTGCAAGTAAAATCAAATTGTTTCAATCTAAAATCAGATTTCTAGGATTTGAATTTATCATTCCATAATTAAACCAATTGATCGAGTAATACAATTTGCTAATAAATTTCCTGATGAAATCCTCGATAAAACCCAATTACAAAGATTTCTAGAGTCCCTAAATTACATATATGATTTTTATAATAAATTAAGAATTGATTGCAAGCCTCTCTTTGAAAGGCTTACGAAAAATCCTCCCCTGGATATCTGTCCACACCAATTTAATTTAGAGAATTAAAATCTATGTTAAGACACTTTCTTGTCTTGGCATCCCCTCTAATAATTCTTTTAAGACTGTCAAGACTGATACCTTTGAAGTTGGATATGGAGGTAGCTTATTACAAAAAATTTCTCGAGATTCTTCAGATAAAAAAAGAAATCTAATCTGTTTTATTGTGTATACAAAAATTTCAGGATGACTTGTTGAATAAAAAATTTCTCTTAAAAATTGACTGTAAATATGCAAAGCTTGTTTTGGAAAAAGATGTTAAAAATATTACTTCCAAACAAATTTTTGCTCGATGGCAATCCATTCTTAGTATTTTTTATTCTGATATTGAATTCATTCAAGGCATTAATAATTTGATTCCTGGCTTCCTTACTCGTGAATTTTTTTAGGGACGTCAAGATGGGGTCTAGACCCCATGCTTCAAAGAATATAATCAAAAGAGAGTCTTGTACTCCACATTTGGCCCTTAAGGCTCAAATTAAAGATGAGTCTTCTACTCCTAGACAAACCCAAATGACAAGACTTAGGTTCATCAGGCCCAATTACCAATCAGTCATGGTCAACCAATTTGACCCATTCTCAGTCTCCAAACATTTTGACCTACAATTGGTCAATCAACCATCATAAAATACAAAAAATCATCCCTATATTTTAGAAAAACGCCTAGAAAAAATATCTTTTATATTGAGCCCTTATTTGCTTACTTGAAAAATCCAATTGAAATAGTAAAATCTCATTTCCTTCCAAATTTTCACTTTGTCGATGGTCACAAGGACAAAAATCTTAGTTTGGATATTCTCTTAGAAACAAAACCAGTTAATATCAGTCCAATAAATAGTGCAGAAGGAAAGTTCCTCTATCATTCATTCTACATTCTCAAAATCATAACCATGGAGGAATGAGAAATACATACTTCAGTTCTAAACACCTTTTTAAATAAAAAATAATATAATTATTTTTACTATATTGATGCCTGACAAATGATTTTCTTATATCAAAATAATGAATTTTCTCACTCCTAGTTCTTGAATTTTGATAAAAATTTTAAAGTTAATTTTCCAAAATAGTTTTTAAGATGGTGGTCAATCCATGGACATGTGGTAGAATTATTTCCAATTGAACTTCAACAAAATTTAATTTATTTCTAAAATTGTTCAAACCCTCACCAGTTGAGGTTTTTTCCACATTTACTTTATTTATAAATAAATATAAAATTCCATGGATCTTAAAATGACCGTATTCAATTGAAGAAAAAATTTTCACCAGAAAATACTATGTTAAATGTTGGAATAAATTCAATACCCTAAAAATCTCTCGTCTCCATAAACAATGAATTTGTAAATATCCATCCACAATTAGAATTGGCCAATCCTTCTCCTATGGCTCGATTAAAAATTAATGAGCCCGTCAAACTAATTCCACAATCAGTCCCACAAACTAAATCATTGAGTTCATCCAAAGAATCTAGGCCTAAATAAAAACCCTCTCCAAAGGGAAAACCCGAAGGCCACCAAATCAAACTCCAAATTAAAGCAGGAGTTAATGCAAAAAAAATGCTTCTTCTCCTTGAAGACAATATTGATTCTGACTCTGAATCATTAGTAGTGTCAAATCATCCAATTAAAATAAAAAATCAAAAAGGACAATCATCCAAGACTTTCCCTCAAAAATTGAAATTTTTGATCCATTTACAACAGAGTATGATGTGATAATTACTTATCCCAAGAATAATCCTGTCAAATTCAAATTTGTTTCTTTTTCTCACAATGGAAAATTGAATACTTTAAAACAAAATTCTATTTTTAAAACTATAAATTTATTTTCTTGTAAAGAAATAAAATTATACTTTTTTATAAGATAAAATAAAATTCAAAAGAATTGAAGATCCTACTCGTAAAAAGCAAATTGGAATTTTTGATGTATTCTCTAAATTTGACATAAAATTTTGATTTTTCGAGGTAAAAGAAATTGATAAGTGCAAAATTACATTTGGTCATTAAATGGAATGTAATGCCATTTAATGCTCCAAGTAAGTTTCATAAAATAATTTTCAACCAATTCACTAATTTCTCGATTGTTTGCATTAGAGATATTCTTATTTTCTCTAAATTTATTAAACAATACTGGGAACATTTTAATTTTTTCCAAGATAGTAAAATAAAATATTTTAATTGTCTCTGCAGGGAAAATCAGATTGTTTCAATCTAGCGTTAGATTTCTAAGATTTGAAATCTATCATTCAATTATTAAAATGATTAATCGAATCATATAGTTTAATAATAAATTTCAAGATAATATATTAAATAAAAAATTTCTTTTAAAATTTAATTACAAATCTGCAAAACATGTTTTGACATTGTATCCAAACAAAGTTTTTCCAAGTAACAATCTATTTTTAATATTTTTTATTTCAATATTTAATTTATTCAAGACATTAATAATTAAATTCATGACTTCCTTGCTCATGAATTTATGCAGGAAATCATTTCAAAATTCCACCATGGAGGAATTTGAGAACTCTGGCATGCTAAAATACGGAAAGGTCAACCCTAGAATACTCAACCAAAATTGTTTTAAAATCAAGAAACTCAATGGCAGGGCAACCTCTTTTTGCTCAAAATTCTCATTCACTAATTATGGTCATAATGGATTTGAATATCTAAGAAACGCATGGATTAATGAATAGGATAAAATTTTGGAAGATGTTGGGTTGAAGCATGATTTCAATGCAACACTCATCCAATTGTATGTAAAAGGTAGAAAGATATGTTTTCGCAAAGACAATGAAATATGTTATGATGATAGAAATTTTTTAACTGTGAACCTATTAGGACAAGCAATTTTTAAAATTGAAATTAAATAATCAAAAAAAAATTTATACTAGAAGGAACTTTCTTCGTCATGCCTGACGGATTTAAAAAAAATCATAGGCATGTTGTGGAATCCTTAATTAAAAGAATCAGCATTTCTTTCAGAAATCGTGTAATTACTGCCTCCATTCACCATGAGTTCACAATTGTCCATCCTCAGTTAAAATTGACAAAGTCTTTCCCTCAAGCCATATTAAAAATTAATGAGCCTATAAATTAAAATCTACAAACCAAATCATCCAGTTCAAAATCATCCAAAGAATCCAGACCCGAGTCAAAACCTTCTTCAAAAGGAAAGTCCAAGACAATAAAATCAAAAAATAAAAATTGAAGCAAGAATTAATCCAAAAAATGCTTTTCCTTCTAGAAGATGATAACAACCCTAACTCTGAGTTACCAATAGAGTCAAGTCACTTAGTTACACCAAATATCCAAAAAACTCAATCATCTGGAAAAGCTACCTGTCAGCAATTGAAGGGTAAAAATAAACTAGAGGGTTGCTTCTTATCACAATGGGCTTATGACCCATTTTAAGACTCTCAGGATCCGTTTGATGAGATTAAACTCAGCGATGAATAAATAAAAATAATTTACCTATGGCAAAATACCATTGGTGGAATAATCAAGAATTCAAAAAGTCTGAAAATAATATTATAATGACTTTCCAGCATAATGCAACGATCATAATGATCTTTAAGATGCTCAATAATGACTTCTCTAAAATCAACAATCAAAGCACAATAATCCAAGATACCAATTATCAAGGACTTCAACATACAACAATAGTCACAATGACTTTTTAAGACGACAATCATCACATCCAAGAATAAAGACACGAAAATCAAGATAACAATTATCGAGAAATCTTTGTAATTTATCTTTTTCTACAATAATTGTACTAGTTATCAAATAATTAGGCAACTATTTTTCATTTTTACTGTTCTTAGTCCATAGTTGTAATGTAAAATATTTTACTTTAGCAGAAAAGAATGCTGCAGGTAAGTGATGAGATCCTGATGAACTCTACTCTCCTTGCCCATAAATAGGCCCCCTTCTCTCATTTTTTCCTCAGAACTTCTTTTCACTCTTAACGATTTTGAGAGAAAAACTTGTTTTAAGAACAAAGCAATCTTTCTTCCTCCTGTTTTGTGAACTCTTCTTCTTTTTCTTCAACTTCAATTAGTGAGCGGGAGCACTAATTAATCGTTGGCAATTAATTTTCCTCAATGCTTGTAAGTTTTGAATCTTACTTGAAATAACAATTTTACTGTTTATTGTTGTTTGATAATTTTACTTTTATCAACAAATTTTTTATTGAATTTTATTTTTGAATAATTTTTATTGCTAGAAAAGTATTTGTCAATTGTTATTTTTCAGTTTGTGGTATTTTTTCCTATAAGGTTTGTAAATCCTTTTAGGATTAAGATGAGAATTTATCTTATTTTTTGGGAAGGTGCAATAACGGATAAACCATATTGCTCGCAGAAATTGCCTAATTCATATTTGACAGTTTTCTTTTTGTTTTTAATTTGTTTATTAATTTTAATGTCTATGCACATTTTTAGACCTTCTTTTTGTATTATGGTAATTTTTGTACCGTAGGTGAGACTATTATAGTCTATTTGTTAGGTCATCACTAAGGATTGTTCTAATTTTTTGGGCAAATAAATTTTGTAAGCCGTTGATGAATTTTTCTTTCTAAAATGGTTGATTACTATCATCACTTAACATTACTCTGAACAAAAATATATCTTTGTACCAGTCAAAATCACTTAGGGTAGGGAACCTAAGATTGGTTAATTAGTCATGGATACACGAAGTAGCATTACTTGGCGTTCCAATCAAATGTTCAATTATGGAATAGAAGAGGGTATTATTGGCATCATGTATTGTTTATTGATACTCTCCAAAGGTTGGGGTTCCTTCAACATCAATCTTTACTGTTGAAAGGATGATATTTTTGGATTATTCTGTGAGATATTTTTCCCACCAGGAATGAAGCATTCCGGTGAATCTTGTCAAAATTTAAAATCCATGAATGTGAAAAATCACTATTTTGATGTAGGAATATCATGTGTCAAGAATCAATATAGTCAAAATAATTATATTTCCTTTTATTTAAAATAACTTTGCGAACTGATAGATGGTCTTTTCATTTCTTCATCTTCCTTCGGTATTTTCTATTGCACTAATATTAATGGATTTAGTTTTTAAGAGAATGTCCATATAGAAAATGCCTATGACCTTTTTGAAATCCGTCAGGCATGACAAAGAAAGTTCCTTCCAGTATAAAATTCTTTGATTGTTTTATCTGAAAATTAAATTTTAAAAATTGTTTGTCCTAATAAGTTCACAGTTAAAATTTTTCTGTCATCATAACCAATTTCATTATCTTTGTGTAAACCTATATTTTCACCATTTTCATACCATTTGATTAGTGCTGCATTGAAGTCATGCTTCAACCCAACATCTTTCAAAATATCATCCAATTCATTAATCCATGCATTTCTTTGATATTCAAATCCATTATGACCATACTTAATGAATGAGAGTTTTCAGCAAAAAGCGGCTGCCCTACCATTGAGTTTCTTAATTTTGAAAGAATTTTGGTTGAGTATTCTAGGTTTTACCTTTTCGTATTCTAGTGGGTCAGAATTCTCAAATTCTTCCATGGCGAAATTTTGAAATGATTTCCTGCATAAATCCATGAGAGAAGAAGTTAGGAATTGAATTATTAATATCTTGAATAAATTTAATATTGGAAAAATGCTAAAAATAGACTGTTACCTGACAAAACTCTGTTTATAAGCAATGTCAAAACATATTTTGCAGGTTTACAATAAGTTTTTAAAAGAGATTCTTGATTTAATAATGCAAATTATATGATTTGATTAATTGTCTTAATAATGAAATAATAAATTTCAAGTCTTGGAAATTTTTTCTTAGATCGAAACAATTTGATTCTCCTTGCAAAGATAACTAAACAATTTTGTTTTATTATCTTGACAAACAATCTAACTTGTTTCCAATATTGTTTAACATATTTAGAGAAAATAAGAATATTACTAATGCAAGCAATCGAGAAATCAGTAAATTAATTAAAGATTTCATTCATTATATTCTGAAATTTACTTGAAGCAAATGGCATTACATTCCAATTATAACAACCAAATGTAATTTTGTATATATCAATTTCATTTGCCTGGATTTGCAAAATGTATTAGAAATGTCAAAACATATATTTTAATAAATTCTTTATTCAAAGATTTTAATTTATTTTTAAAGAGTAGGATTTTGAAGCTGTTCTTCAATTCTTTTGAATTTTATATCGTCTTGTAGAAAACATAATTATTTTTCTTTACAAGAAATTAAATTTATAGATTTCAAAATAAAATTTTGTTTCAATGTTTTTCATTTCTCATTGTGAGAAAAAAGAAAGAAATTTAAATTTGACAGGTTTATCCATGTGATAAGTAATTATCCCATCATGCTCTGTTATAAATAGATACAATAGAGAAATGAATGATAAACCCAAAATGATTTTATCTGTCATATTTTTTACTAAGACAAACGATATTTTAAAACATATATTGTCTTGGTAAATATGAAATTTAAAGATTTCAAAATTGATATGCGTTCTAGTACCATTGGCAGAGGACAAAGATTCTTTTATCTACTTGAAGTACTTGGTAGGAACGAGTCCTTCCTGCATACAAATCAAATCAGCTGTTGAATCAATAAGAGCCACTATAGTGAAATCAAAATATTGAATTATTATTCTGACCATTATGTTGCCATTTTTTATTTTGATGTGATTTAGGATTTGGATGAAATTATCATCATCTTGATTGTTGACATTAGGTTCTTCAACCTCATTATCATAAATTGGGGATTTACTAGGTTCTCCTAGTCTACTAGGTTCTATTTTTAAAATATGTAATCTTTTATTATTTCTGTGTTTGATTCTTTTAATTCTTTTATTTCAATTTTAAGATTTTCTATTTCTTTTTTAAGTTCCTATAGAGAAACTTCTTTTTCCTTTCATTTAATTTTGAATTTTTCAAGCGTTTGTGAAAGGCTTGCAGTATTGTTATTAGACTTAGTCTTCTCTAGGGGCGTTCACGGTTGGGTTTGATCAGTTTTTTGGCAAAAAACCAATCCGAACCGTGAATACTAAAAGAATCGAACGGTGAGTTTTGTTTCGTTTCCGTTCGGTTATTCGGTTTGGTGTTATTAATTAAAAATAATTTATAAATGATATTATCGAAAAAAAATATAAAACTAAAGTTTTGCTTCAGTTCGGTTTTATAAGAAATTATATATAAAAAATAAAAAAAATATAAAATTAAAGTTTCGGTTCGGTTCGGTTCGAAAACCACCAAAATTCTGAACTGAACCGAAACTTCGGTTCGACAATTTTTCTGAACTGAACCAAGCATACATAAAAAAACCGACCAAACATACCATTTTTGGTTCGATTCGATTCAGCCGCTTCAAGTTGGTTTTGAACACCCCTAGTATTCTCTTTCTTTTGAATTACCTTCCTAAGTCTTTCAAGGTATTCTTGTTTTAATTATGGATTTTCAATTTTGCTAATTAAGTCTAACAAGATATTTTCTTGTTCTTCATTTTTATTTAAAACATTAATATTTTTTGACAACAACTATCGTTACATCCCATAGAGATGTTTGGAGAATCAGTATTAAAGCTTGAAGAATTTAATTCTTCAGATTTAGAGGATTCAAAATCTTCTAAGTCTTCATTACTACTTTCATCGTAATCTATTGATTCTATGATTCTAAATAATTCTTATTTATCTTCATTAGAGATTTTTAATTGATTAATTTTATTTTTGACTTGACAAGTATTGGAAAAATGACCATTCTTGCCACATTTAAAACACTTAATTTTACTTTCATATACAATTTATTTGAATTTTCTTTTTGAATAATTTTATTCCTAGAAAAGCATTTGTCAAAATTTTTATTTTTCTATTTGTGGTATCTTTTCCTATCAGGTTTGTAAATCCTTTAGGATTAAGATGAGAATTTTTTCCTATTTATTTGGGAAGGAGCAATAGCGGGTAAACCATATTGCTCGCAGAAATTGTCTAATTCATATTTGGCAGTTTTCTTTTCTTTTTTAATTTCTTTATTAATTTTAATGTCTATGCACATTTTTAGACATTCTTTTTGTATTGCGGTGATAGTTATATCGTAGGTGAGACTACTATGGTATATATTTCCTAGATCATCACTAAGGGTTGTTCTAATTTTGTGACGGATAAATTCGGTAAGCCATTGATGAATTTATCTTTTAAAATGGGTAAAGGGTTGATTACTATCATCTCTTGACATTACTCTCTAGAAAAATATATTTTTGTACCAGTCTAAATCATTTAGGTTAAGGCACCTAAGATTCATTAATTTGGTCATGGATACGCGAAGTAACATTATTTGGCATTCCAATGAAATGTTCATTATGGTGTAGAAGAGGGTATTAATGACATCATGCATTATTTTATGATCCTCTCCAAGGATTGGGGTACTTTCAGCATCAATCTTTACTGCTGAAATGATGGTATTTTTGGATTCTTGTGTGAAATAGTTTTTCCACCAAGAATGAAGCATTCCTGTGAATCTTGAAACTAAAAGTTTGATTACCTCATTGTGTGGTAATGTAACTGTTTGCTACCATAGTCATGTGTTGTAATTTGTTGAGGACTTCCTATTTTGAAAGCCCATCGATATTCTATTCATACAATTTTTCTGTAGAAATAAAAAATTGGTTAACTAAAGAAGATTTTGTAATTTGAATATTTGAAGGAATATGCTTTTTATGTCACATCCTTTCTAATTTGTTAATTTGTTAATTTTTAAATGTTTCTTCAATATTCTGGATGCTTGAAGATTCATCAATTATGGATGATTCATTGGTGGATTCTGAACTATTTCTTTTTTATTCAGAAATACTGTCTTAGTTAATAACCTTAACTGAGGAAGATGATTAAATATATTTATTCTTCAATTTTTGAAGGATTTTATCATTCTTTTATTGAGGGGAACAATATTCAAAGTAGTTTTATCTGAAAGATTTATTAAAGGAGTTTCTTACAGAGATTCATTAGATTTAGGATCATGAAGATCATTAACCTTATTTTTAATTTTGTCTAATTATTTTCCTATTGTTATTAAACTTTGATTGGTGTAATTAAGTAGTTCAACAACCTTTTATAAGGTTCTTCTTCCTTTGAAATTTGAAAAGGAGAACCAGTGATTAAAATTTTTTTATGATTAATTATAATTTTCTCAAGTGGGGGATGTCTAGCAGACACCATACTAGAGTCTACCTTGACCCATTTAGTCTTTGAAATTACTTTAATATTCTTTTCATAAATATCCTCGATATAATCAAGGAAAAATATATCAATATTAAATTCTTGCATGAACATCTTCCATTCAGCAATGATGATTTTTCTTTGATCCATATTGTTTGTCTCTCTAAACCTATTGCATCTATTACGAGTGGTTGGGTTAAACCCTCCCAATCAGGCTTGTATTATTGGCTTAGGGTGCCTAAATCAAAACTAAAAGTTGAGGATTAATAGGAGGTAAAGTTCCTTGAAAATCCGATTCAATGGGTGTTTCAGCTTCGTCAGACTGTTCAGTCTTATTATCAAGGATTAGCTGACTGACTTGAGAATTTGTGGTTATGCCTTTAAGTCTAAATTTTTTTATTTTTTAGTTTTTAATTCTTAGTCTAACTGTTGAATCCTAAGATCTTGATCATTATTAACAAATGATCTGGAAAAGGAATTCCTGGCTAGACTCCTTAATTTGAGGATTAGAAGATGATTGGAAATGAATTTTAACAGTACCCTCCATGTACTGCTCGCTATAATCAATATCTTCATTTGGGCATTGAATTGGAGTGGGTTGGCTTTCATTTTTTAAAAGCCAATTTTTAAGCAAAGTAATATCATACGACCTAATGATTTTAGAAACTCTCATATTGACATTACTTTGGTTAGATTGAATCAACAGGGTTTGATTTTTTGGACTCATATTGATGGCTTGAAAATTCATATTCTTTTTGGTTAATTTGTAATGTATTCTAAAAATCAAAGCTAGGAGTTGGGCATCTTCTCAGATTTGGTAACCACTAGTTTTGATATTTAAAGTTCAAAATTTAAGAATATAGGGGTTTGTTAAACTAATAGACGAATCTGGAAAATAATCGAAATGGATTGGACAATTATAAAGTGAGGATTTAATTAATCTTGAAATACTATCATTAAAATTTATAAATATTACATCTCACAAGGCTAACAAGACAGAGGTATTTAGGCCTCTCCATGTGAGTGGTTTAAATCCAATCTGGACTAAACCAAAGTGAAGAAAATTATATCCTTATTCAATGTGATGTTTAATTGCATTAGGAAAAGTAATTGACATGTTTCATACTCTTTCCCAAGAGCATGTATTTTTTCAATTATTTTTACATAATGTTGAGGCTTGAAGAAAGCAACAAACCATGTTGATTTTTAAATTTCTTTACTAGGAATTCTGGGTATATTCCATGCCCTATGATCTACTTGATCATTTGCTAGGTATTCAAAATGTTCTTCGTTGATTATGTCTAGTATTGTATTCATTGTAGACCTATTGCTACAAGAAGAATTACTTCTAAATAATCTACTCATGACTCAAGATGACTAAATTATTCTTATGATTAAAAATTTCAGGTTTGGCTCTGATGCCAAAAGAGGCAGAATTACGTATATTTTAAGAAATTAAAGACTGGGTATTAGAAGAAAGATTTCAAACAACAATAAACATTAAAATTGTTATTTTAAGTAAGATTTAAAACTTACAAGTATTGAGGAAAATTAATTGCCAACGATTAATTAGTACTCGTGGTCACTAATTAATGTTGAAGAAAAATAAGAAGAGATTACAAAAGAGGAGGAAGAAAGATTGCTTTGTTCTTAAAACAAGTTTTTCTCTCAAAATCGTTAAGAGTGAAAACAAGTTCTAAGGAACAAATGGGAGAAGGCAGCCTATTTATAGGCAAGGAGAGTGGAGTTCACCAGAAACACATAACTTACCTGCACTATTTTTTTCTAGTAAAGTAAAAACATTTTATATTATAATTTTTGACTAAGAACAGTAAAAAGGATAATTAGTTGCCTAATTATTTGACAAAATACAAAGATTCCTTGATAATTGTAATCTTGGACTTTGCGTCTTCAATATTGCTCTGTTATGATTGTTGTCTTTCAATATTCATTGTGACTATTGCTATAAGTTGGAGTCCTTGATAGTTGCTATCTTGGATTCTTGTGCTTTGATTGTTGATTTCGGAGAAGTCATTATCGCTTGTCTTAAGATCCTTATGACCGTTGCATTATGATGGAAAGTCATTATGATATTTATTTTTCAAACTTCTTGATTTCTTAATTATTTCAACATTGGCATTTTGCCAAAGGTGAATTATTTTTTTCTATTCATCGTCACTGAGATTGACGTCATCGAATGGGTCTTGTGAGTCTTGGAAGGCATCATAAGCCCATTGTGGTAAGACGCGTCCTTGTGATTTATTTTTATCCTTCAATTGCTGAGGGAAAGCTTTAGTTGATTGACCTTTTTGGATATTGAGTTTGATTGGGTGACTTGACTCTACTAATGATTTAGATTCAAAATCATTATTATCTTCTAGGAGGAGAAACATTTTATGGATTAATTCCTTCTTCAATTTAGACTTTGGCTTTGTGGCATTTGATTTACCCTTTGAAGAGGATTTAATTCGGTTTGGATTCAGAATTTGGATGAATTTAAACTGGATGATTTAATTTGTGGAGCTAAGTTAATAGGTTGATTAACTTTTAATGGAGCTTGGGTAAAATGATTTGTTAGTCTCACATTAGGATGGATAGTTGCAAATTCATGGTTGATGGATGCAATAATTTTTTGGGTATTAAATTTATCCTACCATTTAACATAATACTGCCTGGTAAGAATTTTATCTTCAATTGAGTATTGCCACTTTAAAATCCAGGGTATTTTGTATTTATTTTTAAAGCAGTGTAATTGAGGCATAGAAACCTCAATTGAAGAGGGAATGCGTGTTTTCATAAATAAATTAAAACTTTGTTAAAATTTGATTGGAAATATTTCTAAGATAGTATCGTGGATAGACCACCATTTTAAGAACTAATTGAGAAGATTAATTTTGAAATTTTTGTCAAAATTTAAAATCGATGAATAGAAAAATCACTATTTTGATGCAGGAAAATCATGTGTCAAGCATCAATATAGTCAAAATAATTATATTGTCTTTTATTTAAAAGAATTTTGGGAACTGAAGGATGGTCTTTCCATTCGTTCATGGTTATGATTTTAAGAATATAGAAAGAATGATAGAGTATTCTTCCTTCGGTATTTTTTATTGGACTAATATTAATGGATTTAGTTTCTAAGAGAATGTCCCTATAGAAATTGAGATTTTTGTCTCTGTGACCACGGACAAAGTGGAATTCTGGGAGAAAATGGGCTTAGTAGGATCTTTAAAATGTGCGAATGATGGCTCAATATAAAAGAGATTTTTACTAGGGATTTTTCTGAAATAAGGAGATGATTTTTTGTAATTTGCAATTGGCTGATGGTATGATTGGGTATTAAAAGGTCTGGTAATTGAGAAATGGTCAAATTAATTGACCATGGTTGATTGGTAATTGGGTCTGATGGACCCAAATATTGTTAATTAAGCTTGGTTAGAAGTAAAAGACTCCTAATTGATTTGGGTCTTAAGGGTCAATTGTTGAGTCGAAGACTCTTCTATTATTGAACCATTCATTTGACTGGTACAAAAATATATTTTTGTCTAAAGTAATGTCTTGGAATGATAGTAATCAACCCTTTTGGAAAGAAAAATTCATCAATGACCTACAAAATTTGTTTGCCCACAAAATTACATCAGTCTTTAGCAACGATCTAGGAAATATAGACTATAATAGTCCCACCTATGGTACAATAATCACCAGAATACAAAAAGAATGTCTAAAAATGCCATAGACATTAAAATTAATAAATAAATTAAAAAAGAAAAAACTGTCAAATATGAGTTAGACAATTTTGGTGAGTAATATGGTTTATCTGCTATTGCTCCTTCCCAAAAAATAGGAAAATTTATCATCTTATAGGAAAAAACTACCACAAGCAGAAAAATAAAATTTTGACAAATACTATTCTAGAAATAAAAATTATTCAAAAAGAAAATTCAATGAAGAATTTGTTGATAAAAGTAAAATTAAGTGTTTTAAATGTGGCCAGAATGGTCATTTTCCCAATACTTGTCAAGTCAAAAATAAAGTTAATCAATTAAAAATCTCTGATGAAGATAAACACGAATTGTTTAGAATCATAGAATCAATAGATTAGTATGAAATTAGTAATGACAATTTAAAAGAATTTGAATCCTCTAAATCTGATGAATTAAACTCTTCAAGTTCTGACAATGATTCTCCTAACATCTCTATGGGATGCAGAGATAGCAGTTGTCAGAAAAATATCAATATTTTAAATAAAAATGAAGAATAAGAAAATCTCTTGTTAGACTTAATTAGTAAAATTGAAATCCTGAATTAAAATAAGAATATCTTGAAAAACTTATTAAAATAATTCAAAATAAAAAAAAAATTCTAAGTCTAATAATACTACCACAAGCTTTTCACAAACTCTTGAAAAATTCAACAAAGTTAAAGGAAAAAAAAAGAAGTTACTTTACAAGAACTTTAAAAAGAAATAAAAAATATTAAAATTGAAATAAAAGAAATAAAATAATTAAAATAATCAAACACAAAAATAATAAAAAAATTAAATCACTTAAAAATAGAAAATTTAATTAAAAATCCTCAATTTCTGATAATGGGGTTGAAGAACCTATTGTCAACAATCAAGATATTGATAATTTCATCCAAATCCTTAATCACATCAAAATCAAAAAAATAGTTTTTATGCAGATTAATTAATTTCGAAAACGCTTTTCAAGATTTTTGTCATTGTGATCAGGGACAAAGTGGAAATCTAGAAAGAAATGAGATTTCGCTATTTCAATTGGATTTTTCAAGTGAGCAAACAAAGACTCAATATGAAAGAGATTTTTGCTCGAAATTTTTCTAAGATATGGGGATGATTTTTTTATTTTATGATTAGCTGATTGACCAATTGTGGATCAAAACGTTTGGAGACTAAGAATGGGTCAAATTAATTTATTAGGGCTGATTAATAGTTGGGCCTGATGGACCCAAGCATTGTCATTTGAGTTTATCTAAGAGTAGAAGACTGCTCTTTAATTTGGGCTTTAAGGGCTAATTGTGGAGTATATGACTCTCCATTGATTATATTCTGTGAGACCCTGGGCCTAGACCACATCTTGACTTCCCCGCAAAAATTTACTGTAAGGAAGTCAATGATCAAATTATTAACGCCTTGAATTCAATATCAAAATAAAAAATACTTAGAATGGACTGCCATCGAGCAAAAATATGTTTGGAAGTAATATTTTTAACATCTTTTTCCAAAACGTTCTTTGCAGATTTACAGTCAATTTTTAGGAGAAATTTTTTATTCAATAAGTCATTCTAAAATTTTCGTATACCGAATATAACAAATGAGATTTCTTTTTTAATTGTACTGTAATTTATTTATGATTGAGTTCAGGTTCCAGATGTGAATCTAACAAGTTGTTCTGGAGAATCTGGAGAAATTTTTTGTAATAAGATACCTCCATATCCAATTTCAGAGGCATCAAATACGCTTACAAGTTGTACTGTAATAAGATACCTTAAAAGAATTATTTGAGGGGATGACAAAACAATGAAGTGTCTTAACATGAGTTTTAATTCTCTTAATTAAATTGGTGTGGACAGATGTCCAAGGAGGAGGATTTTTCATAAGCCTTTCAAAGAGAGGCTTGCAATCAATTCTTAATTGATTAAAAAAATCATATATATAATTTAGGGACTCTAGAAATCTTTGTAATTGGGTTTTGTCAAGGATTTCATCAAGAAATTTGTCAACAAATTGTATTACTCGATCAATTGATTTAATTATAGAATGATAAATTTCAAATCCTAGAAATCTAATTTTAGATTGAAATAATTTGATTTCACTTGCAGAGATAACTAAACTATTTTATCTTATCTAACAACAATAAACAGTAAAATTATTATTATAAATATACGTATATGTATACATATCATAGTATGTGCATTCCTATATATTTGAATTATAGTACCTCTCTATGAGATATGACCCAACCAATGTATCACATGATATGTAGTAATATTAGAGTTTGTTAATTACATTATATTAATATTGCACCAAGAAGTCAAACTTTAACGGTTTCACCCATAGAAACATTTACACAAAATGCTAGATATATTATATAAATTTAAATAAAAAAACTAATTATTTATGTAAATGTAAAATGTACTAAAGTTATATGAAGAGTTTTTACTCATTCATGTGGATCTTTGTAACTTTATCTTCAATATTTAAATAAGTATAGATTGACCAAGTAATTGACTAAGTTTTAAGGGTTAGCTCGACTGATGTGTTGATCATTTATAAGTTAATATTTTCTCACTCATTAAAATATTTTAAATCGTCAACCTTTATATGAGTGACACATCACTTGGTTACTTAAAAGTTAGTCAACTACTTGGTTAATGTACAATTATTCTTAATATTATTGATTTAAATGGTGTGAAAGCTTGGGGAAAAAGTGACACAAACTATATATTGTAAGTTACATTTGCATATGTATTACATCTCTATCTCTACTATATTAAAATGGGCTTAAGATGGAGAAACTTTTGATTTTTCCTTTTACCATTTAAGCCCCACTAAATATAGTATAATATTAAGTTTTTTTATATTTAATTCATTAATAATTCTAGTAACTAATTATTCTTTTACTAAAACTTTATAAAATTTTATATTTAATTTTATTATTTTATTAGGAATGTGAATGATCATGTATAAGATTCTGAAGATTCTTACATCATAAACATGATTTCAGTCAATAACAATGAGTTTATTATTCATCTATAAGATTTTAATCGAACTACTCTTCGAGACCCATGATTTTTTTAGTTTTATAATAAATATAATAATTTTCAATGTCCATTATCCGTAGTAAAATAGTTTGTCATATTTAATTTTTTCTTCTCAAATAATTTCTTTATTAGTTTCTTTTCACCTTATCTTACAATATAAATTTGGTAGGATCACGCGTTCTTGTAGATAATTTATCATCTCGAGATGATGTATAGCTTATTCAAGTTTCCTTCTATTTGTAATATTTTTATTATAAATATATTATCTCCAAGTTGATAAGCTAATGATACAGCCACTTCAGTTGCCACCTCAGTAGAGACTAAGTCTGCCATATCAGCAAAGCTCAACAATCAGTTGAAGCTTAGTTTAGTGATATTTCTCTAACTACTCATTGTTAGGGAGTTAGTTTAGTTAGCTTAGTGGTTGAGCTAACCCTTGTAATATATATTTGATATCTTTATTTAGTTATGAGGTAATGAAGCAAGTTGCATAATTCTAGAACAAGCTTATTTGAACTCTCTCTCTCTCTCTTCTCTTCTCAATTTCTTCTTCTTCTTTTACACTATATCTGTTCTTTACATGGTACCAGAGCCTATAAAAGACAAATGTCTATGGCTAATACTGAAAGCAACTCCACTACAATAATGCCTTAAGCAGCTCTAACCAATTTACAAAACTTTTTGTCAAACAATTTGAGCAACTCTCTCAGTCAAGTTGGACAGGGGTTATTACGTTCTCTAGAAGTCTCAAGTAATTCTCATGATTATTGGGCATGGAGTTGATGGGATAGTCTTTGTTTCAGAAGGCAAGCCAAGCAAGAAACTTGCAAATGGAGAGATTAATACATAATATAGAGTCTGGATTAGGAAATATCAACTACTCTTGAGTTGGTTAAGAACTTCTATGTCAGAAGGAGTTCTTAGTATTGTTACTCAGTACAATACCTCAACAGAAGTTTAGAGCTCTTCTGAGAGGAACTTTGCCAGTCAATATCTTGCAAGAATGATAGAGCTCAGAAACCAATTAACTTCAAAACTACAAGAAGGTAAACATGTCTGTTTCTTAATTCCGTGAGAAGATTAGGAGAATAGCAGCTAGTCTCTCTACGACAGGGTAACCCCTTGGTGAACAAGAAATGATTCTTTATGTAACGAATGGATTAGGGGCAGAATTAATTCTGTTATAGTGAATATTACATCAAGAAGTGAAAATCTAGACATGAAGGAAGTGCAGTCACTTCTTATGTGCCCTGAGAGTAGACTTGAGAAACAGTTAAGTGAGTAAGAAGGGTTAATAAAGATGAGTGCAAATATCATAACTGGAAGCTCAGGTTTTATCTTTAAGAAGGGTGGCCATGGAAATGTTAAGTTCCAAGGCAATTTTGGAAATTTTCACCTAAATTCTAGGAGATGGTCTCAGTACAATAATCATAGCAACAAATGTGGTTTCCAAGCAATGAGAGGTGGTAGAGGCAGATGCAACAATAGACTAGTTTTCCAAGTTTGTGGTAAGGTAGGGCATGCAGCAAATATCTATTTTTACAGACTTAAAAGAAACTTTCAAGGGGAATCAATATGGTCAGCCTCAAAATGGAGGAAATTCCTCATTCAGTGGACCAAATGCTTCTTTTTCTCAGTTTGGAGGGAGTTCTTACACTCCTGCAGCATACATTGCTTCACCATCTGCCCACATTGCTTCTCCAGACTCAGTGTGTGGTTTAGCTGTTGGAATTATGCCTATAAAGTAGGGTGTAATAAATATTTTATGAGTATTTAGTTATTTCTCATACATTTTGTATTGCTAAATTTAATGAATGAATGAAAGTTTTTCTATTAATTAAAGTGTGTTTATATTTTACTCAAGTCCTAGAACTATTGTCAACGTAAGAAGAGTAAAGTCTGAGGGGACTTTCAGATAAACTATTCTCAAATAGTTCAGAATGTTATTCGTAGTCTTAGGATCAACTGGACAATCGAGTCCGATTACGACTATTAGGTTGAACCAAATGATGCCGGTCTTAGGGTATGTGAGTGGAGACTCTAACGGTTGACCTAAACATGTTGTGAAACATGTTGAATAGACAAGTAATTAATTAGTTTAGAGGAAAGTCGTTTATCTAGCTTTAAATCTAATTGTTGCACCTATAAGGGTGTTTTCATAATTACTTTAATCCTGAGGTGAATACAAAACTTGACTTAGTTAGTGACAATCTTTCATATGTCAAAGGAGTGAGTTTGAATTGTCGGACAATACCTTAGCTATTAAGATCGTGATTTAACTATGTTGGAGTTGCGTGATTCACAGATATATAAATTCGTGACGAGATTGTAAATGCAACAATATTCTTGTCAGTGATATTCATGAAGAGTAATATGTTAAAATGTTTTTTGGACCGTGAAGTAAAATAGTTTATTTGTATAAACAGAAAATGTAGGGTGCATGAATCGAGAGTTGATTCGGCATCGGACCCATAGTGGAGTTAAACGATGTCATAATTAAATAGGTCAGGAATTTATGGAGATAAATTCGTGAGTATTTGAGTCCTATAGCTTTATTCATGTGGGTCAATTAAGTCTCAGGAGTAGCTCATAAGGACATGAATGAAAAACAACACCAGTTGAACCAAAAACGTGTTTTGGACCAATGTATATTTTCTGAACTCATATGTGATGGATGTTGTCACTTAATTAGTGAAGAACAAGTATTAATGTTCAAATTAATTAATTAATTATTTTCTAATTATTGGATAATTAGTAAATAAAAGAAACTAATTAATTAATTCATGTAGATCAATTTAATTCATCAATTTAGATTGATGAATTTGGACATAACGTTGACTCTAGATAGATATCCAAATTTCAGCAATAGAAAATATTAGGAGGTGAATTTTCAGTAATTTGACATATTGGGTTATGTGTGTAAATTTCATAATTATTATATGAGGGATGGAAATAGGGTTGCATTCCTAGCCCTTACACAGTGTGTGATTACACATAGCATAAAAAAGTTTTTCTCCCTCCCTTTGCTTGCCGCTAAAATCCATAGAGGAGAAGGAAAATTTGATTTTTCTTCTCCAGTTATTTTGAGAGCCCACACTCAATTCTTGATCAACATCTGATTGAAATATACTTCTGAATCTTACGAATGGTTGTTAGTGTAAAGACTGATTCGAGTTCTACGAAGAATGAAGAACCTGAGACGACTAATAGGATTCCACCAAATCAGAATTTCTCCAATTTAAGAAAGGTATAACATTATTTCTACATCAATTGAATATGTTTAACTTAGTATGCATAATTGTATGTATGGTTTTAATATTTAATATGATTAAATTAGTTGATGTGAAAATATTTTTATTTTTCGTCCACGAATCATTCGTAGTTCGTTGATTTTTCCTCCAATTTTAAAATCCGATCCAACATTAGCTTGGTATGTTGACAGTGCATCAACTAACCATTTGACAGTAGACTTCAACAATCTCAACATGGCTCAAGAATACAATGGAGCTGAGAGACTAGTAGTGGGGGAATGGTAAGACCTTGTCAATTACTCATATAGGTTCAGCTTTCGTACCTACTAAATTCCTTTCTAAACAACCTTTATAGCTAATTCCGTTGTTAAGAGTTCCTGACATTAAAATAACTCAGTTAGCATCTCTAAACTGATTAAAGACAATAACATATATATTGAGTTTCATGTTAATGCTTGCTATGTGAAGGACAAGGAACTGGGAACCATACTGCTGAAAGGGATCCTTAGAGATGGCATATACTTGTTGACAATTACTAGAATTGATAAATCTGATCTGTTTGCTAAATGAATTCAAAGTAAACCATAAAGTCATACTAAAGTCTGTTAAAAGCCTTTTTGTAATGCATTAGTAAATATGTTTTTCATAATTCTAGCTTGAATATCTTTAAACCTCTCAGTTTGCTGTTAATGACTCTGTAAAGATGTTTCTACTTATAATGTTTCCTCAATTTGTAATAATGATGAAAGCAATAAAGTCTCATTTCTGATTACAGATCCATGTTGTCTTGTTTCTTCTTATCAGTAAAATAATACTCTCACACAAGATAAGCACAAAATGGGCATCTTTACTGAAAAATTGCTTAATCAAACTGGTATGGCATAAAAGGTTAAGGCATCCTACATCTACTATTTTGCATAAGTTGTTAAAGTCTAGTAACATTCTCATAGTTAAACAAGCACCACATTTTTGTATTGCCTGTCAAAAAGAGAAGAACTATACCTTAACCTTTCCGATTTCTCACACCAGAACATCAAAACCCTTGGAAATCATTCATACAGATATGTAGGGACCTTCCCCAATTTTCTCAAAAGAGAGTTATAGGTATTATGTATGCTTTCTTGATGATTTCAGTAAAAAAAAATTTGGATGTATCCTCTAAAATTAAAGTCTGAAACCTTAAACACCTTTAATATATTCAAAACCCTTAATGAAAAAAAGTTTGAAGTACTATCAAAACTGTTTCAATCTGACTTTGGAGGAGAGTTCAGACCCTTTGTCAAGTATCTTCAGTCTGAAGGGATCATATTTAGACACCAATGTCCTCATACACATCATCAAAACAAAAAAAATTGAGAGATAGCATAGACATCTTGTTGAAACAGGCATGGCCCTTTTAGCCCAAGCCAGCATGCATATAGATTTTTGGTGGAAATATTTCCAAACAAAGATCTATCTTATTAACAGGTTACTCATATCTACACTTGACTTTAAATCACCAAACCAAGTTTTGTATCAAGAAATGCCAGACTATAACACCTTAAGAACATTTGGATGTGCATGCTTTCCTTATTTGAAGCCATACAATACTCATAAGCTAGATTTTCAATCAGATTTGTGCTTATTTCTTGGCTACTCTTTAGAACACAAACGATATAAATGTTTACATTCCTCTGATAGGTTATACATTTATGAAAATTTGGTATTCAATGAGTCAATTTTTCCTTATAATACTATGTTCTATCAAAATAAAACCTCTGATATTGAATCTGTCAGTAAAATACCTACACTTACATCAGTCTTGCATCATACTTCATTTCAAAACAATTCCAGCTTCCAGCACAAGAAAACATCTTGGTACAAGCCTCTATGGATACTGCATCAGTAAGCTCCTCTTCAAATCATTCCAACTCACATAGTGAGTCCTTATCAGGTAACTTATCTTTATAATTGTCTAGTCATTTGGTTTGCACAACCAAAAAACTATTCCGAAGGTCTACAAGAAGATCAAAAAATAAGAAATTGTATCAAGAATTATGTACAAAAAAATATAAGAATATTCTCAGGTGTTGAGGGAATTGCACGTATCGAGATTCAAAAAAGAATTGATCTCATTCAGGTGATAATCTATATGGGATTCCCAAAGTTATTAATAGAAGGTGGATCTCGAAGAATCGAAGAATTACAGATGAATGTACAAAAAGAATTTACCTCAATTACCTACTTCTTTACCTGATTTTCCTTTTACAGTAGACAAACTTGTTATTGATCTTCCCATTAATAACAATCAGCAAAGCTCTAAAGAAATTTTAGGTAAAATAGAAATAAAAGCAAACCAAATTAGATTTCTACCCATGCTATGAAAACTAGGTCAAAAAGTGATATAGTCAAAGCTAAAGCCTCATTAACCACCAAACATCATTTATCATTGTTTGAATTACCAAATGAACCTAAATCAATTCACCAAGCTCTTACTGATCCCTGCTGGCTAAAAGCAATGAAGGATGAATATGATGCTCTCATTAGAAAAATAACTTGGGGTTTTGGTCCCCTACACTAGTGATATGTCACTTATTGGCAACAAGTGGGTATTCAAAGTCAAAACCAACTCTGATGGGAGTTTACAAAGGTACAAAACAAGGCTTGTAGCCAAAGGCTTTAATCAAAAGCCTGGAATCGATTACACTGAAACCTTTAGCCCTGTAATAAAACCAATCACAGTAGGAGTGATTTTGCATATTGTTGTTTCTCACAATTGGGAAGTTAGACAAATTAATGTAAATAATGCATTCCTTAATGGATACATTAATGAGGATGTTTTTATTGCTCAACCATCTGATTTTGAGGATCCTATTAAGCCAAAACATGTGTTCCACCTTAAATAGGCTCTTTATGGCCTAAAATAGGCTCCAAGAGCCTAGTAAGACAGGTTAAGAAGATATCTACTGGATTGGGGCTTCTCTAATTCTAAATCGAAGGTTATGATACTTTATTACTTCTTATATATGTTGATGACATTCTTGTCATAGGTAGCAGGAAATCTAAGAACCAACACCTTATTGGCAAGTTGAATAACACTTTTTCCTTAAAGGATCTTGGCAGCCTGCATTATTTTTTGGGAATTGAAGTGTACAGAGGCTCTTCTGGTATGAATCTTACTCAAAACAAATACATTGGTGATCTTCTTAGAAGAACAAACAGGGATGGAGCAAAACCTACTAGTTCAAGTGTTTAGCTGTCATTTAATGAATGGACCCCATGACAAATATAACTCTTTACATAAGCATTATAGGTGATTTACAATATCTCTCAATCATCAGGCCTTATATTGCCTTTATAGTGAATAAACTAAGTTAGTTCTTACATAAACCAACACATCCATTGGCAGGCTTATAAACGGATCTTAGGTATTTAAAAGGTACTATCAATGAAGGACTACTCATCAAACCATCTAAATCAGTGAGCATTACAGCATTTTTTATGCTGATTGGGTAGGTGTTTTGGATGATAGGAGGTCTATAGGGGCTTATCTAATTCTCCTTGGTGATAATCTAATGTCATGGTTTTTAAAGAAGCAACAAGTAATGTCAAGATCCAATACAGAGAGTGAGTATAGATCCATGTCAATTGCTGCTGCAGAAATCCAATACTTCTAAAACGTACTCACTGAATTGTCTTTTAAATCAAGTTCACCCCCTGTTTTATGGGTTGACAACATCAGTGCCATCTCCCTAGCATCAAATTCAGTCCTTCATACTAGAAGAATGCATATAGAACTAGATGTGCATTTCATAAGAGATAAGGTTACAAACAGAAGCTTAGAAGTCAGATTTATACCCTCAGTAGGTCAACTAGCTGATATACTAACCAAGCATGTTTCTGCCCTCGATTTCTCTACCTAAAGAACAAGCTGCAAGTAGTTATCACCCTTTGAGCTTGAAGGGAATGATCAGCTAAAGCCACAGCCACATCAGCTGCCACCTCAGCAGAGACTACCTCTGCCATATCAGTAAAGCTCAACTATCAGTTGAAGCTTAGTTTAGTGTTATTTATATAATATTGTAGCTCGTGTCTAACTACTCTATGTTAGAGAGTTAGTATAGTTAGCTTAGTGGTTGAGCTAGCCCTTGTCATATATATTTGATATCTTTATTCAATTATGAGGTAATGAAGCAAATTGCATAATTCTACAGCAAGCTTCTTCACACTTTCTCTCTTCTCTTCTCAATTTCTTCTTCTTCTTTTACACTATTTCTGTTCTTAACACAAGTGATAGATGATGCACGACCTATTCAATTATTTTATTTGTAATAGTTACATTGTGAATATGAAAAAATTACCATTATTATTTTCTTTTGTTTTAGATATACAACATTTTCAAATCTAACATATTTATTTCAACATTAATAATAATTTAAAACTTATTGTATAATTTTGCACGTGATTTTTGACTATTCAACTAAAGAGTAGAACAAACAAAACTTCATATTGCTTTTAACATATTCTTAAGCTTTTTTTGAATTTATTGAAATGTTGTAATTTTCTAATGGTCTCGTTTTGTTGATAATAATTTTTCAATATATTTTACGAACACAATGATTTTAACATGTGAGTAGTACGTGATTGTCCATCAGTATATAATTATTGTTTAAGTACCATTACCTAATATAAAAACAAATTAAAACATAATAATTAGTTTTTTAAAAGAGTATTATATTAATTACTCTTTTTTACAATATTAACTAACGCTTAAATATTTATTTAGCCCCTAACCTGTTATCAGTTTTTATCTTATTCGCTAAACTTTCCTTCTTTTCTTTTCTCTTCTCCATGGTCCATAAACTAACAACACTTTTTTCACTTTAGTCATTGTTAATAATTAACTCGAACATATAAATTCATCTTCAAATATATAATTTCAGAGTAGACAGTGTTGTGAGTTAAAATAAACCCTCCCATCAACAATTGTCTTCCGAATATAAAATTAAAATTTTACATGTTTTACCATTAAGAAATTTTCAAGCCTACACATGAAAGGTCGTTAAAGAATTAATTTAAAATTTTTGTTTCACTTTAAGCTAATAGTTTAAGCGTTTAGAATAATGACTTTTAACAATACGTGGCTTAAAAATGTTATATCAACTTAGAGACCATAGTGGGAGAAAAGTAGGAACTAAAATGAAAATTGGGTAATAGTGAAAATATTTAAATCCTTAGTTAATTACTTAATAATAGAGCTTTTAACTTTTAGATCGCCGCGACTTGGGCGTTATTACCTAACCTAAGTGAGATATGGCTTTTAGGTGACCCAACCTTAACTGATATATATATATATATATATATATATATATATTTAACAAAGAAAAATGAACGAATGTGGTCCTAATTATGTCACGAGTCACACACCGATTCTAGTTTCTTCCTTAATTAAAATATTTTGCTTTACTTTGATAAGGATAACTTACTTTATCTGCAAATAAAAGAAGAAAAGAGAAGAGAAAGAATGCTACCTTTTAATTTTAAGACAAATATTTTACTTAATTTATAGAAAAAAAAAGTTAATACTAATTCAATCCCCCTTCTTCGATTTGTCAAAATAAATTTAATATTTTATTCTAAAGGATGAATGAATTTTTAAATTTGAATGTTTTTATATTTATTCTTAAATTATGTTGAGGAGTACTTCTAAATTATGTGTAAAGTGGATACTTGATTATTAATTCCGTTCATTACCATATTTCTCTTTTATCTTTATTTTGACATTAATCAATCGATCTTTTGGGATATATTTTTGTTGCATAACGATTTACAATTAAATTTAGAGAAAATTAGCTTATCGTCGCAACTCTAAACAAAAGTTAATGGGTTCATGAGACATTAATTGATAAAATGAGTTGACAGAGATAATTAGACTCTTAAATTTATATCTAAGTGGTCATGACTTTGAATAGTATATATATATAAGGCCTTAACTACAGGTATATATTAGATAATTTAATGAGTATACATAAAATTACAAATGTTGCTTAATATATATATATATATATGTGTGTGTGTCATTAAAAAAGGATGGAGAAAACTTTCCTTCGAAAACACAACATTAGCTGATAGTATAATTAAGAAGTGCTTCTGCTCCACTCTAATCAAGGTGATTGGTTTGATTAATATATTTTAATTAATAATTAAAAAAGAAAACCTAAAACTAAGCAAATTATAAACCTAAATCAAGTTTAGGGATTCTAACACGATGTAATCCAAAATATAATAATCACCGATCAGCTTGGCCCTCTCACCCTTTTTAGGTCTAATCTTGAGTTATATTTTAATCTGATGCCCCGTGAATCAGCACTATAAGCAAAAATTAACCTTTTAGATTAGTTTATTAAATGGTTGGTGTAACTTTTTTCCTTTGAAGAAATGATAAAAGAATGTTTAATATTCACATTTATTAATTCACGTTATTACATTACAGATTATAAAACTTTTGAGTCATGTTCCCTAACACCAATAGTCAAATAGTAATATATCACACTATATAATTAAATTTTCTAACTTTATGTACAATTAATTTAGTTTGTATAGTAAATGAAGAAAAACCTGTTATGTCATATAATATAGCCTATTATACATTACATAACTTTTGAGAAAAGATATTTCGCCTGTTAAAATCAAGAGTTGACCCCAAAGAACAGAAAAAGATAGCCAAGCTCGAAAGTAAGAAGAGAAATTTCACTATCGCTTGAGAATGTTTCTGTTTTAAAAGTAATTTTATGTAATTGGAACGAATGTGTTTTTATCTAAAACACTTTTAATCACCTTTTCAAAAAACACTTAAAATGTCTTTTAAATAAATAAATAAATAAAGCTTCCAAGTACGCTTAAAATATTTTGTAATGTGTTATAATTGTTCGTGCCACTACAAGAAAAATAGATTATGACAGCGGTTTTTTTCGTCATAAACCACCGCAAATATTTTTGGCGGTGGTTTTTTCAACCGCCGGAGGACTGCGGGCACATGAGGGTCATTGCCGGTGATTTTTTTCACTTTACTGACGGTTTGTAACAGCTGATAAATATTAATTAATTGAAACCGCTATCAAATGCCCAAAAACTGAAAAAAAAAAAAAATCTTTCTCGACGGTTTTAAACCGCCTCTATAGGCTCCAAAAAATCGTCGCTATAAATTGAAATTTCATCAAAAAAATTTATGTATTTTAAACATCCCATAATTTTTAAAAATACTTGTTTCAGAAAACATTCCATATCACAGATTTTAGGTTTATGTCTTAGGCCTTCTTCTTCACTCGGATATTTTGTCGTATTCAGTGTTCTCAATTTACTTTTACCGTCCTTCCAACTTTTATTAATTGAAGACAATGCAAACCTTCGGTTGGCGTCAGTAACTTTCCAATTACTCTGAAAAATTATAAAGGCATCGTTAGTAAATACACAATGGAAGAGACAATTACAAATAAGCATTTATACCTTCACAATATCCCATATTGCGTTCTCATACATTTCAGACACTTCCAATTTTCATAGGTGATCGACAATAGATTGTAGGTGCGTCCTAGTGAAGCCAAAAATCTCGTATACATAGATGCTTGATCCTTGATCAATTGTCCTACTATGCTGAATTCAAGAATGTCTTAAAACACCATCTTCAGTACGCTCTACATGATGTCATTTTATATCGTCAACAGTTTTACACGACATGTATAATCTATGTAACCTTCCTTTTAAAGGAAAGTAATGCATCACTTTAGTAACTTTTGGCTTCTTCTTCCTTTTTCCTTGAAATTGAGATGTACTCTCACCCTCCTTGGTTATGCACCTTGAAGTACCACAAGTAGAACATGATTGTTCTAGTTCTTTGTCTTTCCAATATAATATGCAGTCATTTGGACAAGCATGTATCTTTTCATAACCAAGACCCAACTTTTTTATAATCTTTACAGCTTTATAAAATGTTTTTTGCAACTCTCATCCAACTTTACGCAATAACTCAAGCAATCCCGACAGTGCCTCATTACTCAATCCATGAAGACACTTGAGATGGTAAAGATGCACAATGAAGGAGAGTTTTGAAAAACTTTTGCATCCTAGATATAAAGGTTAATTACTATTTCTAACTAAGTTAGAGAAATCATTCACCTCTGCGTGTTGAGCATCATTTAGTTGCTCATTTATATTATTAGCAGTTGGTTCTGTTTGCACATCATTTGTTCCTTTCTCATTATCCATAACTCCAAATGCATCACGCAATAATTCATGCATATTGTCATTACAAGCTTCATACACATATGTATGGTTCAAATTTCTTTTATTAAGCTCTTCTCCATTTGAATTTTGTAATATGGATTCACCATGAAAAAACTAACATGTATAAACCATGCAAAACCCATTACACACGAAGTGCCCATGCACACTCTCCCTATTCATTCTCAGTGTATTCACACAACGTTTACATGAACATAAAATATTACCCTCTACAAAAACTCTTTCAAAAGTAAAATCAAGAAACTCCTCAACTTCATTAAGATAATCTTGACTAACTTGAGATTTTTCAATCTAATTTTTATCTATATTAAAATCAATCTGAACACATTATAATAGATATTCACTAATCCCTTCAGATTTCATTAGCAAATAGAGATCCAAAACTCTTTCATGTCTTGCGGGATTTTTAGTGTTTGGGTGCTTGAATTCTGCATCAGAGATATTCATGTATCTTTTCTTGAATCCACAGTTATATTTGACGCCAATCGAACATCATTTCTTGCATCCACAGTTATATTTTGAAATCCAATGAAAAATGATCTCAGGTAGAGGCAAGCATACAATACAACACAAGGTATTTTATTATCTACACATCTCATAAATTATTTTAATTAGCAGGATCTCTAGTTCATCCGGCATTTACATTTCTTGATCTAAATATCAAAACATTGTCTATTTAAAAAAAATAAGAATAGCTTGGTTTTTATTTTACTTTTGAAACAATTATGGGAAAAGTTGAAATTTTCCCAATCACATCAGCTTGTGTCTGAATTTGTGTCTGTGTTAGGAGGTATCCAAAATTGAAAAATAAATTCTAGATGTTTTAGAGATGTCTATGCTAGAGAACATTTTGAAAATGTATATTTTATTTAAATGATACATGTTGGAGAGTTATAGATATATGTTAGAGTTTTGACGAAGACACTCCCGTTGGAAGCCATCAGGTTGGTTTTTTAAGATAAAGTAGTTAAACAACAATTTGGTTTTAAAGCCTGATTTGGTTCCTGGTATTAGGACTCATCTATGAAATGATATGCAAAATTTTTCCAGTGAAGCGATAAAATTGTTGGCTCTTCCATGGAGCTTTTTGAATAAGCAGTTTCTATGGTTTTTCTTCCATTGAAGTGTTCATGTACACTAATGAGATTGTTCTGTTGACTAGATGATATTATTGAAAATTGATATCTCACAATACTTCCAAGAAGTAAAAAAATTTAAAACGAGGGTGATTTAATCCCTTCAGATTTCATTAGCAGATAGAGACCCAATTCATTTACAAAACAAAAAAGAAAAGCTCCATAGCATAGGGCAGAGAGTGAGAGATAGAGAGAGACTCACGGGGAAGACCGATGGCGGAAGAGACGAGGTGTGGATGAGCGGTGATCGACAGGGAAGAGACGAGGCGTGGATGAGCGATCGGATCTCTGAATTGCCTGAGAGTGTGAAGAAGGAAAAGTAAATCACTAGTAAGGAGAAAATTTAGGGATTTAAAGACATTTTAGATGTGGTTAATGAACCGCTGGCTAATATGGGAACACACCGCCGCAAAAATAATATCTTTAGTGGCGGTTAATAAAAACCATCGACAACATCCTCACTGTTTTTTTACCAGTGGTTTCCTAACTGTCAGCATAAAACCGCCGTGAAATGTTATTTTTCTTGTAGTGCACACAACGGGTTTTGTGGTGTTCATTGGGCGTTTAGTTTTATATTTTACATGAATTTTTTAACAAACAACTAGTATATTTGCTTTCGCGATTTAGTTATCTAAACCAAACCAATTATATTTACAAACCAATCTAAACCAAACCATCAATTATTGGATTGATTTGAGTTGAATTAGCGGCTTTCCATGTATTCCAAATTAATATTAGAAAATAATTTCATCTTAATAAAATATATCCAATATGGTTAGATAACTAAGTTAATAAGTCAAAGTTGTCGGTGAAGTCAAGAAGAAGCTAGTTTGGAAGCAAAGTCTTCAGACCTCTAGGAAACCAAGGTCGCTTAAGCTCATTGCAAGTTAAGACCTAATGTTTTTGCAGAACCTAGATTTGCCTAAGTCTGAAGGGTCCTCTACCATATTAGCTAAGACAAGATCCGAAGGGGTCTCCGAAATGCTGGTAAACTCCCTACTCATGCTCAGCATTCCAAAGCACGAGGATGTCTCTAAACCAGTAGAGATGGAATTTAAGGCCCTGGGGACCTTATGAGCGTTTCTTGCTAGCCACGCTGACATTCCCCCAAGGTCACTAAATGCATGCGACCAAGTCAGAGCCAATGGATTTCCCCAAGCCAGGGACAATAAAAGGAGGCTTGACGCACGACATCATTGTGTACGCCGCCTGGATGATGGAATGTCATGGATGAGGTCGAATGTTCTACCATGAGAAACTATTATGGGAAAGCTTACCTCGGTCCACACACTAGCAGCTTAGCTCCCCTAATTGCTCGAACTAACATTGTATGAAGAGGAATAATGACACTCATTAAGGTATGAAACCAAACTACTCTCTTACCATTACACTTGATCTCCTTGCTCTCAATTCAAACTGATTTAAGCTTTAGAGGAATTGACTTAAGCTTCAGAGGAACTGACTTAAGCTTCAGAGGAGTAAAAATGAGACCACTCCCTACTTCGATCTCTTACATTTTGCCTTTTCCATCTGTAGGTTATGAAAGAGCACCCATAGACATTGGTGATGTCACACTGTCCTCGAGAATCTAGGTCAAGAAATGCAAATTATGAAATCAAATAAAGATTATAATATATATAATATTTTTTTAGAAAGTATATACCCCAGAATTTTCAACTTTCGAACGCACTCTAACTAATTAGGTTTTGTGATATGTATGACAAGTTAAATTTGTTCAATGGTATGTAATATAAGAGAGCTCATCTTCTTCATGTTAAATTACTTAATTAACAACGTTAAAAAAAATAAAGGGTTCGTCTTCTAAAAAGATGGAGTTTTTTTATTAAGCCAATCTCACATCGGGTGCGTGAAAGAACCGGTGATCAATTCATAAGTATAATAAAAAGTTTCATCTCACAAGCTAATTTTTTGAGTCGAGAATGTACAATATCACCCAACACTTGTATGAGCAGGTTAACAAATAAATCTCTAGCCTAAACCGAGAAAGTGGATCAGTGGTGTTATTAGACTCGTAATCCGATGTGTGACAGAGAAGATTGTTGGGAATATTAGCCAACAAGTCAATAGCCTAATCCGGGTTGATTGCTATTACTTAAAGTCTGATGTGTGATGGAGAGGTTGTTAAGGAGGTTAGCCAACAAATCTCTAGTCCAATCGAAGAAAGAAAATCGATGATTATCCGGCTTAAAGCCTGATATGTAACAAAAAAGATTATTGAAGTGATCTCATACGAAAGTGAAATGAGTTTATCATTACTTTATAAGTATGACATAAAGTCTCAATTACTAATGAATCATTGACTAATTTAAAAATGAATATATGCTAATAAAGTAACACGTGGCACATAAGTCTCGCTCACGTGTCATCAAAAGGACAAAAAACTATTCCTTTTGAAATAAAATAGCAAGCATGTGAGTAGCGCTTGTATCTATAATTAAGGGGACAGAATAATTCAACCACTAATTACTTTATAATTCAACCACACAAAAAACCACAAATTACTTTAATCAATGAAAAAGATATTGTCATTGACCTTTCTCTCCAATTTTTAGGGAGGATTTTGTTTATTTCTTTATTGATTTTGGCTATGGTGATGACACGAAATTAAATATTAAGAAAAGTTCAGATATAGTGCAATAATTTAAATATTTAAGTTGGTTATATCTAGTTGAGCAAATATGAGTCTTTATCGCAACTTATTCGTAGGGGGAAAAGAGTTGGATTTAGATAATTAACTTGAGGTGCGATTTGCTTTTGAGAGCTATTAATGATTGGATTTGAGTTCTGATTTTTTCTTCAAATCAACTATTTAATATACATATATGAGATTAAAATATCGATATTATAATTATTTTCGACAAGTTATTTATAATTTATTAGTTCACTTCGCATGTGGTGTAAATAATTGTTGACAATTTTCATATCAATAATTTAAATTATGATGTGATACATTTTAATAAACTAATCAAATTATGATATGATATATTTTAATATAATAATTCATAGTACTTGCAATAAGAAAATTTTAATATAATAATCCATAGTACTTGCGATAAGAAAATGTATTGATTATACAATAGTTAAACATATAAGTAATAAGAAATTACATAAAGTATTAAATGTTTGTAGAATTTTTAAAAAAATGTTAGATTTTCTTTTAACATATATAATTTCTTCAAACTCTTTAAAATTTTAATGGTACGTTTTACCTAATAGATTTATATTTAAATCATTTTTTATGTTTTTTCTTAATCTTGTTTCTTATGCATCATAAGATATGTTATCATACTTGAATTAAAGTTATACAATTGATTATTGATAATTTAAAATTATTAAAGTTGTGAATGACAATTAAGAAATTTCAAATGGTAGTGGGGGTATATTTTTGTCTGAAAATATTTCTCCTTACTTAGCTCAATTTATATATGCTATAGATTTGATGAAAAATATTTTACTATCTATTCGTATATTCATGATAATAATTTAAGAAATTTTAATTATTGGTGACCTGATTTTTTTTTAATTATAATGTTGTCATATGATAAAGGGCACGATAAGACAGATATATAATTAGTGGGAAAGGCGTGTGCTTACTTAACTACTTAATTATATATCATTAGCTGGCAGTTTGGTATGAAGAATATGGAAATGTATCTTTCTAGTTCTATTGAAAAGAGTGTATGTTTAAGAGATATGAGTGGTTGGTTTATTTTTCAATGACCTAGATCAGTGAAAATATTTAAAAATATTCAACGAATTTAATAATAAAAATATTTGGTCAAAATTTGATCTTAGCTATTAAACATAGACTCTTCATATCAATTAATCGGAAAGATCAAACCATATCCGAAAATGATACATGTTGTGCATAATTAACTAAGTTTAAAATTAATCCCTTTCTATCTCAATTGAAGTCCGAGACAAATTTTTTAATATAAATTATTCATAGAATAAACCGATAATATATATTTTCAGTATGCTAGTACAGTTATCTGCTAAAACTTTATTTATTTAGGTTTACAACAATTTATATTATCCATGAATTGTTTATTTTCTGTTCTGTCTTTTCTTGGTGGGTTTTCTGTAATTTCTTTGTATTGCCAAGGATCAGATTGGAATTAAATTAACCTTTTGTTTTCTTTAAAGTGAATATTGCGATAGCCAATGCAACCACGAAGGAGAAAGTATATCGGGTGCATACTATTCTTTTCTTATTAGTTATTTGGTTTATGTGCACTTTTTTCCAATCAACTTTAATTTTCATTTTTTGACACTTTACTTGCAAAATGTTATTGTTTTAAGTTTATAATAACCAATAGCAGGTCTTCACAGCTCTGCCCACAAAGGTTGCAGACACAGGAGGCCACCAGAGGTAGGCTATGTCAAGATAAATTATGATGCATCCTATGATGTTATAAAAGGAAGATGTGAAATTAGAGCCATAGTTTGAAACTTTGAAGGAGATAGCCTGCTAATAACTGCCAAATCAATCCATGGTTTTCTCGTTGAGTATGGAGAATTAATGGCTATTGAGGAAGATGGTGCTTGAGTGGCTGCTAGGCTCTCCTTGTATAGATTGGAGAGTAACCAACATTGTTACGGAGGTTAAGAAGAAAATGACTCACGCTAGCAATTGTAAAATCTCTTGGATAAGTAGAAGTTTATTCCACTGCTGGTGTGTTAGAAAAAAATTCTTAAAAAGTAAACAAGGAAAAAGAAATAAGAAAAGAGATAATAGAAAGATAGGACAGTAATTGTCAATAGGCAGTGGAGTGGTCCTCCAAGCTAGGGGAACCTTCAAATTGAAAAGGATAGTGAAGTATTTTCATCCAAAAATAGATCAAGATTCTCTAGTTTTGAAAAGTTAAATCAAGTTTATGAGAAAATATAAATATACAATCTATGGACGAGCTTTTTTTATTTTTTACTGTTTTATATTTATAGTTTTGTTTACTAATTGAATTATGCGATGTTTAAGTAATATTGTCAAAATTGTCCTGAAATATCGATAATTCCTGTAATGCTAGCCACCATAGCTGCAACCATCTTGTTAAACTGACTTAACAAACAAATGGCCTGAAATAAAAGAAGGGCATGCTCCCTGAAAACAAAACCATCGACGAAGACGACGCCAGAGCAGAGAACATGGTTCCAAGAGTAGATATCAAGGGTGGATAAGAGATCATTAATAAAGATTAAGATGGAAAAATCCTTCACATAATAGACATTAGTATAAGTCTATAAGAAGAAAACGAGCTTTTAGAAGGAAAAGTGAAGACAATTTACCTAATTCTCTATCAAAAGGCATTTTACTACAAAATCTTTCAAATTAAAACAAATCTTTGATTAATAAATCAAAAACTTAATATGGTCCAAATATCACTTGAATATAATAAGAAACCACATATGAATTATGTTTAACATTGACCTTAATTACAAAATATTTAAAATGAAATTGCTAGATTGACTAAAAATATTTGCAATGATGTGATTTTAATTGTTTTAACATTTAATCGTTTTTTTCTTTCATTGTTTTAAGAGTAAATTTTAAAAAGATTCCATCCACAGAAAAATGAATT
The DNA here is from genome assembly GCA_003255025.1 of Datisca glomerata. NCBI lineage: Eukaryota > Viridiplantae > Streptophyta > Magnoliopsida > Cucurbitales > Datiscaceae > Datisca > Datisca glomerata. The sequence continues at coordinate 1,592,022 of QANY01000230.1, read as the reverse complement.
ATGACCCTAGATTTTTTAACAAAAGTTGACACTTTTTATAGGAAAATGACTATGCCTGTTGTATAGAATTTTCTATTTAACTTGTGACTGCTACATCTAGATCGTAATCTAATTAAAATATTTTATTAAACTCTATTCTAATAAGTATAAATATTAACGTGAAAATGCAAGACTGGAGTATAGCTCAGAGATAACTTAATATCTTTTTCTATTAAAAATGTCACGTTTTATTTTTAAAAAAAAGTTCAAGGTTCTTAATTTCAAATTTTTCTTCTTGAAATGTCTTCTCACCGCAAATTTTCTTAATTTTAATTACCACTATTATTATTTTTTGGTGCGATGATATTTAAGCAATTACTCCCAAATGAAAAGGGCAAAACAGTAAAATAAAAACATTAGGAACAAATCTCAGAGACCATGTTCTAATTCCTGGCCTCCGTTAGTTCCCATTTGGTGAACTGATAGACGAAGTGTAGAGTAGAGAAAAGGCAAATGGAAAACTTCATAAATTTCCATTAATCTTCATCTTTTCTCTCACCGGCGCCAAACTTCAACCACCACTTCTTCTCAAGATCGAGAAGGAGTTAGAGAGAGAGAGAGAGACGAGATTCTCTAGGAAAGAGCTGACAGAGAAAAACAGAGAGAGAGTGATCCTGGTTTTATTCTTCGTTTGCCGATTTTCTCTTTTTCTTGTTTTTTCCTTAACTGAAATTTTTTGATTAAGAACTTAGATCCACATGAAGGAGCTGGAATTCAGGGTTTGAAGTCTTTGTTACTGGAGAAATTTTCCTGGATTTTTCATTTTCCTTTTCCGAGACTTTCACTTACTTGATGATGGAGTCGGATCTTCAACAACAATTTCGTATTCGTCATGATCATCAACCGCAGCAGAATCAACCGCCGGCGAACTCCAGTTTGATGCGGTATCGATCAGCGCCGAGCTCGTATTTCAACACTCTGATGGACAGAGAATTATGTGAGCAATTCATTACGTCGAGCCCGGAAACTGAACGGATTTTCGCCGAGTTTATAACCAGTGGTGCCGGAGCAACGGAAACAGCACCTGAAACTCTGTCTGAGATTCCGAAGATTTCTCCGGCTGGCGACGCCGCAGAGGGCAATCAGCAAGCTCAGTATAATATCAGCAGCTACTCTCCTTCTTCACAGGGCTTATACCAAACTCCTCTGAAACCACCTCTGCCGAATCAGAGTCTGAGTTCAAGTATGGAAGGAGGAAACTATTCGATGGCAATGAATCGGTTGCCGTCAATGAAGACCGGTACCAGCAGTAGTTCTAACCTTATTCGGCATAGTAGCTCTCCTGCTGGCTGGTTTTCCCAAATCAATATTGAGAGTGGTATATACCCTATACACTCTTCTTCATATTCTTCTAGAAAGAAATTTTTCCCAGAATCTTGTTTGGCGAAGAGAAAACGAGAGAAACGAAGAAAAAACCCAAAAAATCATAATTGTTAACTTTTTGCTGCACTTTCTGTATAAATTTCGAGTCTAGAATCTAGATTTTCTTTATAGTTGCTCAAGTAAAGATCCATGAAATTCTATGAAAATAAAATTTAAAGTTGGTTGCCTGAGTGAAAAACTGAGCAAATTTCTAGAAATGCTAAACAATTCTCAGTGATTTGCAGAGTATGCTTCAATGAGAGGCGTCGGGAATTTCGTGGCCGGAAATCGAACAAAGGAGGATACATCTTTTTCTCCGACGGGCAGGATGAATAATTTCTCTCCCAGGCTACCTTCTTCTTCATCAGGTCTAATGAGTCCCATTGCTGAAATTGAGGACAAAAACTTGGGATCAAGTAATCCAGGAAATGAAATGTTAGCAGAAAATCGTAGTAATGATTTCTTCACGGGTTTCCCAGTTGGTTCTTGGGACGACTCTTCTCTTATAGCCGATAACATTACTGATCTAAGCACATCAGAAACCCAGGTACTGACGAGTATAACTAATTTATTTTCTCATATTTCTTTTCTTTATTATTTCTCTCATTTCAAATTTTTCGGTTTAAATTTTGAGTTTCTATAGAAATATATGAAAAATTTAATTTTTTTTTAAAATGATATAAATTTATTGATAAGACTCTGAAAAATAAAAATTCTTTATGGACCATAAAATCCGACCGAACTGATTAATTATTTCACGGTTCGGTCGGTTTGAGTTATATGCACATAAATGTTCGGTATGTATATACATAATTGATCAGCATAAAAACTGGACCGAGCTGACCATACATACCCCTAGTTGAATGCACTTAATATGATCTGTAATAAAATTTTGCATATTCATTGCTAATTAATCTCTCTCTTTCAACATGTCATAATATCTTTTTTTTTAATTTGTATCGTCATGATCCTTACATTCAGTTCTAGTCGACCGCACTTAACATATCTGTAGTTGGATAAAAATTCCCTATTCTCGTTGTTCTCTTTTAACGTGGTTAGAAGATCTACAAGTTAATTTGTATAAGTATAGAAAATTTATATCGCACAAAATTTATACACGTATACGAGATTGTTAACTGAAGCTGACTGAAAATACATAGAACGACTGTATTGTATTTGCTCTATGGTCTTATTGAAGATTTGTTGTTAACTAATCAGAATACGGAGGCTGGAAGTCGCCCTTCTCCATTGGCTCATCAACTCAGTTTGCCAAACACTTCAGCGGAAATGAATGCCATTGAGAAGTTTTTGCAGTTCTCTGATTCCGTACCGTGTAAAATCCGTGCCAAGCGAGGCTTCGCGACTCACCCTAGAAGCATTGCCGAGAGGGTAACTTTGATTGCTTAATCTAATTTGTTTCTACTAATTTGTAAAGAGACGTCATGAGTTTAAAATTTCTGTACTACAAAATTTCTTCTCATTTAAAATTATGTTTTTTACAGACCTTTTAGATGAAAAAAAAAAGTTTAAGCTTACATTTGAGACGAAATTTTGAGAGAGTTTAAATGATTAACTTAAATTTATTTTAGTTAACAGTTTAATTTTTATGATAACTGATAATTTAACAAGACAATATCTCATTTGGTGCTCAGGAATTTTGTTATCATAACTTGAGGTGTTGTGATCATATCAAATGCATAGAATATGCAGTTTATATGAAATATTTGTCATAGTCGATCAAGTTTTACAGGTTAGAAGAACAAAAATCAGTGAACGGATGAGGAAACTACAAGATCTTGTGCCTAATATGGATAAGGTAATGTTTTTCTCTCACATGATTACGGAAGTTTACAAGGTCTTGTGAGGTTTCTAATTCTATAGCAGGAGTGTTCAAAAAATCGAATGCCGTGAAATTAAATCGAAAGAACGGTGTTGTCCAGGATTTTTTGGGCAAAGTCGAAAACTTTTCAGGTTATAAACGAACTGACCAAATCAATTAAGTTACATGTTTGATGATAATAACTGAACCGAATCAAACCGTTCAAAATCTTTATTCTACAGCCTTTCCTTTCCTTCTTTTGCAGCAAACCAACACATCAGACATGTTAGACCTGGCCGTAGATTATATTAAGGACCTACAGACTCAAGTGCAGGTACATAAATCAAAACCCCTTTACCATATTTGGACTCCAAATATTACGAGAAAAAACTAAAAAAAAAATCAGAAATTATATATTATATTATTTTCCTTGATAAAGCTCGTTTTTTTTTTGGGATTTTATTTGATTGCAGAAACTCTCAGATTCTCGTGCAAAGTGTAGCTGTACAAACAGGCAGCAATAGCAAAAGAGTAGAAGAAGTGGAACTTTCTTTTGTACAGTGCTAATAATAAAAGTATGAAAAAGGAGGAGCAGTAGCAGGCGGCAGCATACAATTAAGAAATCTGGGTTTTTCTTTTTTGCTGTTTTGCACAGAAAAAGAAGATGATATTGAATCATTAGGAATTAAATCTGTTAGAAATTAAATAAAATTGCTGCCTTTTAGAAATTAATCTGGCCTTTCAAAATTCTGGTGGTAGCGCAACTTAATTAATTAGTAATAAATAAATCTCTCTCCTCTTTTCTCTCTTTGAAATTAAAAGGTTCAATCATGCCTATAGTTAATTCGGGGACAGTAAAAATACAGAGTATTTTCGAAATGTATAATTTGAGAATTTAACGGTCAAACATTCGACTAAAATTCGGTCAATAATACGTGATACGTAAAAATTCATATACGGGTTTTAAACGAGTGTCATACGTTTTCTTTTTAAAAATTCGATACTAAAATTACGGCTTTAAAATTTATAAATAAATATTAATATAACAATATATTATGAATATGACAAAAAATATCATTCTACAAATTTTTTAAACATTTTTATAAATCAAAATATATTGATCAATTAATAGTATTCTATTCATACAAAATATAGTCATTAATCCAAAATATTCAATCCATAAAAAATAATTGAATTAATAAAAACTATCAAATAATGGGATCGTCGGGTGGTAAAGTTTCATCAAAACAATATTCGTTTGGGGTATGAAGAAGTTCAGGCCAGTTGTACAAGCTCATGTCATCTGAAGCAAATGATTCTTCTTCAAACAAATCTTCTTCAAATCCTTCTTCAGCAAATGGATTGATCTTAGAAAGATCAATAGGCGTCATATCCAGCACTTCACGATCCTTATACATTGTCATCATCAAAGAGTTCATTCTCACGTACACCAAATCATCTAACATTGTCGTTGCCAATCTATTTCTCTTTTTTCATTTGGGCTGCTTCCCATGCACTCCAATTTCTTTCACAAGCTGATGAGCTACACGGTTGACTTAAAATTCTAATTGCAATCTTTTGCAATATATGGAATATTGAACCATTAAGCTGCCACCAAATACCTATAAATACAACTATTTACATTAGAAATGAAATCAACATAAAACATATGAAAATCTAATTCAAAACGAAGAAACACTTACGAGGATGACTAGTGTTTATCATAGCAGTGGCTGTACAATTGAACAAGGGTGGAAACTTTAAATGATATTTAACTAATTCAGTTACCAGCTGATCTCTTTCATCTAAAGAACCCAACTGTTGAACAAGATATTCAACCCCTTCTATAATGTCAATGTTGTCTTCTTTGTACTTCTCACTAACCATATAAGCTGGATTAAGAAGTGTAATAGTAGCATGTACCTTATGGAGAATGTTCTTCTCTCTTCTCTGCTCAAATATTTTCATTATAAGAGAATAACAAGAAGGATCTTTTACACAATATTGATCAAGCGCTTCTCATGCCCTCTCCATAGCATCATATAAGTATCCCGCTGTAGATCCCTCACCATCTACTAATCGAAGAACTCTCACCAGAAGCTCAACAACATTCACATAATCTTTCGCATCTACCCAGAAAGACTCATTATGAATTATTGAAGTCACTAACTTAGCATGTGCAGTCTTAGTAAAATTCAAACCCCTCCATTCAGAAGATGCAACCAAAATTCTCAAATTGTTTTCACGATCAATTATCGATTGAAGCATAAAAAAGTTCGAAGCAAATCTAGTCTTACACAGAAATTTTAACTCCCTATCATCTGCATATTTCCTCATAAATTGCAATACCATATGATACTTATACATGTAATCTACTATTTTTTTCGCATCATCAATCACACTTTTCACTCATTCAATTTGATTATAATGATCATTCAATAACAAATTAATACCATGAGCTGCACATTTAGTCCTGTATAATCGAGGATATTTTTCCATCAGCATGCAACCGACAGACTCATAATTTGAGGCATTATTAGTAACTATTTGCACAACATGATCAGGGCCAATTTCATTGATGATGGAAGAAAGAATGTTATAAAGATACTCACCAGTCAATCTCTCCTGTGAACATTCAAACGATTTCAAAACAATAGCACCTAACGGTGAGCTAGCGATAACATTAACCCATGACCGCATTCTTATGTCTGTCCAAGAATCTGACATAATAGTACAACCTGTACTAGTCCATGATTGTTTTACACATGCAACATAAGTCTCAACATCTGTTCTTGCCTCAGGTACTAACTTAGTATGAAGCGTTGAATAACTAGGTACAGTATAACCATAACCAAAATCACCTAAAACTTTACTCATGTCAAGAAATGACTTGGACTGAATAATATTAAATGCTATGTTGTTCATGATGAAAATCTGAGCAATTTTTTTGTCAACATTGCTCTTCTCTTTCTTAGCAGAGAATTCTGGGACTGTGGTTTGAGTCTGATTAGATAGACCCAAAGAGCAAGCATTTGATCCTATATTACTTTCATTAACCAAATCAATTTTTCTTTTCTTATTAGAACTAGAACTTGAATCTCTAATTAAAAAATATGCTTCAGCTTGAACCTCCTCCGGTACTTTACTACAAATATCAATATCACGACCACTAATTCCAGATAAAATGAGACTTTACTCTAGAAATCCCTCCAGCAAAATCCCTCTCACAAAATTTGTACTTGAAACGATTATTTGATTGTTTAGTGTAATCCCAAAACTTATATTTTTTTCCTCACCATGATAATCAAAATTCAGAAAAACTGAAATAGAATCAATAAAACCTATAAACAGGACATAATTTGAATTGACAGAAACTCTGAGAAGTCCAACTCTAACCAAAACAGAATTAATCAAGTCCAATTCAAGTCCAATTCAATCCAAACCAGTTTAATTTTCTACAATCCAATTCAATTCAGAGAAGTCACGAGAAGCGCAAAATTTTCTACAGTCAACAAAATTCAATTCAGAACAAAATTTTCTACAATTAAGAATCAACCAGAACAAAATTTACCTATCAACTGATTCAACCAGAACAAAATTCAATTCAGACAAAATTCATTTCAGAATAAAATTCAATTCAGAACAAAATTTTCTACAATCAAGAATCAACCAGAACAAAATTTACCTATCAACTGATTCAATTCAGAACAAAATTCAATTTAATCAAACCAGTACAGAAACGCCTAAAATCGATGAGAAAATCAAAATAGTCAAAACTCAGATAGGAAAGTTTTTTCTGAATTTGAAGTGAAGGAGACGAGAGAATTAAACCTCAAATCAAACATAAAATCAAAAATCCAAATTTTGAAGTGAAGGAGACCAGAGAATTAAACCTATAAATCAATGAAACCCAAGTTCCTTTGTCTTTAAACGAGAGTGACAGAGAAGCTAATCAATGAGAATCTTCGAGCCCTAGGTCGTCTGAGAGGGAGAAGCTCCATCGAAGCCCAGCCCTGGATGCAAGAAGCAGGAGCAGAGCAGCGCCGAACAGGACGTTTTGCGAAGAGTGGAGAAATTTGGGGATTTTGGCCATTTTAGCATACGCGCTTAATACGCTTTTTGTATTAAACGTGTATTATACAGTTGACTCCAAAAAATACGTATTATTCAGTATCTTTCAGTAAAACAGAAAATGCCATAAAATGACGAACGCCAAAAATACGCGTATTAACTAACCAGGATCATACCTGATTTTTTTTGTTGCTTTTCCTCATAGTTTTTAAGGCAAAGCTCTTCCAAGTTAGGTGTTTTTTAAGATAAAAATGCATTTGATACGAAAGTAAAGAGTTACGGACAGAATAAGATCTCAAGTCAGATGTTTTTGTTCAATGATTCAGAAGTCAATTATAACGAGCCATACCGAAAAAAAATAAAAAAAATTCACCTCTCACCATAGTCCCAAATCCCTTTTAATAGTAGTTTATTATTGTTACTCTCGAGTTTTCTTGAGTTCTCCTCCTGTTTCGCTCAGTTTGTGAACTTGATAAGAAAATTTGTTGTTGAAAAATATTATTATATTAAGCTAGATAACTTGTCATAGAAATTTAAGTTTGAGTTACAATATTCTTAATCTCCATAAAATTTATAACTTTAGAAATAAAATAAAATATCATAATTTGTTAAATAATCACCAGTTTCAAATGTTTAAACCATTAAATAAACTGAGTTTTAATTGTTTTAAACCGCCTATTAGCAGAGGGTATCATTGCTAAAAAATTGAGAGTAGGACTAGATTAATAGTAAGCGTAAACTAAACGAGTCAAAATGCATTCCTTAATGATGATCTATGTCCATGCGACTTGTACGCGGTCTATTTACACTAATTAATGTCGCACAAATGTCACCTTACATATGTCATGTGGTGTCAGTAATGGATCTCGCGCATGTCATGTGAGTAACACACAAGCAGTGAAATAACTGTTGCATATGATGTGAATTGCTAATGCTCAATTTAACCATAAAGTTTGAATTTAAGATCTCCTTTACGATAGTATGTTAAAAAGTGACCACTGATCTCAAAATTCTTTTCTAAAATACACTTAAACCGTTTGGTTCGAGTAATCTATAATAACTATTACAATTCAATTACTTTCAAAATATGATTGTCATATTTGGTTGTGTATCGTAATCTACGAAGTGATACATGATCATTTATAATTGTTATGTTTTTGCATATGTTAACTTTTGTTGTAAATTTGTGTAGATAACAAAAAATTACTCAATTTTCTTTTTTATATATTATCTAAAAATTATTTTGACGTGTAATTTTAATATTAATTTTTCTTCATATCTAAACGAATTAATAATGTTGGATTAAATTTTAAAAAATAATTTTAATTAAACTAATAAAATAAAAAATATAATAGAAAATATTTTTACATGAAATTTAAAAAATAATTTTAATTAAATTAATAAAATTAAAAATATAATAAAAAAAATTTTTACGTGAAATTTTAACATTAATTTTAATTATATTTTATTAATAACGCTAAACTAACTTTAAAATTTTAATTAAATTAATATAATGAGAGAGAAAGTGTGAGAAAAAGGTGGCTTTGTATATTTTATATGAGCGTAGGAAAATAATTTTGTTTGATATTGGAATTGTAATTGTATTGTAAATTAGTATTGATTCCATTTTCTACCGCAATTCAATTATTTCAAAAGATTGTAAACTAGGATTACATGAAGATTAAAATTACTGTTTTATTTAAAGAATAACTCCAAATAAACATAGTATTTCAATTAAAAGAAGATTACAAATGAGGATAACTTGAAGCAAAGAGGCTTAGGGTGAGTTTAAAAAAGCTCTTCTATTCAAAAGCGTTCTCATGTATGAAAAAAATTAAATTAACCTACATTTATTAAAGATTTTGCTTTACTTTTATCATTTTACTATACATGAAAGCACTTGCTGGAGAAGCATTTGATCATCAAATAATTATTAAGAAATGCTTCCAAATGTAAAACCATGTTTTAAAGTCGACATAGTGTTTGACGCTACGATGCTTACTCAATAATTATTAGTTACCTCTTAGACAAAAAAATAATCGTTACCTAAACTAATGGTTTTACATGCTAAAAAACACTTCTAAATAAAGGCACAAAATACCTAGCTTAAATAATAACATCTCTATAATATGAAAATTCTATGGCACTTGTACGAGTTCCGAGTTTTGATTCACCATTGGTTCATCTAATGTGGTATAACCCAATCCAAATTTCTAAAGTATTTTAAACTAAAAAAATTGCAGTGTATAGTCAGTCTAGAAGTATGATTTATGTAATAGCCCGATTTTTTTTAAGTAAATAAAAATTTTCAGAATGTCACGTCACTGGTTTATTTATCACATTTTTATATTGATAAATTTATCCTCTATAAGTGGTTACTGGTTATTGATTGTGTGGGTCCACTATAACTCATTAGTAGAATAGTGAATAATTTGTTGACATATTTACGGCTTCTTAAATTCAAATTTTATAATTATATTTATCTTAATACCATCACGTAATAATTCTAGATTTTCGATTATGAAAACTCCTTGAAAAATATCCTTCATTTTCGGCATTAGATTATCAATTCACAAGCAAACATCATTCTTCGGCGTTCATCTATATTTTAACTTACAATTCATTCATCAATACCAAAATCTTGTTATAAAAAAAACTAAATTGTTAAGCCGATTGAACAATATTGCTGATGATTGACTATTATTGCTGGTATACTATTAATTGCTTTTGAAGGTTGATGGAGACTGAAGTTGACTTGCCTGCTGGTTGATGCTTGAGCGAGATTTTTTACATTTTCAAATATTTACTTTTTTTAGAAAAAAATTGATTTATATTTTTAGTTTCAATTGATTTTAGATCATTATGGTTAATAATATTTTGATTGTTATTTTAATTTTTTAATTAATAAAGGATTATGTTAGGGCTGATTTTGTAGGGATTTTTTAAAATTTAAACTTATATGATAATGTCTTAGATTGTTTTTGGTATTTTTGAAACCAATAATGTTTCCTTATGCCATTATTCATTTATTAATCAGAATATCGGTAATATTTGATTTATTTCACGAATTATAATTTTTAGATTTTAGTTTTTTTTCCTTTTATGTTTAACTTAATTGATTTATTTACGATTTTGTGATTAAATTAACATAAAAAGATGGACATTGAAAATGATTTATCTAGTGGTTGATGTTTGGGAGGGATTTTCAAACTCTAATTGTTTTAGGAAAGAATGATTTACATTTATTGTTTATAATTTATTTCTAAACAAATTTTATTTTATTTTTAAATTATCATTTATTACGGTAGTCGTTGATTATCTGGTAAATTTAAATTTAAACCTGAATATATGTAATTTACTTAATTATAGGATATATAAACTGAGATATCAATAACTTTTTTTGAATTGACTCATATTTACAATATAGTTACTTTATATAAATTAAAAGTATTTTGGTCTAAATTTATTGATCATTTTAAAAACTTACTATTTATCTATAATTTTTTAAATTGACTATTGCTTAACATAGTACTAATAAACTATTTGGTTTAAATATTTGACAAAAAAATTGTTGGGTTTAAACTGAATTTTAATTGTTTTAAATCATTTTAATTGATCTTGACTTTTCCTCTTATGGTAAAATAATATTTTGGACTCGTATAGTTTACGGTTTCTGATCCTTATAGTTTCATTTTTATCAGTTTGGTGTCAGACTTACAAATTTATAGCAATAACATCATCTTTTAATGTTCATTAACTTTGCTATATGTCCATTTATGACCTGTGCCCATGGTTTATTTATACTTGATGATGACGTCACACAAATGTCACCTTCCATATACAGTAGACGATAAGCATATCATGCAGATATCATAAGTAAAAAATTAGAAGTTCCATAATTAAATTTATAAAATTAAAATTATAGAGTTTGACTTCAAAATATCCTATTATAAATACTGTCAAATAGTTACCACTAATCTCAAAGTCTTAACTTATTCTGTTAAGATCATTGGAAACCATCTTTAAAATATACTAAAAGGCGAGTTTGGGAGACTTTCGAACATTTAAAAACACTACATTAACCTACAATAGTAGTTTAAGATGTATCTGTCTTAATATTTTTCTACACGCAAAAGCACTTGCTCAAGAAGCATTTGATCATCAATATTTATTAGGAAATGCTTCCAAAATGCAAACCCTGTTTTTGAAGTCCATATAATGATTCGCACTAATATGTTTACTCAATAATTATTAGCTAGCTAAACTAAGGTTGTGCTTTAAAACGATTTTAAACAAGGGCACAAACATACTTCAAATCGTATTACCATTACTATAATATAAAAACTCTATAACATCGGATTAGTATCTACACAGAAACTTGATTCATCACTGAATTATCTTATATAATACTCAATAACGTGATTCAGTAATAGATCAAACCCTAATACCCATCGTAAAAGCATCACCCATTACAATAAATTAGTGGGTTTCATAAGCTTCTCTAGAATAACGCCTGCATCATAATGGAGATAGGCTTTTTATCCAAAGGTAGTGCTACCCCAAGTGAGTGGCCTATAACTCACAACCACACCACACCTTAATAGGCCATACAAAAATAAATGCTAATTAGAACCACTCATTTTCTTTCTCAAAACTGTCCAAAAAAGGGTTTAGTTGTGGTAGCATGATTTTTCATACTGCCTACTGCCTACTTTCAGAAGCTTGAAAAGGGAAAAGATTTTGTGCCAAAAAGATGGAAAGAAAATGAATGATTAGGAATATTGATGTGCTTTTCCTTTTTTATATAGACTTCTTCTTTCTTTTTTTGTTTTGGACCTTTTGGTTGTGTTTGAAAAGTATTTTTGAGTTGGCAACAGTTGGACTTGATTGATAAGTCCTTTTCCCTAATTGTTCCCTGCCTGTTCAAATATAAACTTTTGTCCAAGTATGTTAAATGTTGACTGTGATTGTTCATGTCATTAGATGCATTTGGTTGAGAAGAGAGATAGAGAGAGAGAGACTATTATGAATTATTGCCCTTAAGTGCTAATCAGGGGGACATCACTAAAACAAAGAGTAAAAACTTAGCCTCATGTAGGTGGTTCTAATAAAGGAACAAACAAGGATCTTTTTGTATTTGTAAAACAAGGAGAAGTCATTTTCAACACATTAGGATTATTGGATTATTTATAAAAGGTTCATAAAAAATAAAGATAAAATATAACTATTTTAACTTAAGAATTACAGGAATGATTAACTTTAAGAGGGAGGGTTAAATAAATGATGGGGCAATAAATTTTTTGCAAAAAATGTTGAAAAGGATCTAATTGACGTAAATAAGTTAGCAACTCACATGGAGTTACCGTTGAGTTTGTGTATGCATTCTGAAAATTCTATCGGTTTTCAAAAAAAATTATTGCGATAATTTTTTTAACTCTCTGCTTAAAACTTGTATTTTTTTTTTGTCTTTTTCGATATTCTTATAAACTAAATTTATAATGCAATGAACAAGACCTCTTTTGGGTAACCTAAAGATGGTATTGTTATCAAATGAACATTATATAAATCATACCGGCATTGTCACGATCTAAGTATTATACTACAATGATCCAATAATTTGAGTTTTTCCATATTGATATTGTCATGCAACCATGAATTTTTCTTGTTTGAAGAGGAGGGAAAATAAAATGAGTGAGAATATTAAAGAAATTTGATGAAAGTAAACACACTTTTTCTCTGTTTCTTCCTCTCCATTTAAAAACAACTTTTGCAAGTACAAGAGTATTATGATTCGTATGAGAAGAATAACCAGTGAAATGCACTGGTTTGGGTCTCATACTTTGGCTCGGGCTCATTGCCTAACTTATCTAATGATGTCGTGGATCAAGTAAAGGGATAAGAAGAATGGGCTGAAGGGGATGCCTGTGTTCACTTGCACTTAGGTAATAAGGATATAAAGAATAATGAGAAATTTTATATAATAGACAATTTTAACGGGGTGCATTAAAAAAAACAGTTTTTGTTTAGATAAATAACAGATTTTTTAATTAGTCAATAGTTTTAGATTAAATTGACCCTCATTCATATATAGCATGTTAGATATTTAACGTTTACCTTATCATAATTCATCAACAACTGATTGATGACGTGATTTTAAAAATATTATATTTACCTTATCAAAATTAGAATCAATCATTGAAACTAAAAATTTTCTTATCAGAATTAGCTAAAAAGAGAAACAATAATCAATCATTGATTATCATCTAATTTAATTAAAAAATAATGTTTAAATTGAAAGACAAAAACTTCTGGAATATTTAATTAAATACAAGGACCCTACCAAACCTAATTATGAAATCTGTAAATCAAAATTTAAAATCGTCAACTATAAATTCGTCAACAGTTAGTTGATGATGTGTCACTAAAAATCTACTATTTATCTTATTATAATTAGAATCAATCATTGAAACTAGAATATTTCTTTATCAGGACTACCTCAAAAAATAAAAATAGAGTCAATCATTGATTATCAACTAATTTAATTAAAAATAGAAATAAAAAATAGCGTTTGAATTGAAAGACAATAAATTTTAGAATATTTAATTAAATACAATGACCCCAATAAATTTGGTTATAAAATCTGTAAATCGAAGGTTAAAATCAATTACAAATTCGTCAACAGCTGATTGATGGCGTGACGCTAAAAAATCTGTTATTTACCTATAATTTGAAAAAACTTGTTATTTCTTAAATATAGTTTCAAAACTTGTCAATTTAGTGTATTTACTGAAGAATAAAAATGATACTATTTAGACAACTTTTAAATTTTAAAATTAATTTTATCCATAATTTTCTGAAAACATCGAGTATAGCCATTTAAAAAATAATAATAACTAATGTAACTTCATTAAATTTATAATTTTTTCTATTTAGTTATTTAGTAATTCATCATTTTATTATTTAATTTAGATTTACAATCATCCCAATTTTCTCTCTCTCCCAAAATATTCTCTCTCTATATATATGTGTACGCTTTATATACAAGTATATATAACATTACACTCACACACTTTATAAACACATATAAAAAGTATGTGTTATGTGTTGTACATAACATATATATTTATATATATTGTATATAATTTTTATGTTTTATATTGTTAACAATGTCATAAATATTAATGTATTATATGTATATATACACACACATATATGTTCAAGATGCTTTATATACATATGTTATATATAATATAAATAATATATATATATATACACACACATATATATAGAGAGATGGGGAGAGATTGTGTGTGAGATTAAAGATTTCCTTCACTCTTTTTTTTTTTATGTTTTTGTGCTATTTATGGGATTTCAAAAAAATTCAAAAGAATAATGCATTAAATGGAACGATTTGGGTTGTTTATGAGATTTTTTAGTTTTTTTTTTAAAAAAAATTAAATAGTAGTAAAATGGTATAATAGGAAGAGATGTGTTTTTGGTTAGTGACCCATAAAACGTGGTTATTTTTTATGATTATAAAATTTAGTGTCTAATTTTATATTGAGTTTCTATATTGTAGCTACTTCTGTATAAAGCCAAAAAATATCAATTACACCAATTAGATAATTTTTCATAGGCAATTTATGCATAGCAGTTTCTTTTAAATATTGCAGAAACCTATAAGTTTTCACCCCACATTTCCTTACTTTTATCCATGTATCCAAAAATACACTTAATCTATTTTAATTATATCGATAGCAATTTTTATAGGAGTTGTTTTTTCTTATTTTGATTTTAAAAATTAAATACTTATATTGTGAAAGCGTCATATCTTTCATAATGACAGATCCCATTTATTTTGGCATTGTTAGTTGAAATCGTCATATTGCTTGGCTTTAAAGGGTCGTTTGGTATAAAATTGCGTGTAAAAGATTTTCAGAATAAGATTATTGGAATATAATTATAGGAATGTAAGATGTCTGGAATATTGAAATTACTTTGTTTGGTAAGTATTATAATTGTTGGTATTATGCAAGGGAATGTTTTCAAATTATTATCAAATTTCCAATTTTACCCTTTTAGATCAAAAATGTTGAGATGAGAAATAAGAGAAACAAGGACAATTAGGTAAAATAAATATAAGTTGTGTTGCAAAGATTGTGGGATTCCACATGTCCTCCAATTTTAGAGGGTTTCTAATACCCAATAAATCAAGAAATTTTAGATTCCGATAATCCAAATCACCCTAGACTTTTACAACCAAACAAAGCTATCCGTTAATTCTCCCTATATTCCAAGCATATTACTTGACATCCCCTCATAACAAACATACTCTAATTGATTTCTCTACCTATTTTATCATTCTTTTAATACCGTCATTTTTGTTTATGCGAAAAATATGTCAGTATCGACTGTCGAGAGGATCGTCATACGTCACTTGGTGATTCATCCAAGGGTCTGCAAAAATCAAGAACGATCATGAAAGTAGTAGGCAATAGAGTGTTTAAAATAATATTAGCAATATGAGAATTACTTACTGTTTAATGAGGATCATCATATATTAATAATAATTTTCTGTATCAGTCAAACGTCCAGGTTCAGTGTATCTTCTTCCTTATTCTCATAAAGAAATGGAGATATTTATGGAGAATATTATCTGATCAGGATATTTTGGTTATAATTTTATCCTCTTTAACAATCGTTGAGTTTTTCTTATAAATTTGATATGTGTCTATCATTTCTTTGTATGACTGATTATTATATCTTATCGTGACGGAAAAATGATATCGACTATCTTGAGTAGCCACAATCCTAGTTATGCGATTACCTTGTCATTCGTGTGACATCGGTAGTGTAAGTATAGGTCGGGTCGTGTCTATCAATCTGGTCGTGGAAGGTGCCTCGGTCATCATGGTGACTTCGATCATGGAGGAGTCCTCGGTTTAAACTTAATATGGGTCCTATAAGAAATGAGAGTATTGGGTTTTATTCAGAAATGTTATTGTGTGGGGTTTATCTCGGGTGTTTTTTCTTTCCTACAGTTTGCCCCCACTTCTTGAGTCTGGAGCATAGCGCTAGAGTCAGAAAGTATGTTCTGGAGGGAGCCATGAGTTTTTACTCATGACTCTATCTGTGCACTTAATCAAGTGTTAAGCATATGTCGGCGTTGAGATCATCAAACAATAGAGTTTGTGTCAAAATATCTAAGCATTTGCTGCTGGTTCATGATGGCGTCTCAGAGTATCTTATGAGTGAGACAAGCTTTCTTCATATTGGTCAATTGGCTCTTGGTAAAAATGTTGTCATCTTGATTAATGTTGGACTTCTTCGTGTAATGATGTGCATGATCATGTTGAGACCTGAAGCTCTGTAGTTTAGGTTTGTGCGAGTTGCTCCGAGTAATTATTGGGACTGAGTCTCTATGATTTTCATCTGACAGTTAGGCGGCCTGAGTTGGATCGATAGTCATAGCAACAAAATTTTTACACCTTCACTTGAACGAATTGTGAGGACTTGGTGTTAAGATTGAATTCTTTGATCTGATGTACGCGATAAGATGACCAGTCCGTTGGGATTGCTTTACTGTGTGGTCGACTTGACGTTATTGGGTCTTCTTAAGGATATGATTTTTTTCAAAATCTTACGTTACATTCTCGTGTTGATCCATGCTTGGCCATATATACCGATACATTACTTTGGCATCTCATGTCTCATGACGGATGATGGAGTTATTACACTCAATGGCGTGCTTCCCGAGGGTTCTTCTTGCCATCTAGAGTTACATTTTTAGAAACTAAGACATGGCTGTGAACTGAAGGTTTTGATACTTTGGTTGTTGACTCTTTCTCGAAACTCAATATCTGAGTTTATTGACCTGTCCAAGTCATGGAGTGATTTGACTGTCTAAGTCATCCGTTACTTTGTCTGAAATTAATAGTGATTTTGTAGCATAGCTTGGCACAACGAGTGCCTTTAAGCTAGCCTTAAAGAAAATCGAGCGGTTCTTCTCTTGGAGAACAAATGACTTTTGAGTATCTATGGAGTGATGCCCCCATCATCGTTCCCTAAGTCTGGCAATATTCTTGAGTTATTGAAGGTCCTTAGCTTTTATGCCCCCAGAATATCGACCAAATGTATCCCATCGAGCGGTGGGTTTATATTTGGTCTTGTTGACGTTCTTCACTTGAAATGAATTGTTTGTTCTACTGAGCTTGTCATTGTATCTCTCTATGCATATGTGTTTGCGCATATAATTCATCAATGCTTATGCTTTCTAGCGGAAGGTTTTGGAGCCCTCTTTATCTCGTTTTCTCAAATCGTGTTTGACAAGTCCTTGATGGTGAGGTCCCTTAGAGTCATCTTCAGTAGAGTACCAAGATCCTTTATGATTTGTGAAATTTTGGTTAATCTCAATACCATAATCATCAGTGTGACCTAGGTGTCATTTTCATAATTATGATTCTACCATAGTTATCTAGGTAACTTCATGTACCTTAATCATGTCTGTGACATAGAGTAATATAGTCATCTAGGTGACTTAGGGTGCTTAGTCATCTGTGTGACTAGGGGTACGTAGCCATCTGTGTGACTAGGGGTACTTAGCCATCTCTCTGACTTGGAGTCCCATCGTCATCTGGGTGATGTTGGATGTTATAATCATCTGTGTGTCTTTAGATCCAATATAGTCATCTGGGCAGCTTTGTGTACCTTAGTCATTTGTGTGACTTGGAGTATCATAGTCATTTGTGTGACTTTGAGTGTATAATCATCTATGTGACTGCCGTAGTCATCTGGTGACTTCAGGTACCACGGAATATTATAGTGGTCCTTTCAGCAAATCTGAAACGTTCTCCTTCATCTTTCCTCATTCTTATTCGACCCATATTCAAATATCATCTCAGTGTTGCAGTGACGGTGGATAGAACTTTTCGATCAGTTTTGAAAAGTGGGAGATTTACGTTGCCACAGACGGTTGATGAGTGTATTTCACACTCATATTTTAGATAATATTAACTTTAATTTTATTGGTTCTTTGAGTTTTATTGTTTGATTTAAGTTTATGTTTATTTTTATCTTGTAGGTTAGATATTCGAATGTATTTGGGTTGATTTTGAAGGATTTGGAAGGCAAAAATGCGGATAAAAGGAGAAAAAGACAGATTTGGGCAAAATAGCCAGCGTCGTGAAGCTGGCGTGATTTTAGATTTTTTTTTTGCAATTTTTTTGCTCCAATCCAATCCTTGACGAATCCTTGTGTATAAATATAATATTTTAGATCTTTTAGAGGATTTGTGGGGCGTGGGAGGCAGAGGAGAAAATATTTTGGAAAGAAAACGAAGACGGATCCAATCGAGAGATGGATCTTAACTTCAATTCATCCGTAAATCTAGTTTTTTCTTCTGTTTTCCTCTATGTTCATAAGTATTATTAGGATATTTCTATTCTAGTATGTTCTAAGTTTCTTATCTAGGGCTACGATATAACCAAACCATGATTATTCATAAATTTTGATTTTTAATTCAATCGATATTTTTCAGTATTATTGAGTGTTATAATCCATTCATAATGCCTGTGATCGTCTGGCCAACTATTTCTTGATTTTAGATTTAATTCTGAGACTGAAAAGTGATGATTAAATTTACTCTTTGTTTATAACACCATTAGAATTTCATACTTGAGAGATAATTATGAATTTAGTGTAGCAATTATAATTTCTTGTGCTTAATGAGTTTTAATTTATTTAATCTTGATAGAGATGTGAGATCAGTATTTTTGATTCATCGTTATCGATGCTTGAGAAAGATTGATAATTACTCTAGAGAAATTCGTTGTAAGTAATTTGAAAAATATTTATTGATTGAGTTTTAGAATTTTAGGCATGTTTGGTTTGGTGAAATCGAAATCCCTAGATTTTTTATTTATTCAAATTTGAATTATTTATCTTTATCATTTTAGTTTTATCAAATCATTATTCTGGGAAGTCCTCTCTACTTACTCATTTTACATATTTTCGTTTGATTGAGGTCAATGAAAATTTTTAGTTTGAGGGTGGTGGCTTTAATTAGAATTTCATTTTTTTGGTGTTCTGTTGTAGACAACACTAACACCTATGATGAGATTGGTTTTGAATTATTGATAACTTTGGAAAATTGATGAATTTGTGTATCAGTGTGTGTGTTTGAACCAATTATTTATTTGCATTTCACTAGAGAATCATGACATTTTGAGCACCTAGCCTTGAACGTTTGGTATCTATTTGCTTTGAGAAGGTTTATGTGACTTAAGAAATCATTATGATCTCATAAGAACTCTAGAACCAATTTGATTATTGTTCGAAGTGAAATTCTAGGATACGATTCACTTATGACATGATTTAGGCTATCTTTAGACTGTTTGTGCTTTTCAAGCCAACCGTGCATAATTATTTTCCTAATTATCCATGTGGAGCCTAAATAGCCATATTTTTTTATCACCCATAATGATTTCACAATCTTATAAAAAAGTTTCCCTAGTAACCATTGTTTACTCATAGTATTTGGATAATTTGGGAAAATACTTAGAGCTATGATAATCTGGGTAGATGGGAGGAGTTTCGATATGAAAAAATTGTGAATAAGTTTAATTGCGTAGCCACTTGGACTTGAGTGACTAAGCCCGAAGGGACGTATTAAAACCTAATACCCTAAGACCAACTGGTTTGAGAGCTATTAGTTGAAAGCTCGTTAAGGAAAAGATAAGCTTAAGAAAATCAAATAAAAAAAAAGAATGGTTGAGCATGGTTGATAATTCAAGAGGTGGAATGACAAGTTTAGGGGTATTAGAAGATAAGTTGAGTTAAGCTCGTTGATTCGTAGAATGCATGTGTGACTTTGGGTAAAGTTTGAACTGAAATAATATCATTTGTCCTACCCTAAACCCTAGCCATACATTACAAGCCTATGAAAGTTCCAATGATCTGAAGTGTTGTGGTTTGCCTACATTAGTGGAGAATGACATGAAAAATTATCTTATGGAGTTCTAATATATTTATAGATTAATGGATCTTCTTTTGCAAGACTTGGTTGCATAAACTCATTTAAAACTAAGAAGTTAGATGGCTTAAGGCGACACATACTCACTCGAGATTTTTTAAAGTGTAATGTAAGTTGGTGTTTGTATTGAAACTCTACATTATCACAATTCAAAAGTTTTTCTTGGGTTATCGCTATTTTGAAATCTCTGACGCATGTTTAGTTAGTCAAAACATTTCAACATTTTATCCGTAGTTTTGCTTAATTAGTGTTAAATTTTTTCTTGTTTGATTTTTTATTTTAGTTTTGCTTGAGGACTAGTAAAAAGTTAAGTTTGTGGGTATTTGATGAGTATGTTTCACACTCATATTTTAGATAATTTTAACTTTAATTTTATTGGTTCTTTGAGTTTTATTGTTTGATTTATATTTGTTTTTGTTTTTATCTTGTAGTTTAGATATTCAAATACATTTGGGTGGATTTTGAAAGATTTAAAAGACAAAAATACGGATAAAATGAGAAAAAGACAAATCTTGGCAGATTGTCAGCGTCGCCGCAACGCTGGAAGCAACCACAAGAAGCAGTAAGTCAGCGCCGCCAAGCTGGCTTCCTAGCGTCACGACGCTAGCGTGTGACAGATTGTCCAGCTCGGGACTCTGGCTCCCACCGTCACAACGCTGGCGTGATTTTTGTTTTTTTTTACTATTTTTTGCTCCGATCCAATCCTTGACGAACTGTAGTGTATAAATATAATATTTAATGTCTTTTAGATGATTTTTGGAATGTGGGAGGCAGATGAGATAGCTTTTTGGAGAGAAAACGAAAAGAGATCCCATCGGGAGACGAATCTTAACTTCAATTCATCCGCAAATCTAGTTTTTTCTTCTCTGTTGCTCTATGTTCATGAGTATTCTTGGGATATTTTTCTATTCTAGTATGTTCTAAATTTCTTATCTAGGGCTACGACGTAGCCAAACCATGATTATTCATAAATTTTGATTTTCAATTCAATCGACATTTTTTCAGTATTATTGAGTGTTATAATCCGTTCTTAACGCTTGTGATCGTCTGACCAACTATTGCATAATTTTGGATTTAATTCTGAGACTAAGAAGTAATGATTAAATTTGCTCTTTGTTTATAACACCATTAGAATTTCATAAGTTAGAGATAATTATGGTTCTAGTGTAGCAATTATAATTTTTTGTGCTTAATGAGTTTAATGTTATTTAATCTTGACAGAGATGTGAGATTAATATTTTTGATTCATTATTACCGACACTTGAGGAAGATTGATAAAGAGAAATTCATTTTCAATAATTTGATAAACATTGATTGATTGAGTTTTAGAATTTTGAGCATATTTGGTTTGGTGAAATGTGAATTCTTTGATCTTTTATCTATTCAAATTTAAATTATTTATCTTTATCAAATCTTTATCGTTTTAGTTTAATTAGAATTTTTGTCCTTCTCAATTAGAATTAAGGTCTAGTTAATTTCAATATTAAATATCAATCAATCATGTGGACGATACTCTATTTTTATAGAAATTTATTAATTGACGGCGATAGTGTACACTTGCACTATGAAAAAATCGTAACAATGGCGCCAAACTGTTGATGCAAAAAGTATGTCAGCATCAACTGTCGAGAGGACCTCCGCGCGTCACTTGGTGATTTGTCCAAAGAATTGTAAAAATCAAGAACGATTATCAAAGTAATAGAGAAGGCACATAGGTGGTGCCCCAACTAATGCACTCTAACAAGTCAGTAGAGTGTTTAAAATAATATTAGCCATATGGAGAATTGCTTACTGTTTAATGGAGATCATCATATATTAATATTGATTTTCTATATCTGTCAAACGTCCAGGTTCAGTGTATCTTCTTCCTTATTTTTATAAGGAATGAATATATTCATGGAGAATATTCTCTGATTAGGATATTTTGGTTATCATCTTATCCTCTTTAACAACCATTGAGATTGCCTGATAGATTTTATGTGTGCATATCATTTCCTTGTATGATTGGTTATTATATATTATCGTGATAGGAAAATGATATCGGTTATCTCGAGCAGCCACGATCCTAGGTATGAGATTATCTCATCATCCGTGTGACCTTGGTAGTGTAAGTATAGGTGAGGTCGTGTCCATCAATCTGGTCATGGAGGGTGCCTCTGTCATCATGGTGACTTCGATCACGGAGGAGTCCTCGGTTTGGACTTAATATAGGCTCTACCCGAGAAATGGGAGTATTGAGTTTTGTTCAAAAATATTATTGACTGAGCTTTATCTCGGGTAGTTTTTTTTCTCCCATACAATTTTCATTTTTGTTCCATTTGGAGAAAAAATCTATAGAATTCTAATTTAAAACTTAAGGAAATTTTTGCGCTCGACGGTGGACAAATGACAGCTTTTTGCTAGACGATGGACCTGAATCAACGGTGGACAACTTTGGATTCGTGCTTGAAAATGGATGCTTTGTACTTGACAATGGATTGATGATGGCTGATGTTAGCTTTGTACATAGCAGTAGATCTCAGTCAATAATGGACCATTGTGGCTTTGTGCTCGACGATGGAGTGATGATGGACCGACGATGACTTCGTGCTTGACATAGGCATCTCAGGTCTTCGGTTTTCTAGGTCATTTTCTCGTTTTAAGTTGCATATTCTTTTTAGTATTTTAAATGGTAGACCAATAGGTTAATTAGTGATAAGTTAAAGTTGTAGGTTTAACTTATAAATATATAATGAATCCAGACTGATTGAAAATAAATTTTCAATAAAAATTTTTTATTTGGTTATCGTGGCGTTGCGTAAGTTTTGTTTTATTAAAAGATTCGATTTTTATTAAAAGTTTAATTTTTTTAAAGGCCATGAGCCTCCACATTTCCATCCTGCATGCGCCGCGACAACCAGCAAGTGGTATCAAAGTCGTCTTTATATATTTATATGTTAAATATTGTGTGGGTTTTTTTGAATTATTCATATAATATGAAATATGTATGATGATGAATGATTATGTTTTTTGAATGTATGAAAAATAATGGATCATTAATTGGTGAGTATTGAGTCAGGCTTTGTTTTAATCTTTCTTAGATCTTGTGTAAGCCGAATTGAGGCGTAAAATTTTTTATAATTTTATTTTGAATATTTATTGTAATTATTCTGAATACGAGAAGACGAAGAACGCACCAGATGAATAACATAAATTTACTGTTCATGTGATAACACTATTCATCCACAAAAACACTTTTCATCTGCGAAAACATTGTTCGCATTGAAAATTCACTATTCTGGCTGAGGGGAACAATGGCGGCGTACTGTACCGGTGGGGAATAGTGGCTGTCCGGCACGGTAGGCGGCTGCCGGCGGTTAGACAGGCAGCGATGCTGATGGGCGGTGATCGGAGAGTCTTATCGTTTGTGGCAACTGTTGTCACGTTTTAGGAAAGTTTTCAGCAAACCATACAACTAACTCTATCAACTAAGTGTTTCGTTAAAACCCAAACTCTTTTAGTTATCCATTTAAATTTTGAAATTTATGTAATTTTAATATTAACTATTAATTTTTTATTTGACGAGAAATAAAAATTAATAGGTTGATTGGGTTTGACCCATGTTTAACCAAATCAAATAAAATATTTATTTGACTAAGTCAAAATCAACTATATTAAAAGGACAATTATAGAAATTGTTTTAATTAAAAAAATAGTTTTTCTAATTTAAAGAGGTTTTTGTTCAAAACTTGAAGATTATGAAGATAGACATCATAAGGAAAATGCAATATTTGAGAAATATGTATTCTTGAAGTGCTCTTTATAATTTTATTTTTTTATTTCAAAAGTTATAATTTAGAAATACCCAATAGTCACTCGGGCTATTATTATTATTTTATTTAATTGTTAAATAATTATTTAACTATTATGTTTGATAACATGTTCATGCATTAGTCGATCACATGCTATACATGAAAATCTCACACATTTTTATTTAATCATGCATCTCATTGTAAAAACATGATTTATTAGGATTGCCCTAATATGTTTATAAGTATTGCTCTATGAAATCAATTGCATGTAAACTGCTAGGTTTTAAGTATTTAAAACTTGGTAATCACACCACACTAAAAGCTATAGTAACCTTTAGGTTAACCGGCTTTTATAAAAGTTATTAAAGTTTGATGAATATAATTAATTAGTTAATCTAAGTTCACCTAATTATGACTTAGGGGCTTCAGAAAATTAAATGAACTTAGACCAATGAGATTTGATTAACTGATAATTAAATATATATAGGGTTGTTATTTTAACTAGTAATTAATTTAGAATTAATTTATTAGTTAAAATAGAAATACATTATCCTAAAATAGTTAGGGCCTTGAGATGACTTTGTTTTTATCCCCCTAAGGAAGGTTTCGAGCTGTACCAATACCAAGGTTGGACTTCTTAAGAAGATATGATTATGTGATGTAGTTTAGTTTTGACCGAACCGAAGGTGGCGTATTCTAAGTGAAGTCATGAAATCTGAAATGATGGATTACACTCACAAAGTCACAATTAAACTTTCATGTGGATAGTTTTGACTTGACCGAATAAGCAATATATTATTGTTAAAAGAGAAAGTATGAGATATTTTAAGTTTTAATTAATAAGGATGAGAATGTCTCATAGACAGCTTGGGGTTAATCTGACTGACCCTAAGGTGGCATATTAATCGTTGGGTTGTTTTATCGTGATTAGTAAATGCAAAATTTATGTGTTTATTATGATTGCATTCATGCATCACGTTTATTTTTCGAATTCTAGATATTTATCAATTATATTGAATCATGTATGTTTTAAATTTTAGTTATCAATATTATGTCTACCATGGGCAACCATGTTACTGCTTTACTCGCTCTTGATAAATTGAATGGTGATAATTTCATACATTGAAAATCAAATATGAACTTAATACTAATTTGTGAGAACCATAAACTAGATCAGCTGGCACACTTGGTTAACCACTGATGTCCATATCTTAACGATTGTGAGATCCAGTTATACTTTCCACAATTCTCTTTCAAAATTGTAACTTTGAAAAAAAAATTCAGTTTACCCTAATAGTTTACCGTAAATAGTATTATAAAAAAAATTATACCAACAATGACATAAACCATGTATCTCAAGAGGTGATGGATTGTTGTCATAGATCGAATTGAGTGCACTTATCTTCAAGTGCACTCAATTCTTTGGGCTTTACTTTTACATATCATTAGAGAGCAAGATAAGATCTGTGTTAACTCCACTGCTTTTGCAGTTCTGTTGAAGAGGAGCACGTCAAGGAGACCCGACTTCCTCTCACTTGTATGTGCTGTGTTCTGAAGGCCTATTGGCTCTCATAAATGAGGCTGTAAATTCTGGTGATGTTCTTTGTCCCAAGATAGGTAAAGAAGGTTCCTTTTGTTTCCCAACTTCGTTTTGTACATGACAACTTTATTTTCTTCCGTTGCTATGAGAGGCTGTCAGCGATGAGTGTGTTTGACACTCATATTTTAAATAATCTTAACTTTAATTTTATTGGTTTTTTGAGTTTTACGGTTTGCTTTATGTTTGTTTTTATTTTTATCTAGTAGGTTAGATATTCAAACGCATTTGAGTTGATTTTGAAAGATTTGGAAGGTAAAAATACAGATAAAATAAGAAAAAAATGGATCTGGGCAGAACGACGAGCGTCGCGGCGCTGGCTTCCACTACCGCGATGCTGACAGCAACCACAAGAAGCAGTAAGCCAGCGCCACGACGCTGGCGCGTGATAGATTGGTGTGATTTTTTATTTTTTTATGATTTTTTACTCCAATCCAATCCTTGACGAACCTTAGTTTATAAATTTAATACTTTAGAATTCTTGGAGGGACTTTTTGGACGTGAGAGGCATGGGAGAAAGCTTTTTAGAGAGGAAACGAAGATGAATCCAACTGGGAGACGGATCTCAACTTCAATTCATCCTCAAATCTAGTTTTGTTCTTTTTTTCTCAATTTTCATGAATATTATTTAGATATTTTCTTATTCTAGTATGTTCTAAATTTCTTATCTAGGGCTACGACGTATTCAAACTATGATTGTTCATAAATTTTGATTTTCAATTCAATTGATGTTTATTAAGTATCATTGAATGTTATAATCTGTTCTTAATGCTTGTAATTGTCTGGTCAACTATTGCATGATTTTAGATTTAATTTTGAGACTGAGAAGTGATGATTAAATTTGCTCTTTGTTTATAACACCATTAGAAGTTCATAAGTTAGAGATAATTATGTACCTAGTGTAGCAATTATAATTTTTTGTGCTTAATGAGTTTCAATTTATTTAATCTTGATAGAGATGTGAGACTAGTATGTTTGATTCATTGTTATCGATGCGTGAGAAAGATTGATAATTACATTAGAGAATTTTACTGTCAATAATTTGATAAACATTGATTGATTGAGATTTAGAGTTAAGAACATGTTTGTTTGGTGAAATCGAAAACCCTAGAGCTTTTAAGATTTAGAACATGTTTGGTTTGGTGTAATAAAAAATCCTAGAACTTTTAACTATTCAAATTTGAATTATTTCTCCTTATCAAGTATAATCTTTTTAGTTCAAATTTTCATTCAAAAATCTCAACTTTTCATTATTCTCAATTAGAATTAAGGTATAGTTAATTTCAATATTTTAATATCAATCAATCATGTGGACGATACTCTATTTTCATAAAAAATTTATTACTTGACAACGATAGTGTACACTTACGCTTTAAAAAAATCATAATAAGTTTTTGGCCCCGTTGTCAGGGATTAGTTCTGTTTATTAATATTGTAGTTACATATCCTAAATTAAGGTTGTTCACTATTTTGAATTTTTAGGCGTTCTCTAAGGTGTATGAGAAAGTTTAGAAGTGAAAATTTGACTCCTCTAAATTAGGAATTTGAGAAAACTTATCGTCGTAATAGAAAAGTGAGGAGAGAAGCTTCTAAACAACCTTAAGAAACCATGGAAGACACTAGAGAAAATCCTGAAATTGTGAACAACCAAAATAACCAAACAATTCAGGATTATGCTATGTCAGTGGTCAATGAGGCTGTGTCTGCCATTTAAAGCTCTGTTATTAATGCCAACAATTTTGAGATTAAGCCGACTATCATTCACATGGTGCAAACAAATCAGTTTAGTGGTATGCCTAATGGTGATCCAAATATTCACATAGCCATTTTTCTCAAAATTTATGAGACACTCAAGCACAACAATGTCTCAACTGATGCAATTAGGATGAGATTATTCCCATTTTTACTTTGAGATAAGGCTAAGTGTTGGTTGAACTCTTTACCCGCTTGATCAATCACCACTTGGAATAGACTTTCTGAGAAATTTTTGGCAAATTCTTTCCATTAGCTAAAACAGCCAAGATGAAGAATGAGATCACTACTTTTGTCCAATATGATATGGAGTCTCTTTATGAAGCTTATGAGAGGTTTAAAGAGTTGTTGAGAGGATGCCCACATCATGGACTCCCTGTATGGCTACAAGTCAAAACTTTCTACAATGATTTGAGAAATTCAACGAGGACACTAGTGGACGCAGCAACATGAGCTTTAATGGGAAAAACACATGATGAGGCTTATACTTTGCTTGAAGAAATGACTGTTAATGCCTATCACTGACCAATTGAGCGCAACATACCGAGAAAGATTCATGGAGTTCATGACATCGATGCTCTTACCGCACTTACTACTCAATTAGCTACATTGTCCAAGCAATTGAGCTATTTCACCACCAAGTTTAGTGTTATTCATGCTTCACAGGAAGTTTTTAATTTGTGTAACAGACCTCAACTTAGTACTAAATGTCAAGTCGATAATCCTTTTGCTCATTCTTAGTCAAAACATGTTAATTTATTGAGAATTACAGCAGGCTGAATAACCCATTGTCCAACACTTATAACCAAGGGTGGCGAAATCACCTAAATTTCTCTTGGAAGAGTAGTCAGTATGTGATGAATACACCAGTTACTACTCAGCCTCAATTTCGCCATCAACAACCTCAATTTCACTATCAAATAGCCTTAATTTTCTTTAGAAAATGCTCTTGCCCAGCTCACAGTCAATACTACTCAATTTATGATTTGAACAAATTCTAAACTTCAGAGGCAAGAAACAAGTATTCAGAGTCAAGCTGTGTCTATTCAGAATTTAGAGCTTTCAATTGGTCAACTGTCATAAATACTCACTCAAAGAATTCAAGGTTCTATACTGAGAAACACCGAGAGGAATCCAAAAGAATAAGTAAATTCCATTACTTTTTATAGTGGTAAAGAGTTAGCAGAACGTTAGAAAGTCACTGTTGAAAATTCTCAGCCAATTGAAGCAGAAGCTGAGGTAATGGCTGATGATCTTGCCAAGAGCTCAGAAAAGAAGGAATGCAAGCCTAAGTCAAAGTTCTTTCCTAATAATCCTCCACCATATGTTCCACCTATTCCATACCCTCAGCGGTTCCAAAAGTAAAAAAAGAACAAGCAGTTTTCTAAGTTTCTTGATGTGTTCAGGAAACTACATATAAACATCTATTTAACTGATGCTTTGAAAAAAATGCCGAGCTATGTCAAATTCATGAAGGATATTCTCTCAAACAAGAGAAAGCTAGAGGAGTATGAGACATTTGCACTTACAGAGGAGTGTAATGCTATCTTGCAGAATAAATTACCTCGAAAGTTAAAAACCCTAAGAGTTTTATTATTCCTTGCACCATTGGGAATTCATATTTTGAAAAGGTTTTATGTGATCTTGGGGCTGGTATCAATTTTATACCTTATTCAGTTTACAAGAAGCTAGGTCTTGGAGAATCTAAGTCCACGATAGTAGCTTTACAGTTAGTTGATCAGTCTATTAGATAGACATTGAGGAAATGTGAATAAATTTATTTTCCCAGTTGGTTTTATGGTACTTGACATGGAGGAAAACCAAGAAATTTCAATTATTCTTGGTAGACCATTTTTAGCTACAGGAAGAACTCTTATTGATGTGCAAAAAGGAGGGCTTATTTTGAGAGTGCATGAAGATCAAGAAATTTTTAATGTTTTAAAGCAATCAAACTCCCAAATGATATGAATAGTTGTTTGCAGGTGAATTGTGTAGCATTGGGAGAAGGTAAACCTAGACATCTACCATCTATTTAAAAATAATCGGTGTTAGACCTCCACCTTCAGTACACCTTTATGGGAGAAGCATCAACTCTGCATGTCATTATCTCTACTTTGTTAAATGGTAAATAAGAAGACAAGCTGCTGAGGGTATTGAGAGAGCACAAAACGGTCTTAGGCTGGTCAATTTTTAACACAAAGGGAATTTTAAAGTCAGTGAACAACGGGTGAAGCCTAGGTGATCATTATGTCTGGCTGAAGACATTAAAGCAAGCGCTACCGGGAGGCAACCTGATTTTATTTCTGTTATTTTATTTTTTAGTTCTTTGAATTATTTTCTTTTGCTTATTTTCTTTTTGTATTTCTTCAGGTTTTTAAATTAAAAAATTTATGGACGAATTTGGCTCATGCGTTACTTTCTTCTCAGTTGGAGACAACATAAGCAATGCAGAGAACGATGAGGATGATAGCTCATCCTTATTCAGAGAAATCCTCTCTATTTACTCCTTTTACATATTTTTTTTCATTGACGGCAATGAAAGTTTTAGTTTGGGGGTGGTGGCTTTAATTAAAATTTCATTTTTTAGCGTTCTGTTGTAGACAACACTAACACTTATGAAGAGATTGGTTTTGAATTATTGATAGCTTCAGAAAAAAATATAAATTTGTGTATCGGTGTGTGTTTGAACCAATTATTGATTTGCATTTCACTAGAGAATCCCAACATATTGAGCACCTAGCCTTGAGCCTTTGATTATCTTTTTACATAGAGAATGTTTATATGATTTAAGAAATCATTATGATCTCATAAGATCTCTAGAACCATTTTGACTGTTGTTCGATGCAAATTATATACTACGCTTCACTTAGTACATGATTTAGGCTATCTTTGGACCATTTGAGCTTTTCATGCCAACTTGTGCATAATTGTTTTCCTAATCATCCATGTTGAGCCTCATAGCCATTTTTTTATTACCCATGACAATTTCACAATCTTATAAAAAGTTTTTCCTAGTAACCATTTTTAGTCATAGTATTTGGATGTTCTAGGATACTACTTAGAGTTATGACAATCTAGGTGAATGGGAGGAGTTTCGACATAAAAATAATTGTGAATAAGTTTGATTTCGTAGCCTCTTGGACTTGAGTAACTAAGCTCAAAATGGTGTCTTAAACCCCAAGACCAACTAGTTTGGGGGCTGGCAGCAACCACAAGAAGCAGTAAGCCAGTGCCGCGGCGCTAGTAGCTTCCTAGCGTCGCGACGCTGGCACGTGATAGATTGGCCAGCGTTACGACGCTGGCGCAGTTTTAGATTTTTTTATGATTTTTTACTTCAATCCAATCCTTGACGAATTTTAATGTAGAAATATAATATTTTACAATATTTGGAGGGACTTTTTGGATGTGAGAGACAGGGAAGAAAGCTTTTTGGAGAGGAAACAAAGATGAATCCAACTAGGAGACAAATCTCAACTTCAATTCATCATCAATCTAATTTTTTCTTCTCTTTTCCTATATGTTCATGAATATTATTAGGATATCTTCTTATTCTAGTAAGTTCTAAATTTATTTTCTGGGGCTATTGCGTAGCCAAACTATGATTGTTAGTAAATTTTGATTTTCAATTCAATCAATGTTTATTCAGTATTATTGAGTGTTAAATCCGTTCTTAACGTTTGTGATCATCTGGCCAATTGTTGTATGATTTTAGATTTAATTTTGAGACTGAGAAGTGATGATTAAATTTACTCTTTGTTTATAACACCATTAAAATTTCATAACTTAGAGATAATTATGAACCTAGTGTAGTAATTATAATTTCTTGTGCTTAATGACTTTCAATTTATTTAACCTTGACAAAGATGTGGATTAGTATTTTTGATTCATTATTATCGATGCTTGAGAAATATTGATAATTACATTAGAGAAATTCACCGTCAATAATTTGATAAACATTGATTGATTTAAATTTAGAATTTAGAGCATGTTTAGTTTGGTGAAATCGAAGACCCTAGAGTTTTTAACTATTCAAATTTGAATTATTTCTCCTTATCAAGTATTAATCTTTTTAATTCAATTTTTCATTCAAAGATCCTACCTTTTCGTCATTATCAATCAGAATTAAGGTACAATTAATTTCAATATTTTAAAATCAATCAATCTTATGGACGATACTCTATTTTCATAAAAATTTTATTACTTGACGACGATAGTGTACACTTACACTTTAAAAAAAGTGTAACAGTCAGGCTCTAATTTTTAGATACACTTGGTGGGGTAGGAACGTGCGAGATTGTAATAGTGTTGTTTTCATAATGTTTGAATAAAAGACAAAAAATTGCTACAGATAATGAAAATAGGAAACGCACCTCATAGAGCTAGCCCCAAGAAAGACTTCAAGAGAAAAGTAAAGTCATGATCTCAACAGCTATAAGAACGAACAATCCAAAAGATCAACTACACTGAAAAAGAAAATATTGTGTGTTTGTAGAAAACTCGCAGCGTTAAAAAGATGAGCAGCAGGCTTCTAGTGTTGCCCACGTTCCCCTTTCATACGGTGAGTAGAAAATATAATTGTCATATGGTGAGTAGAAAATATAATTTACTCCTCACAAATTAATCTAGTACGCCCCACCTAATTTCTTTTTCCTAGCTTTATTCATAAAAAAACATTTATTTTGCCGATAGATGGTTAACACATTTACTAATTAATTATAATATGACCAAGTAAAAAGAAGAAACTAAAAGAACAAGACAAGAATATGGGGTTGCCACCTAAGTGAGCAGAGGAAGCAACGTTAATGGGGAAGGTAGTTCACACGTGTTCTGCCATTGCCACCAAAGCAACTTCTTTACCTCAAAGAGCCTGTGGGCTTTTTGGCTCTCCAGCTGGCACAATTGGAGCATTATACAACAGAGACAGTCGGTTCCTTTTGGTCACTTCAGGGAAAAATAGAACAAGATGATAACTACTAAAATCAACAGCTAAGACACATGCCCTCCCAAATCGTGTTAGTTTCACTGGTGTTCGATCGGCGCCACGTGTTCAGCAAAAACCAAGAGGAATGGGGGCAATGAACCCAGCTCGTAGATCCGATCACTATCATGAATCTCTATCCATTTTTCAATCCACTTCGTGTAATCATCCTTTCTCAACTTGACCAGATCTATCACCATCAGACCAGTATTAATGTAGCATGGTTATCGACCGGTCAAAGTTCCAGCAAACCTCATTTTGGAACAGAAATCAGCTGTAAGGTAAAAACACTGGAAAATAACACAATCAAAGAAAATTCATTCTTAAGTTCACTCCCAAACCGGAAAGAAAAAGACGAAGGAAATCAACAACATAGATTCTTCTCCAAATCCGAACCCTAAGCAACCACCTGACAAAACAATGAAAAATTTTCTTTAAGATCCGAAGCCTAAGCAACCATTTGACAAAACTATGGAAATTTTTCTTTAAGGAAAAATCATGGGAAAAGGTGAAAGCAAATCTCTTAGGGGGCGTTTGGTATCGGTCTTCCCCTTAGTAAAGTACACTTATTGTAATATGAATCCGCATCATTAAGAGTGTCGTGTCAAGATTGAACACGTGACTTCTAAATACACCCACGTGGTGTCTATGTGGTGTAATGATAAGCTTCATAGGATCTATGACTAAATATACTTGTAAGGGACGCTCCCTAAACTTATAAACGCGGTGATTCCTACTATATGAAACTACGTATTAAAAGTGTAGTATATGTCTTCGGATTGAGTGACAAAAGTTCGAGGACTCTTCCTTGTCTGGGAACAATCTGAAGGCTGTGGTTTGGTAGGATTAGGACAATGTTATGCTATACCAAGAGAGAAGAAAACTATTAGACGGGTATGACCTCCTTAGGTACCTTAAATGTGCCCATTCAGTAGAAGAAGGGTAAAAAAGATTAGAACCATCTCTTAAGAGTCGGGTTGGTCGCGCGGCGGGTTGAGACAGCTCAACCCGCCCCCACGACAGGTTGAGGCACCTCACCCCATCCCTATGGTGTGCGCCCTGTGCTCCGCTGCACTTGTCTCACCATTTAATCTGTCGTCAAGGAAGCTCGGTGACAGGAAGTCTCCTTCAGAGTCCGTTATGCAATATGAACAACGTTTGTAATCTGACTGCTCGATGTCGCTAAAGCATGCCCAGTTGAGAGAATAAAGTATGACCACATTTATTAATGTGGCGTCGTTTTAAGTTTGTGATGCACGTATTAAACGTGTTCACATTGTTATCATATGATTACCATGAGGGTACACTAGCGGTCCCCTCTTGGTCCCACCTATATAAAGGACTCTTAGTATCATTATTGGGGCATTCAATTCTCATCGATCCCGATACAAAAAACTTGGAGAATATTCCCTCCTCGAAGTTCTCACCTACCTTAGAGTTTTAAAGGCATTTGTCACCTTCCGACGGCTGCCTAAGGTTGCCTATCCTTCACCCTCCGACCACTAACTCCCACGTTCTCAAGCTTACTTGTAGTAGATTAGGTTACCTAAATCACACTTCACCCTAAACCTCATAAACACTTTGGTGACTCCATTGGGGAGTGAACTATCTAAACTCCATTTGTTCTTAAGTATAGCTGGACGTGGAAGAATTATGAGAGCTTCTTCTTACTTGGAAGGAGATAATGTCAATCCAGCTATAAAGAACCATGACTTAGAAGACGCTACTTCTAGGGAGAGAACCAACCACCCCATCGTTGCTACCATTACAATGATGACGATCAAGCAGACTAACGCCATCAGAGAGCTCTAGGCCTCTAACACTGAAATCTATAACTTGTTGGGTACGCTAACCTCTCTGCTTGCAGCTGCTCAAAATCCTCCATCGCCACCGCCTGTTGTTCATGTTATCCCTCCTCACACGATGAACTAGACTAACTCCAATAGACATATTTCACCTATAAATCTAGGGGGCTCATCCGAGTCAAGAATAATAAATAGTGATCAGAATGTGGGTCACTTGAGAGACCCCATAAATGTTATCAATCCATCAACATCATTCGCACGTCCTACGCTGGGACATGATGTCCTGGTCAATGGCACTGACACAAGCCCTTTTGTTACTAAGAAGACACTACAGAAGATGTTGGAGATGGAACGCATCAAAACCTCCCTGAACCAGACAATAATGGACTTTCATCCCTCTTACCCATACGAGTTGGTCATGAAACCGTATCCGTCTAATTATCTACCCCCAAATTTTCATAAGTATAGTAAGAAGGAAGGATGTGCTAGAGAGCATGTCGTATGTTTTATTGATGATTTGGGCCCACACGGATGTGACGAGTCCATGAGGCTGAGGGATTTCTCTTAGTCGTTGATTGAGCAAGCGTACACATGGTACACCAACCTAGAACCATGGTCGGTTTTGAGTTGGCCACACATGTTCTTTGCCTTCATGACCAATTTTTTTGTATCTGAAGAGAAACTGATTATTCTAGAACTGGGACGCGAGTAACAGAGAAAAGATGAAGATTTGATAACCTATGTCAGATGCTTTAAGGATAAAGCATTCGACTATCATGAGGAATGTAAGGAGGAGGCACTGATAAATATGTGCATCTGCGAGATGCTAAATGAGTATAGGGTGCACCTGGAGAACTTGGACATCACCACTTTCTCCCGTCTCAACGTCGCTGCTCAACGTACCAACACTTAGATACCCAGACCAAAAATCACAGAACAGGGCGAACAAGGGCATGCATGGAAACTCGTGAGATACATATTTTAAGTATCCATGGTGCAAACCTAAGGACGGGGTACTAAGCGAGGAAGGAGTGATAGGGATGCCCCACCACCGTTCCCATGTCCTATAGAAAAAGCGGAAGTGCTCCTAGATGCTTGGGTGAAGGATAAGGTTGTGCGGAGATCTTGGGTAGACAAGTTACCTACAAGGGAGGATAGAGAGTATGCTCGGTATTATAGTTTCCACCTAGATACCTCCCATGCAAGGAAGGATTGTAAAACGTTGAGACGTATTTTTCATGACAAGCTTAAGAAAGAAGAAATTATCACAAAGGACATCGAAGTAGTAGGGGACCATCCATTTCCACCACACATTAACGCGAACATGATCAGTGTGGTGGGAGGTCCCTCTTCATCATGAGGAACCACGGTGAATGAGGAGGAAGGAGACGAAGGCAGGCATAAGGAAACAGATGCCGTGTTCATTGAATCATTTTTTAGAATGAGAGTTTACAAGAACTTTTTGACACGTTGGAGGTGGACCAAGAGGCCCGACGTCAGGTGACGCAGACATTGGTAAATGTCTCTGAGCAGAGCAAGGCTATAGCACAATGTTACTTCTCCCAACTTCCCTTGAGGAGGATAAGAAGGAACGAAGAGGGTGCTGTCACTTTTACCAATGCAGATCGCATGGTCAATGGGATGCAAGTCAAGAAGGCCCTTGTCGACAATGGGTTTGGGACTAATGTAATATCACTTGCTACATTTCAGGCCACGGATATACCTAAGAAGAGCCTAGTAAGGCAGCAGATTGTCATCACGCATTTCTCATCGTCACCCATTAGAACGTTAGGATATGTGAATGTAGAAGTGCAAGTAGTTTCAATCTGCACCACGAACTGCCTCCATGTTACTGAGTCCTAGACCATCTACCACATCTTGTTGGCAAGGCCTTGGATCCATGATCATGTGTTTGTCCCCTCTACGCTACATCAATGCATTAAATCTAAGTGGACAGAGAAGGATATTACCATTACGGCCACGAAAACGTCGTTCAACGAAATCAAGGCTCATCTAGTTGAGGCCACACTGTTTGATGAAATTGCTACAGCTGGGGTGAA
Organism: Datisca glomerata; assembly: GCA_003255025.1. Classification (NCBI taxonomy): domain Eukaryota; kingdom Viridiplantae; phylum Streptophyta; class Magnoliopsida; order Cucurbitales; family Datiscaceae; genus Datisca; species Datisca glomerata. The sequence continues at coordinate 1,555,718 of QANY01000230.1, read as the reverse complement.
AGTCCCAAGGATGATCATGGCTATCAATTTTCCAAAGTGGGAAGATAAACAGGGCAAGGCTAGGATCACAGAGTGTAGCGAAGTAGTCACTAGGGTGACGTTGCCGAATGAAAAAAAGGCGTATCAATTATAATGGGCGCGAGATCAGGAGAACACCTTGATCCCCATGACAACTTGATAGAGGAAATAATGTTGGAAGAGTCGTTCTTGAGACAGCAAGAGTTGACTAGTGGTTCATACATAATGAACTGCGAAGTGCCAGAAGAACCTTTCAAACCAATATCGTCGCCGCCACCAGAAGAATTAGAGGAAGTCTTCCTCGACGAGGAAGTAGGGCAGGGACCCTTATTCCTTGCAAATATTCTATCTGAAGATCAAAGAGAGAGCCTACTAACCCTGCTTTGGGAGTTTCAAGATGTTTTTGCATGGTCATACACGAAGATGCTAGGGCTTGGTCCCGCCCTGGTGACACATAAGCTGGGGCTTTCCATGACGTGCAATCCCATCAAACAACCACCACGATACTATCACCCCAAAGTAGAGTTACAGATAAAGGCAGAGATTACCAAGCTCATGGAGGCAAAGATCATAAGGCCGATAGAACACCTCAGCTGCTTGGCCAACATTGTCACAGTGAAGAAAAAGAATGGTCAGATGAGATGCTATGTCTATTTCTGAGACATAAACAAGGCATGTCCAAATGATGATATTCCACTACCTAATGTGGACGCCCTAGTGGACGCTACGGCATAACACGAGGTGTTCTTCTTTATGGATGTTTCAACGAATACAATCAGATAAGGATGGCACCTGGAGACGCTGAGAAGACCGCCTTCAGAACCCCATTCTAATATTTTTACTATGTTATGACGCCCTTCGGATTGAAAAATGATAGGTCTACATCTCAGAGGGAAATGATGGCAATTTTTCACGACATGATACATGACTACGTGGAGGATTATGTGGATAATTTGGTTGTAAAATCGAAAGCAGCAAACATGCACTTCAGACATCTTAGGAGCATTTTCGAGAGGTGCAGAACATATAAGCTCAAGATGAACCCTTCGAAGTACGTCTTCAGAGTACCCCAGTAAGTTCTTAGGTTTCTGTGTACATCAGCGTGAAATAGACATTGATCAGTAAAAAATAAAGTCATCAGAGATATGCCGCAACCACGGATAGTTAAGGAATTGAAGTCATTTTTTAGGCAAAGTCTCATATGTACGTCGTTTCATCTCTGCCTTAGCGGAGTCAATCTGTGTGCTATAATCATCATTGAAGCAAGGTCATGAGTGTTAGTAGACATCTGAGTAACATAGATGTTTTGAACAGATCAAGGATGTTTTGCTTTCATCTGCCATCATGGTGTCGCACCAGGGAGATTTGCCACTAATACTATACATCACGTCCACGGCTAGATCCATTGGAGCGTTGTTGGCTTAAGAACGTGAAGGGTTAGAGCTATTGGTTTATTATTTGAGTAGGGTTTTGAATGATACAGAGCTGGGATACACACCTCAAGACAAGCATTGCTTAACACTTGTCTTCGCCACTTAGAAGCTTCGGCGCTACCTGCTCAATAATGAAATTCATCTGATGACAATTTCCAATCCGATCCGTTTCCTCTTGTCTAGACCCGTCCTGAACGGTAGGCTCCCCAGGTGGACAATGTTGTTGAGTGAGTTTGACATCATGCATATGACGCCAAAGGCATAGAATAGTCAAGCACTCACAGATTTAGTGTCACTGTTCTCAAATGGAGAATCCAAGCCTTTGGATGAAACCATCCCGGGGAATTCCACGAGGTTAACCTTTACGAAGAAGCAGTTTGGGACCTAACATTCGATGGATCGTCAACGCATAATGGAGGTGGGGTAGGGCTTTTGCTAGAGGACCCTATGGGTAACATGTTCTTGATGGCGTAGTAGTTAACGTTCCCTTGCATAAATAATGAGGCTGGCTACGAGGCCTTAGTGCTTGATCTGAAGTATGTGCGGGAAAAATAGGCAACGTCGCTTAAAGTGAAGGGAGATTCCAGCTTGATAATCAATCAAGTCAATGGGAATTTCACCGTAAAGGAGCCCACCCTCGCCCAGTATAGGCATGAAGTCCAAAGGCTGACTGACGCATTTGAGAAGTTAGTCTTTGAACACGCGACAAGGCCTCAAATCACCACGCAGGCACGTTGGCTACACTTACCTCCAAACTGCCAGTCTCAGATCCTATACATGTAATTGAAGTGTCTCTCCAAACTAGCCCTACTATTTTTTAGGACTCTGAGGGGGCGACATCAACACTAGAGAGACAATGTCTGAAGTCAGCTTAGCGAGGGAAACATAATGGTTGACTGGGACTTGAAGAATTTTGTCCAATAAAAAGGAGTATTATTCTATCAGGGGACGGATGACGTCCTTGTAAGGTGTGTAGGTATTGAGGAAGGCCGAAGGTGGCTCCAGCGCCTCAATGAAGACGTTGCTCCATGGACGGGGGACTGTTACATAGACGTGGACAAATGATGGGGAACTATTGGCCAAACATGAATGAAGAGGCCCTCACACTCTAGAGGGACTGTCCAAAGTGCCAACTCATACTAGACCTAAAAGAAGTGAAAGTCATAGAAGTCGTCACCGATTGAAGGCAGCCCTATGGACCCCGCAGATGCCGTTAACATCAAGAGAAGATGCTCACACTTCTTTCTTTTAAGGGGAGAATTATTACGAAGAGGGATAGATGATCTCCCCCTCAAACGTATTGGGTTCGAGGAACAACGCACGACCATGGAAGAGGTGCATGGAGGCAATTGCGAAGAACAACAAGGCGAAAGACGTTTGTACGAGGAATTGTTGTGAATAGGGTATAATTGGCCGACCATGGAGGCCATTTGATAGAGTTCGCAAGGAAGTGTTATACGTGCTAAGTGTTGGGGAATGTCATACACACGCCCTCAATTCGATAGAGGTCTCATGGCCATTTCACACTTGGGCCATGGATTTCATAGGCCCGATCTCACCCGCCTCAAAAGGAAACATATGGTTCTTAGCTACCACTGACTATTTCACAAAGTGGGTGGAGGCAGTTGCATTACAAAATGGGGACGGGGGAACAAGTCTACAACATCATCAATGAGAACATAATCTATAGATTTGAACTGTCTGGGAGGATAATATCAGATAACAGCACTACATTCACAAGAAAGGTAATGTCTTAGTTGTTTGAGAATTACAAGATACGCCACGACAAATATTCCCCCTACTACCCCAAGGGAAACGGCCAAGCAGAGGCGACCAATAAGATTTTGCTGAAGATCCTAAGTAGGATCATTCACGAAGCCCAAGAAAACTGACACAAGCTACTACCCTTAGCACTCTAGGCATATAGAATGTTGAAGCGTACCCCTATATAGGCAACACCCTTCGCGTTAGTGTACAGATGAGAAGCCATGATACCCGTGGAGGTGATGGTACCATTTGATATAATTTTGTCATCCACCACGGTGGAACAGACCACACACCTCAGAGACTTAAAGGCCTTGGAGGAAAGAAGAGTCAATGTGAATGAAAGCATCCAGGCATATCAACAGTACATAGGTTAGACGTATGAACCATCGTGAAGCCTCAGACCTTTACTGAGAGGGACTTAGTGCTAGAAGCAACTGAGCATATGATGGAAGAGATACATGACAAGAAGTTCGAGCCCAAATGGGAAGGATCCTACGAGATCGCCTTCGTGGCCGACAGCAGGTACTGTCGATTTGATGACCCTCAAACGCACTAAATCATCCCGGCAACTGTCAACTTCAATTATATTAAAAAAGATTATGCTTAATTTTATAATTCTTTTTAATTTCTTAGCTTGTAATTATGTTGTTCCTGAAATGAACTTAAGAAAGTAAGACCTTCCTGAAAGATGGTGCAAAGTTCCAAGTAGGAGCGACGCAAAACGTAAAGTATGGAGGAACATATGCTATTAAATGAAATAAAAACACAATCTCTTGTATTAACATGTTATAGGGATAGAAAAAAATAAATATAGAAAAGGAGCTACGCTTCATGAAACAAATCAAGAGCGAGTTTGCCCGAGGTGTTAGGGTAAGGCTCCAGCACGACACGATGCTTACCCATCTCGCTCCTCAAGTCATTTATAGCCACCTCTTCTCTAGCTCAAATTGCCTCATGCTCCACTATTCGTGCCTCTAAAGGTTCCACCTGATTGATCCCAAGGTGACGCCTCTGAAGCCTTCTGTATGTGTTGATGTGAGGATGAAGTCATTCTAAGTTTAACCATAAAGGGGGAAGGTCACGCCAATAACCGAACAAGAAAGAAATAGCCTAGGGATCTGCATCCTCATGAGATGAGTGATCCATAATGTAGAGGATATAAGCCAACATGATGAGAGATGTCTAACGGATCAAAGAAATTCTTCTCATGCTGTTAAAGCTCGTACTGGACCAGTATAGTCCTCTGCAATGCTGTGAGCATCAAGAGAAGATTCCTGATGATCCTCCCTCTTGACTCGTGCCTCCGTCATTGTCTTTGAACGCATAAAAGACTCCATCTACTGCACATGCCGAGACCCGTTAGATGACCCAAAGATGCCAAAGAATGTGGACTTAAATGTGAGATCAGCCCTTATGTCGTGCAAAGCATCAAATGGAATTGCAAGCCTGATAGAACCTTCACTGATGGACTCACGTCATGTAATAACAGATGAAAAAGCAAATATGAAGGGGTCTCGAGAATCCGGTCGAGCAACACAAAAAAGTCACAAATGACAAAGCACAAATAGTAATCATAACCGAGGAAGACAAATTTACTGTCATATGAACCTCAGGACTCGCAGGTGGCGATAGTGGGGGCGCGGGAGCATTTAAATCAGGGGTAACTCTCTGGGGATCTATCATGTTATCCACGCCTGTGTTCCTGCCCGTAAATGCTAACCACAAAGTGGGAGAGGAAAGCATGACAAAATTCTAAAATAATAGGATAGCAACTATCAGTCAAATTAACAAAAATGATAGGGAATGACCATGCGGATACCTTATGAGCGCCTTCAACCCCTTATTGTATACCTCATGGAAAGCCTCACCGACCTCTCTTGAAGTATCATCGGCCGCCAGTAAAAAAATTGGACATATACATGTATAAGTTAATGTTAAAGGCAGAATGAAGAGAAATAATAAAATTATGTTACTTACGGGGGAATTCATCATCAAAGCATGTGACACTGGCTAGAAACCTATGTCAGGAAAGGGCGAGAACATCTGTCGGCTCATCTATAGTAATGTCCCTCGCCCTATGTTTGAGGCACCTGAGCCTATGGAACTCGACACTCTCAGGAGCAGAGGCCTTCCTAAATCCTCCAAATCAGACTCAGCTATGGTGAGGGCCTTTCTTCTTCTCTTAGTCATGCTGGAGAGGTACTTTTCATCCCCCTGATCCTCTTCCTGAGTGGGGGACGCATTTCTTCTTCTCTTAGTGGGGCTAGGAAGGTATCCAACATCCTCATGATCCTCCTCTCAAGTAGTGGATGACTTCCATACCCTAAGCGTGAAGTTTCCATGGTATAAATTATTACAAGGCTGGTCAGAGGGAGTGCTCTATATGAAACTCTGCAAGTTTTCGACCACAGTCCGCCAGTACACCTTCATCAACGAAATGGCCCCACCCGAGTGAGATGAAGATGGTATGCGGATGGATCTCAAGGTCTCGCTACGACTGTGTGTGTCCATTAACCAATAAGAGAAGGCGTCTAGAGGTTCAAGTCATTTTCACTACTTGGGGAAAACTTCCCTGATTATACCCAAACTGACGAGCAAGCCGAGTACATTGATAACGAGTGCTCTCGATATGGTTAAGAGAAGAGTCATGTTCACTCTTGGAAAGCACAGACAATATAAGAATGGCTAAAATGATCTAATCTATCAGAGGAACTGTTGAGAGATCATCCCCATCGTGAATCTCGATCGATCGTCCTGTAAGGGACCATGTCGTGTCTCTGACGAAGCCTTCAGGACAACTTAAGTACGGCCTCAGTGCAAAGTATCCCGACACGTTAATATCATCAATGAAGCTTTATCATTTTAGGGGTTTATGACCCGACCATGCCAATTCCCAGGGTGGGCCCGTGAGACCTTTGTAACTCGTAGATTAGGAAGGAGCACACATAGGGAATCTTTCCTAAAAGAGCATTTACATAAATGAACAGTCAAGAAAAGTGTTGATCTTGTACTGTCCCAAACTATGTTCTAGGTCATCATGAATGAGGTCAAGCATGACGTACAAGTTACCAAGGAACATCAGGGCCAAAGTGATTCTCTTTCCTGAAGCTAGCCTCACTGCCATGTTGAAGGCGCGAGGGCTAACCATGTCTATAGGCCGCCCTTCATGGTGTAATGATGAATAAAAATTTAGAAATTTCTATAAACTGGTATGCTAACAATTGGGAGAGGGGTTATCCGACTGTGGGTTGAAACTAAACCCGTTGTGCTTGACCAATCCCCACAGCGGGTCAAGGGACTGCGCCCTCCCCTACGAGGAGTTGAGGGGTCCGACCCGGTTGACTATAGGACACTAAAATGCTTGAAGTATGTGCACATGTGAAGTGAATAAATAAATGCATGAGAAAATAATACACAGACTATGTCAATTTAAATTTTTACCTTGAAAGACGCTCATAGACAACCACATCACTATGAAGGTAGTAAGTTCCACGGTCAGGTTTCTAAAGTTCAGACCCTCTAGAGCTCCATCCCCTCTGAAGAAATAGTTGATCCAGTAGCAAAATTTCACTCTCTTATGTCTGTAGCATTTTGTACCGTCTATCAAGAGGTTTAAAATTTCTTAGTCCACATCAGAGGTGATGCTCGCAAATGCAGAATGGCCATCGAAAAATGGAAGTCGAACTAGTATATGAACATACTCCAAAGTAGGATTATACTCGCCCCATCTGGTAACAAAGGTATGCGTATGTCGACTCCAACATAACACTTGAGTTTCAATGGCAAATAAGTCGATGTGGGTGTTGAGACGCGAACTGATCCTCAAGGCTTCGTAGATGCCCGCCTCCTTCAAAATTGTAGTGTAGTCTGGGAATCGAAATATATAATCGCAAAAATCCGTCCAACCCCCCTGTAGCCCTTGTATGACAAGCGTACAAAATCAAAAATGTCAGAAAATCACCAAGCGTCATGCGCTGTAGGGGACAAAACTTGCTTTCAAATAATTAGAGTTGCCGACAACTTCAACCTCCATCAAAAGAATCTAGTGAGGAGGGACATCGGTCCCAGGGCTTTTTCCCATCCCGCGAATGATACAGTCAACATCGTTGGTTGTAATATTCTATGGTTTGGGAGGACACTTGGGCTCGAGACCATCTTTACGAGCTTTGAGCACTCTTTTAGAATTTATGGGATCCACGACAATATATATACTTTAAAAATGGGGGAAGCCGAGAGGAATGGGATTGAGCTCCCCCTCCTCTCGGCGGTTTATGTAGAAGAGGGGAAGGGGGAGAGCCATTCACCCCAAGGGTGATGAAAATGTCGGCGTCATGATGCCATTGACGACGCCAGCGTCATGATGGTGTTGACGCGATGTCAACACCTGCTGGTGTCAGCGCTTCAGGGTTGCTCCTAAGGCGCTAAAGACACCAGCAGATCAGCGCCTTGGGACTAGTCTCGAGGAGCTGATGTCTAGGCCTGGGGAGTCCCCCACGCCATCTTTCAACAAAGGGGGTCCTAGGGACTCCCATGAATTGTTACAAAGTCTGCGTATTCCTTACGCATAATGACTCGAAACAGGATTTCTTCTTACACGGATGTAATAAAATAATGATACATGTTCTCATATTTATTTGAAAAATGGATGGACACGTCAAGCCAACAAATCGTGCTAATGACGCAGTGCTCAAATCAGAATTTATGTTCAACCTTGATTTCTTAGCCTTTAACCTTGAACAAGGGGTGATGTAAATATGGATCCGCGTCATTCGTGTCAAGAATGAACACATGACATCTAAATACAACCACGTGTATGTGGCATAATGATAAGCTTCACATGATCTATGACTGAACATACTTTTATGGGACGCTCCCTAAACTTTTAAAGGCGACGATTCCTGCTATATTAAATTACGTATTAAACAGATAGTATATGTCTTTGGACTTAGTGACAAAAGTTCGAGGACCATTCCTTGCCTGGTAAAAATCTGGGGACGTGGTCTGGTAGGATTAGGACAAGGTTATGCTATACCAAGAGAGAAGAAAACTACTCGATGAGTATGTCCTCCTTAGACACCTTGGATGTGCCCCATTCCAGACAAGAAGGGTAAAAAATATGTGAACCATCTCTTAAAAGTCGGGTTGGTCTCGCGACGGGTTGAAGCATCCCAACTTGCCCCCACAGCGGGTTGAGGGACCTCACCCAACCGCCACAACGGGTTGAGACACCTCACCCCATTACTATGGTGTGCGTCCCGTGCTCCGCTGCACATATTTCATCATTTAATCCACCGCAAGGAAAGCTCAGTAACAGGAAGTCTCCTTCAGAGTTTGTTATACAATGTGAGTCCAACGTCCGTAATCTGACTGCTCGATGTCTCTAAGGCATGGCCAGTTGAGAGAATGAAGTATGACCACATTAATTAATGTTGCGTCATTTTATTATGATGCATGTGTTAGACGTGTTCACATTGTTATCACATGATTACAAAGAGGGCGCACTAGCAGTCCTCACTTTGCCCCATCTATATAAAGGAACCTTGGTATCATTATTAGAGCATTTAATTCTCACTGATCTCGAGAGAAAAAACCTGGAGAATATTCCATCTTCGAAGTTCTCACCTACTTTAGAGTTTCAAAAGCATTTGTCACCTTTTGGTGGCTGCTTAAGCTTGTTTGTCCTTCACCCACTGACCACCAACTCCCACGTTCCCTGTCTTACTTGTTGTAGATTAGGTCACTCAAATCACACGTCCCCATAAACACTTATTTTACAGCACTTTCTCATGTTTGTTATAAGTATTCTTATTTGTCATGGTAAAGTTATTTAGTCTAGTAAAATAACAATCACACATTACTTTTCTACTACTTTCCCACAAAAATTCACTTTATCAAATAACTTTTTCATCTTACAACACACATTTACACATTTTTCAAAATAACTTTTACTTTTCCAAATCCTCATCAAAATATCATTATTTATTTCAATTATTCCTACTTGATTTTTTATATTTATTTTCTTTAAGACCAAAGTCTCAAAAAAGTGTTGTAAAATATCCCAATCCTAGAATCCCATCGGATCATGTTCAAGTCATGGTGGAATCTAAACGGTCCTGATACCAAATTTTGAGATTTGTTTGTCCTATTCGGCTCATGTCCTGAAGGACCGGACCCATCAGCCAACTTGTCTCCAGGTCGTCTCGTGAGATTAGGAGGTGCACGTTAATTAGAATGAATAAAATAAAATATTAAATTTGAATTTAAGATAGATAAATTCTTCATATATACATAATATAAATTTAAACGATTAGAATACATGTTAATAATATCAAATTTAAACGATTGTATTTAACCGAAATATGACAAAAAATTGCAACTCTACTCTATTTTGTTCATGTGCAGAACTAAAATATTTTACCCGTTCTAACCGGAGCGGAATGATATTAATAACCATGGTACATATATCTACTGAAGAAATGTACATGTAACAGAACTGCTATGTATTATTAAATATTTTAATGTATTAATATGAATGACGATTATATATATCAGATTTATTTTTTATAAAAAAGAAAAATTATATGATAACTAATTTGTGATACCGGAGAAAATTTAATCAAATACGACTAGAACTGTTAAGATTTTTTAGCAGTTGCCAATAGAACCTGTATACAATTTTGCTACGCAATTTTGAACAATTTGTCATTGAATTTATTTGTACAGTGTAAGTAAAAAAATTATTTGTTTTATCATAGTAAGAGAAAAATAGTTGTTTTAATTTTATTGATGAGTTAATAAAATAGTTAATTAATTCATGCATAAAATAATTTTATTGTGTATATTAGAAGCTATAAATAATCATTGACAAGAAATTAAAGCTTGATAAAAAAAAGAAACTATAGATAATCAATATTTTTATTACACTCTCTAATAACTTTATCAAGCTTTCCCAACAACTTTACCCAAGTTTCCTACATATCAAATAAGGGAATCATACTTTTCCAGCAACTTTTTCACTTAATCATGGGTTGTCAAACATGGTAATCTTAATATCTTGTCATCTAACTTTACCACTTAAACTTACTCAGCAACTTAGTTTTTCCAGCATTCTAATGTAATCTGTATTAAATGACCCCTTAAGAAAATGGGAAAATCTAAAAGAAACCTCAAAAGAGCTGAATGCATACATCCCATCCATGCCCCACATCTAGAGTCTAGACCCGTATGAGATAAGAAATGAAAGATATCAAATCTAGAAAATCCAAGAAATGTACAACTACTCATGCCCTTCTCTTGTGGGATCTGATTTGGAGTACCAAAAAGAGCCACAAGAATGATCATTCCGTCTATAGTTTGTCCACAAGCGCAAACATCCATATAATTGAAAATCAAGGAACAAAGTTCTTAAACACCTAAAACCTTAAACAAATCTACTCATACATCTCCACATGCTACAATACTGTGGGATTTGAGAGGCATGATGCATTCAGCTCCAAGCTTTCATTTTAAATGCAGTGTGTTGCATAGAGAAAAACTCCTGACGTTTTGCTACTGCTTTCACCTACATGATACACAATATTTCATGCATAATTGATAGGATAAAATGCAAAGAGTTCTGTGATAGACTGAGATACTAGGTTGATGTTCTCAGTCTGAGATCGTTGAATCATGTAGAGACATTCATCATAGACTCCAAGCAAATGGTTTAATATTTTCATAATTGTTCCTTTTGTTGTAATCGTTCGCCATTCATTTCTTTGTAATCGTTCGCTCTCTGAATTTTCAATTGTAATCGTTCTTAGTACTAATTTTGGTTTATTCAAAATTCATGCTCCATTTCCAGCAACAAAATAAACAAATTAACGATGGAGCCAACCGCTGCAATGAAAACATGGTCCTCCCCACACATAAACACACCGCCGTCGCTATTTGACCGGCCGACACGGCCTGACCTAGCTCGGTTCGGCCATATCCGGATTAAAGATTATTTTTTTACTGAAATTTCTCTTAACTAATTTCTTGAAGAGGAAGGCTTAGTGCCTTGAATCTGTCAAAGCGAAGAAAATATCATGCAACAACTTATCTACACATTTTGGCTCAACTGCATTGCTTGGTCTCCAAGATGTTTTCATTTTAAATACAGTGTGTTGTACAGAGAAAAGTCTCAATGTTCTGCTACTACTTTTTCTTACTGCATACATAATTTTTTGTGCATAATTGAGAGAGATAAAATACAAAGAGTTCTTGTACAGGCTGAGATACTGGGTTGATGTTCTTAGTCTAAGGTCGTTGAATCCTACAGAGATATCTGTCATAGTCTCCAAGCACTGGGTGGAGGGCCAATGCTATCTTTAGGACATTGAATCCGTGCAATCCTCGAACCTGTTTCATTTTTTTGTTACTGTTATTTCCGTTATAATCGTTCATCACTCATTTTTTTGTAATCAGTGTCATTTATTTTTATTGTAATCGTTCACTCTTTGAATTTTCAGTTGTAATCATTCTTAGCATTAATTTTGTTTTATGCAAAATTCGTGTTTCATTCCCACCAACAAACTAAAGACAGTAACGATGGAGCCAAGTGTTGTAATGAAAACCAGCACATGGTCATCCCCCCCCCCACACACACAAGCACGTCGTCATCGTCATCCGACCTGCCGACATGTCATGGCATGGCCTAGCTCGGTTCGGTTTGGTCCGATCCGGATGAAAAATTAATTTTTTATAGATATTTTGCTTATTAATTTCTTGAAGAGGAAGGCTTAGTGCTTTGAATCTGTCAAAGAAAAGCAAAATATCTCCAACTCTTACTCTATTTTTTCTGCATATGATAAACCAAATATAATGTAACTGCTTTTCTACAAGTTTTTTGGCTCAACTTCATTGCTTGGTCTCCAAGCTATTTTCATTTTAAATACAGTGTGTTGCACAGAGAAAAAACTCATGTTTTGCTACTTCTTTCACCTACTGTATGCATAATTTTTTGTGCATAATTGAGAGGAATAAAATACAAAGAGTTCTATGAGAGGCTGAGATATTGGGTTGTTGTTCTCAACCGAAGATCATTGAAACATGCAGAGACATTCATCATAATCTCCAAGCACCGAGTGGAAGTTTAATATTGTCTTTAGGACATTGTATTCATGCATCATCGATCTAGTTTCCTTTTTTCGTTATTGTTATTTCTGTTGTAATCATTTGTCCTTCATTTTGTTTCTAATCATTGTCGTTTATTTCTTTTGTAATCGTTCGCTCTTTGAATTTTTAGTTGTAATCATTCTTAGTATTAATTTTGGTTTATGCAAAATTTGTGCTCCATTTCCACCAAAAAAACTAAAGAAAGTAACGATAGAACCAACTACTGCAATGAAAACCGTGCATGCTAAGAAGCCAAAAAATTCAAAGGTGAAGATTTTAAGCACTAGCAATAAAAGATGGTATTTTATCTCACCACCCTTAACCTGCACATTTGCTGAAGGAGGACTGCCCTGTCACAACGAATGAGAAACAAACCAAGGAGAACGAGTCTATAAAGGAAGCATGGACCCACTCAGATTTCCTCTGCCAAAATTATATCCATAACAGTCTAGTAAACACTATCTATAACGTTTATTCACCGTTAAAGACTACGAACGAATTATGGTAAGCCTTTGAGAAGAAATACAAAACCGAGGATGCTAGGACGAAGAAGTTCATCTTTGGGAAGTTTCTAAAGTATGAAATGGACGACGAGAACAATATCATAAATCAAGTGGAGGAGCTGTAAATTATAATCAACAATTTGAAGACCGAAGGAATGATCATTAACGAGTCATTTCAAGTCGCTGCAATTATCGAGAAGCTTCCGCCATCATGAAAGGAATTCAAAAGCTATCTTAAACACAAGTGTAAGGAGTTGAGTATGGAGGACCTGGTTGTGAGGCTAAGGATTAAGGAAGATAATCGCAAGAACAACAAGAAGTTGGTGTGGGTGACCTATGGGATGGAAATGAACGTGGTAGAAGGTGAAAAATCCAACCAGCCGAGTAAGAAAAGGAAGACATCGTTGAGCAGTGCCCAAAAAGGTAATTCTAAAAAACACATTAAGGGCAGTTGTTGTGTGTGCGGTAAAGCCAGACACAGAACAAATGATTATCGTCACCAAAAGAACCAGAGCAACGATAACCACCCCGGGAACAACAACAAGGGAACCATGTAAATATGATAGAGATTGACGATCTCTATGCTATGGTTTCTTAGATATAAATGGTTATTGACACCTAGGATTGGTGGGTCAACACGGGTGTGACGAAGCATGTATGTAGTGACCGTACTGTTTTTTCAACCTATAAAAAGGTTGAAAATGGTGAAGTTCTCTATATGGGGGACACCTCAAAGGCTGCTGTAAAGGGAAAAGGAAAGGTTATGCTAAATTTCACCTCCAGGAAATAACTCACTCTCCTCGATGTTCTCCAAGTGCCTGAAATTTGTAGAAATTTGGTTTCAGGATCTCTTTTATGTAATAGTGGATTTAAACTTGTGTTTGATGCTGGCAAGTTTATTCTGACTAAAGGAACGATGTTTGTTTGAAGGGTTATGGTTTTGATGCTCTCTTTAAGCTTAATGTGTATGCTATAATTTATGTGTTATTAATGAAAATTTTGCATCTTCCATTTATATCGTTGAGTTGTCTGATATTTGACATGCTAGACTATGACATGTTAATTTTTTATCCATGCAACAACTGATTAATTTAGAATTTCTGCCTAGATTTAACTTAGAAAAAGGAAATAAACGTGAATTTTGCATGGAATCTAAATTTACAAGTAAATCGTTTAAATTTGTAAAAAGAACAAATAAATTACTTGATTTGAAACATAGCGATTTATGTAATTTGAAATTAAAACCAAGTACTTAAGGTAGAAAATATTTTGTTATGTGTATTGATGATTTCAGTAAATATTTCTATATATATTTGCTTCATTCAAAAGACGAGACTTTGGATATGTTTAAGACATCTGAGTCTGAAGTTGAAAATCAGCTTGATAAAAAGATCAAGGTGCTTAGATCCTGATCGAGGTGGAGAATACGACTCCACGATGCTATTTGAATTATGTGCTCAACATGGAATAGTGCATCAGACTACTACACCTTACACACATCAACAGAATGGGGTGGCTGGAAGGAAAAATAGAACTCTGAAAGATATGGTGAACTGTATGTTAAATAGATCTAGACTACCCCATAATTTATGGGGGGAGGTCTTGCTTACGGCTAACATCATCATGATTACACATAAGAAGACTAACAAACCTCCTTATGAAGTGTGGAAAGGGAAGTTGCCTTCCTATAAAATCCTAAAAGTGTGGTGGTGTCTTGCAAAGGTACAAGTACCATTGCCAAAGAGAGTCAAGCTTGGACCTAAGAAATGTTGACTGTGTTTTCATTGAATATGCATGTAACAATGTTGCATACAGATTTTTGGTGATTAGATAAAAAAAATTATTTAAGTACAAATACTATAATGGAGTCTGTTAATGCTAAATTCTTTGAGAATGTGTTTCATTTTAAGGAAAGAAGATATAGTCAAACTACCAAACGAGATTTAGAAGAAAGTTCTTTTAGAGCTCAGATTGATGTAGAATCTAAACCTGAGCCTGGAAGAAGTGAACGAGCAAAAACAAGTACCTCATTTGGTCTAAATTTTCTATCATACTTGACGAAAGACGAACCTCAAACTTATAAGGAGGCGATGTCCAACCCTGATGATCCCCTTTGGAAGGAAGCAGTGATAATGGATAGATTCTATTATGCAAAACAACACATGAATGTTGGTTAATCTCCCTCCTGGGAATAAACCAATAGGTTGTAAATGGATCTTCAAAAGAAAGTTAAGAGATGATGTTACTATTGAAAAGTACAAAACTCGGTTTGTAGCTAAGGGATACCGACAAAAGGAAGGTATAGATTTTTTTGATACCTATTCTCCCGTTATTAGAATCACATCCCTTAGAATGTCGATTGCACTTGTTGCTATACATAATTTGGAAATTCACCAAATGGATGTAAAGACTGCTTTCTTAAATGGAGTATTGAACGAAGAAATCTATATGGAGCAACCTGAAGGTTTCGTGGTCAAAGGACAAGAGTGAAAGGTCTGTAAACTTGTTAAATCCCTTTATGGATTAAAACAAGTGCCAAAGTAATGGCATGAGAAGTTTGATCACACTATGTTATCTAATGTCATTAAGATAAATGAATGTGATAAATGTGTCTATGTTAAGGGTACTAGTGATCAATTTGTCATAGTATGCTTATATGTAGATGGCATACTCATATTTGGAATGCATAAGGATATAATATCTTCTACAAAGAAGATGTTGAGTTCCAATTTTGACATGAAAGAGTTAGGTTTAGCAGATGTCATTTTTGAAATTCAAGTAAAGTGAACTAAAGATGAATATATCCTTACTCAATCTCATTATGTAGAAAAGATCCTAAAGAGGTTTGGACAATTTGAAAGTAAACTAGTAGTAACTCATTTTGATCTAAACTGTAAGTTAATGAAAAATAATGGAGTTAGAGTATCTCAATTGGAGTACATACAAGCAATTAGTAGGCTAATGAATATCATTAATTTCACTAGGCCTGATATAACCTATTCGGTAGAAAGACTTGCAAGATATACAAGTAATCATGGGTGTAATCACTGGATGCATTGGTTAGAGTACTAAGGTACTTGAAGTTCACTATGAACTACGGATTGCACTACTCAAACTACCCACCTGTGATAGAAGGATTTAGTGATGCTAACTGGATTTCTGACAATTTAGAGACTAAATTGACTAGTGGATACATTTTTACTCTAGGTGGTGGAGCTATCTCATGGAGGTCTACTAAGCAGACCTACATAGCTCGTTCAACTATTGAATCAGAATCCATAGCTTTGGACAAGGCTTGCAAAGAAGCAGAATGGTTTAGAAATTTCCTGGAAGACATTCTAGTGTGGCCAAAACCCATGTCGTCAATATGTGTCCATTGTGACAATATGGCTACGACCTTTAGAGTAAAAAATAATATGCGTAATGGTAAGTCTAAACATATTAGATGGAGACGTAATATCATTAAGCAGTTGCTCTCCAATGGGGTGATTTCTTTAGACTTTATAAGGTCAAAGGAGAATCTTACCGATCCTCTAACAAAAGGTTTGTCAAAGGAACTAATAAAGAAAACATCGAGGGGAATGAGGCTAAAGCCTATTCAATTAATCATTCAGGTGGTAACCTAACCTAGTTGACTGGAGATCCCAAGATCTAGTTCAATAGCAAAACTATTCTTATGATGTAAAGATAATGTGTTGTCTATCGACGTAAAATGGTATATGTAAGTATTTAATGACATTGTTGTCTTGCTTGCAAGAGGAGTAGTGACATAATACTCTCAATCTTTGTCACCTATATAAGAGTAGAAGTGGTGTCACTTCTATGAGAGGTCTCAATGGCATAACCTCTCTAAAGCTCTCCAAATGTGGGATCTGTTCAGAACCAAAATGAACAAAAACTTATGAACACTTATGTATTAAGAGGATATATGTGTGAAATTTTTATTTCGGTTTATCTCAGAAGAAGTTCAGTTCAAGAATGTAGTTCACTGTTCTTCAGAATAAATCTGATGAATTCTCAATACGGAAAGTTCGAGTCCAAAAGGCACATCTCCTAATGCATATCTCATCTGCTATCTCTTTCTCATATTGTTGTCTAGTTAGGACACATTTCATTTATATAGGGGATTTTTAGAAAAGGTGGTGGAAAATTCAAAGAGAAATAATGTGTGTGAATGAAAGTGTGTGGTATGTGAGAATTGTGGGATTGAGTCCCATATCGAAAACTCAAAGGCAACGTGTTGGGTTTATAAACCCAACACACTTACCTTGGGGTTAGCCCCGGGGGAACCCCCACATTTTATGGGGAATGAAGGATTTAGATGGTACATGGTCCTCACCACACACACTCCCTATATGAAAGTAGAAGTGGGGTGGCTTCTATAAGTGGTCTCAATGGCTTAACCTCTCTAATGCTCTCACGAACACGGGATCTGTACATGACCAAAATAAATAAAAATGTATGAACCCTGATGTATTAAGTGGAGATATGTGTGAAATTGTTATCTGGGTTTATCTTAGAGGAAGTTCAGTTCAAGTATGTAGTTCATTGTTCTTCAGAATAAATCTGATGAATTCTCAATACGGAAGGTTCAAGTCCAAAAGACACCTCTCCTGATGCATATCTCATCTGCTATCTCTTTCTCATGTTGTTGTCTAGTTAGGACACATTTCATTTATGTGGGGGGTTGTTGGAAAAGATGGTGGAAAATTCAAAGAGAAATAATGTGTGTGAATGAAAGTGTGTGGTGTGTGGGAATTGTGGGATTGAGTCCCACATCGAAAACTCAAAGACAAAGTGTTGGGTTTATAAACCCAACACACTTGCCTTGGGGTTAGCCTCAAGGGGCACCCCACATTTTGTGAGGAATGTAAGACTTATATGGTACATGGTCCTCCCCACACATGCCCCCTTCATCTAACCGACCCGCTCGACTCGGCTCGGTCAGGTCTAATCCGGATGAAAAGCAAAGCAAATGTCTCCAACTAATTTCTTAGAGAGGAAGGATTAGTGCTTTGAATATGTGAAAGCAAAGCAAATGTCTCCAACTGTTGTTGTGTTTTATCTACTGAAGATAAACCAATTATCTCCATATCTCCAACTATCCCAAAATTGTGCAACAGCTTATCTACATGTTTTGGCTCAACTGCATTGCTTGGTCTCCAAGCTGTTTTCGTTTTAAATACAATGTGTTGCACATAAAAAAAGCCCAACGTTTTGCTACTGCTTTCACCTACTGCATACACAATTTTTCGTGCATAATTGAGAGAGATCAAATACAAAGAGTTCTATGTGAGGCTCAGATACTGATTGCAGTTATCTGTCTAAGATCGTTGAATCATGCAGAGACATTCGTCATAGTCTCCAAGCACCGGGTGAAGGGCAAATACCGTCATTAGGACATTGTATTCGTGCAATTCTCAATCTGATTTTTTATTTTTCATTATTGTTTTCCACTGTAATTGTTCACCTTTCATTTCTTTGTAATCATTGTCATTTATTTTTGTAGTAATCGTTCGCTCTTTGAATTTTTAGTTGTAATCGTTTTTAAAATTAATTTTGGTTTATGCATAATTCGTGTTCCATTTCCACCAACAAAGCCATCACTTTAGATGGTTGAAATTACTATCAGATCCCTTAATTGTACGGTTCCAAGACAAGTCAAAATAATAACTGGTGAAATACCTAAAACGCCCTTAAAATCATTGCATGTGTTTACGTAAACACCCAACACCATTGTACATGTCAGCCAGTCTCTATGTGATAAATCAACAAATGGAAGGGTGTTTTGTAACTAATGGTGTGCTGAAGTTTGTTTACTCACTCTTTTATTATAATATACTAAAGATAAAGGACATGGCGTAGAAGTTGCTGCAGAAATGGCGTGAAAGCAATTCTGGGTTGGGACTTGGGAGAATGGAATCCTTATAAAAGCATATGCCCAAGATTGTAATGAGTGCTTGTAAAGACTTGGGATAGATCTATAGCAGACTTTTGATGGGGTTACAATGATTCGGAGACTAAAATGCGTTGGCTCTCTTGGAAAGCTCTTTCTTAACCAAAACTCACAAGGGGTTAAGTGTTGCAAGTAGACTGCTTCAGCAGCTTGAAGGCCATTACTTGCTGTAGATTAGTCATTGATCTTGGTATTCAATGGCGAGTGGGCAACGAGCGTAACATTTTTGCAATGGAACTGGAAAGGCGTGGTTTCCAAAACCCAACTCTTTTAAGTCTTACCACTTGATGCCAAATTCGTCAAATTTATGTGTGTCAGATTTTATTGAAAACTCGAGATGAAAGATTCCAAAGTTGCTGACAATTTTCCCCTGGATTATGTGCGGTCTATCTCGGCCATTCCCTAGACGGATTTTGATTGCTTGGACAAGAACATCACACTTTAGTAGAGATTTGGCTTACTCTATGTACCAAAATAATCATTTATATATTTTGACTAGATTCATCCATTAAATTAAATTTTATTTTTATTTAGTTATTCCCTCAAACTACGTTAATTTTTCCATCCAGATTGCTTATATAGACACCATGTAAGTGACACATGGATGGCACATGTATTTCAGTTTTGGTTTTTTACTTTCTCTCTTTTCAATTCCCACCGCCATCGCTCTGAAGAATCACAACCGGCACGTCGCACGCGTCAAGTTTCTCATTTGCCGTGTAATGGTAACCCTAACCTACGTATATGGATGAATTTACTTATTCAAAATCCTAAGTTCCAAAATCTATTTTCACATTTTCCCCATAAATTGGTTGTGCTTTAGGGGTAAAAAAATTGTTACCGAACCGAACCGAAAATGGCTAGTTCGATCGATTATATAAGTTACTTCGGTTCGGTTAGGTTCCACATTTTTGACAAACTGTAAGTTCGGTTCGGCCCGATAAATATGTGATTTTGAACCGAACCGAATTATAAATAAAATAAAATCAATCATACAAACACACACACACACACATAAACTAAGCTAGGGGTGTAAGTAAAACCAAAAACATCGTTCAAACTTATCGAACAGAATTGAACCGATGCGATTTGATCAGTTTTTTCATTTCTGGCGGTTTGGTTCAGTGGCAGTAGTTGAAAATAAGTGCAGTTTGGTTCGGTTTACAGTTTATGTGAAGAAACCACACCGAACCAAACCAAACCACACACACATGTGTGTGTGTGTGTATGTCTCATTTTACCCTAATTTCCTTCACCCTATCTCAATTCTCATCCCACCGTCATTTCACAATCCACAAACCCTAACCCCCATTTGGCAATCGAAGACATGCGACTGCGATCAGTGCTCGAAGACCTGTGTTGCTTGGCGTGCTCGACTGCTCAATGCTCACAACTCATTCGACGGACTGTAACTAGTATCTCTCTTTCTCTCTAATTGTTTACTATTTTGTCAGTTTGTTAAATTTATGACGTTGTGGATCGATGATTTTGGTGCTCTTTGATTTAAGATTCAGCACCAAGATTTTGGATTTTATAGTTTTCGTAATATAGTATCGAGTATAACTATATCCCTTGATGGAAGAAATCAGTAACATGGAGTAATTTAAGATTCCATATGAATTCTTTCTTTCACAAGCTAGATTGTTTCAATTGAACTCTGAGTATATTTTTCTGTTTTGGTAAACTTAGTTCGTTATAATTCCCAATTCCCCCACTGTTTGGTTTTTTTCTGGTTTTAGCTTTCGTTTTCCCCCACCTGATTAGGGTTGGTGACGAAGGAGTTTGCAATAGTGGAGGATGATGCAAAGGAGTGACTACGAAGGAGCTACTTTTTAGTTGTTTTATTATTTTTCATTTTATGTAACTTTTGGACAATATTATGTTTGTGGTTGGTTCTTGCTAAAGTGGTTTGAGATGATTGAAATTTGATGTTTTGAACTTTGAAGTCTGTTTTGGTTTTTTTGAAGTGTTTTTGGATTGAGGAATTTGCAATGTTGGTAAAATCATATGTTTTTTATATGGGTTGATGATTTGAATGTTCTTTATGAGGTTTATTTTTGGCAGAATTATTTTTGGATTGAGAGGATTTTTTTATGGTAGGGGGAAATCGTAAAAACTGAGTTGAACCGAACCGGTTTGGCTGTTTGATTTATGTATTTTAGGCGGTTTGGTTCGATTTTGATATTATAAAAATCACAGTTTTGATTCAGTTTTTGAAAAAACCCCTTAAACCGAATCGAACTGAATCAATTACACCCTTATACTAAACTATTTGTACAATAAGAAACCATTTCACCCGCTCCCTCCCTCCCTCTCTTTTCTTCGTACTCTCTCTCCTTCCCTTTGTTTTCTCTCCGTACGAACCCTAAAAAAGCTTTTTCCTCAACCGTTCCACCTTCTGCTTCCCTCTCTCTTCTTCTCTCGCTCACCTTCTCTCTCGCTCACCTTCTCTCTCTTGCAGACATCGTCTCTCACTCGCAGACGCCTTCCCTCTTAATCTGCCTTCTCTCTACTCACAGTGCTCTTCTCTCTCTAGCAATGGAGTTCAGCGACTCTCTCTCTCACAGTGACTGTCTCTCTCTCTCTCTCGCAGTGGCATTCTCTCCCTCTCCCCTCGTTCAAGCTATCATAATCGAGAAGATCTGAGTGTTATAAATGTTGTCTTAGAGTAACAGTTTGTGTTTTGAGAATTTTAGGGCCTTAATTTCACTAATTTATTCCCTTAATATTTTAGTTTTAGAGATTGTTAGGGTTCTTATTTTACTGAATTTAGTTTTGCTAATTTTTTAACCCTAATGTTTTGAATTAGTGTTTTTAGTTAATTTTGATTTGTTTGCAATTTAAGTATTACTCATTCTGTAACCCTAACGGTTTGTTTTTTGGAGAATTTGTTTACTGATTTTAGTTTTACTGATTCTGTGAATTTTGCAATTTAAGTTTATCTTTCTATGGATTGTTCATGAAATACTAAGTTTAATGGAATTTTTTTACAACCTTGCTGGACCGTGAAACCGAACCGAAACTTTTTGTTAGGTTCGGTTTGGTTCATGTTTCATTCACAGTTTGGTTCAGTTAGTCAAATGAGCGAACATAAACTTTTGGTTTGGTTCGATTTTTTCCAAATAATCGACTGAACCGAATGATTACACCCCTAGTGTGCTTCCTCTCACTACAATAATTATGACATTCTACAGGTTTTAAATATAGGGTTCATAGTCTCCTCTTATAAAAAAACTCAAAACAACAAGATTTTTTTGTGAATCACATAAAAAAATCTTGTTAAAAAACTAAAAACAAAGCGGGAGTGAAAATTTGAGAAGCGAGACTCTGAAAAAAAATGTGGTGTGAAAATTGACACTGAAGACCTCTCTCGATTACCCTCTCATGTCTTATCTAGTCTCTCGTGATTTTCCCTTCAGAAACTCTCAAAATACAAAAACCTTTTAGAAGCTCGATTTTCCTTCATTGGGTCTTGATCTTCAACCTCAAAATACAACACGCAACCTAGGGCTTGACTTCGTCAATTACCCTCTTCAGTCTTCTCAATTACCCTCTTCGTCGATTACCCTCTTCAGTATTCTCGATTAACCTCATAATACAATACACAGCCTAGGGCTTGGCACTGAAGACCTCTTCGTGATTACCCTCTTAAGTCTTCTCTAGTCTTTCGCAGCTTCTCCCTCTCAAAATCCAAACCCACAACCTAAGGCTTGACTTTGCAGCTTCTCCCTCTCTCGATTAGCTTCTCTCTCTCTTTTAAAAAACATAGAATGAACTAAGGTTTGTGAGGCTGAAGAATCTTCTGATTCTCTAGTTTTCGCTACAGAAGTGAACATCGAAGATGGGAGATCCCTGACCCTCACCTCAACCATGAAAGCCACAATTTTGAATTTTAGGTTTGATCTCTTTTTTTTTAATCTTTCATTTTATCACTTGAATCACTGTTTCGATATATAACAAAATTTCTTCTCTCCCAGTTCTTAATTTGAGCTCTTAGTTTGTATTTGATTTTATGAATAATTGATTTCTGCGTATCTTTAGTGTATATTTGATCTGTTATTGAACTGGGCTTAACTGAAAGAATTTGCAAGGCCACCATATGAATTTTTAGTCATTACCAACTGTTCTTACTTATTACTCCGGACACAGATACTAAATCTCCGTTAGATGAAATTGTTGGTTGGATTCTTTGTAGAAAGTTTTGGTGTTTTCTATTTGTATGGCCATGTCATTGTTTCACATATGCATCTTATGGTTGTATCCATGTACATAACTGCGCACATGTTCATTCTATGACTAACAACTTCATATGACATATCGTATAGTTGATTCAACTTTGTAGCTGAGCTACCGCTCCTCTATGTTGTTTCCTACTTTGCTTCATTGTTTACCATTAGTTTAATTATTGGAGTGTTGTGGAATTTTCCTTCATTACTTTGATTTTTTTTCCTATTTTTCAGCGATGAATCCTCGTTGACGAGCCATCCACTCAAACACAGAAGTGGCCTTTTATAATAAGCTTGGAAACCTCTTAAGGCAGGGTGTCTCTCAAAATGGATAAGCACCAATGACATATATGCCTAATTATATTCGATGCATGTCAACATCGACCAAGCTTTTTATTGGAGGTATAAGTGATCTTCAACGTGATTAATGATACCTTTTTAGGTTATTTTATTTAAATCCATGACATTGATTTGTGTTTGTCAGGTCTTTCATATGGAATTGATGATTAATCTCTCAGGGAAGCATTTTCAAGCTTTGGTCATGTAGTTGATGGTGAGTTTTTATTTTGCTTTCTCATAGGTACATAACATATGTGTGGATCAAACCAGCAGTATTTTTGGTTTATCAACCTACATGAGTCATTTATGCAACCTCCATGGGTTGGACCAAAATATTAGGGTGATGGGGTCATAAACTGAGTCAAAGCAACCATTAATCGTAATATCTCGTCTTACGTTTACCCCATCTGTTCAAAGGGTATCACGGCAGGCATGTTGCATTGGCTGGTCGACAATGGGTATAACATCAATAAATATATGCATGCTCGATATCTTTAAATCTTATGATGAAATATGATCTTATTCATGCAATCTAGCTTTAGGTTCTTGTTTTTGAATGTGTGATGGCCATATCTACCTAGATAAAGTAATTTGTTGTAAAATATTCCTGATACTTTATTATTCTCGTCGAGTTTCAATTGTGATTGTTTAATTTATGTATGTATAAACTAATTTACTTTTTCTTTTGTCTATTGCTTGATATATCTTCTAGGAAACTGAGGCTTGACGAAAGTATGTTGAATGTTTGGACAGAATTGGGTTTAAATGGAAAAGATTTCAACCAAACATATTTTGTTATATCTTGGTTTTTATAAAAAGATTCAAGTTATTGAACCTTGACTCGTGTCTCGCATTTTTTTATGCTTGTAGATGGTTCTATTTAATGTTGCATTCTTTGGAACAGGGAATTTCGCTAGTATCACAAGCTTTGAGATTTCATCTATATATCGGTTTATAACTATCTTCGGTGTGATTAAAAAATAAACTTCCTAAAATATGTAAGTACTGTGTTGGGTTTTTGTTACTGACTTGATATGATTGTTTTTGTGTTACACCCATTTTCTAATGGTAGCCCTACTTATATCCAAGTTATTTATACCATTTCTTCTTGTCATGTATGGATCTCCCTAGCGTTCTTCTGTGTATACTGTTATATGAGTATATAGTGCTCTTACTTTTAATGATGTAGTTTTTTTCTGGTGGAATTAAATCTGTCTCTTTTTTCTGCTTACTGGTTATTATAGAAGTTAAAATTTATGTCAGTCATTACACATTCTTAACTCTGTATAATTTCTTATTGATCATTTTTCTTCTTGTTTGTTGTATGTTAGTTTCTATTAACTTGAGGTTTATTTCTACTAAAATTATTGGTTGGGCATGATTCAACTTTTAGTCGCAAGCTGTTAAGCAACTGCAAGTCAGCTTGCCCCTATTCAGGTATATCTCTGCAGACTTGCATACACAAATTCAAATGCCGATCAACTTTTGTTTGGGTTTATGACGTTTATTATCATGAATCTTTTCCTCAATCCCAATTTCTCTGAACTTGTATTACTAGATGCTTACTGCGAACAAGCATGTCTGAGGGCTAGTAAATTGTAGCTTTATGTTAAACTGTGTTTGGAAATATTCTTACTTTACTGGAAAGAATGTTATTGGGATAACATGGTCTTATTATTTATTACCCATTCATTCATTTTCTAAAAAAACATCATTTGGGTTATTTATTTGGTGAAGGTAAAAAACGGGAAGATGTGTGAAAGATGGTGGAGATTGACATGATGAAGAAGCAAACATCATATTCGTGGTGGTTTGACTGTCACAGCACCACAAAGCGATCCCCTTGGCTCCAATCCTCTCTTTTCAGGTAACTGCTTCCTCCTTCCTTTTTTTTTAATTTAAATTTTCATTGTTTGCAAGTTTATTTTCTTTGGTAGTAATATTTTTCTTCAGTTTAAAACTATAATATGAAATGGCCTTGAGTTGTTGACTTAAGGGAGCTGTGAAAAGTTCCATATTTCCTGCCATTTTTGGTGGAGAATTTATCTTATGTGAGAAGATTACTGGCTTTGCTAGACTCTTTCGGTTAAATAGCATTAAAATGAAGCAAAAGTGACCCATGTTCACAAATTTTGAAGTACAAATTATTTTATCATGTGTTGGAAACCACCACAAGGGGCCGGCGAAACTGACAAATTGCCACTCGCGAACTATCGGACGATCGAAGCTTCACCTACGACAGCTAGGCCAAGACTTGCCAAAATCTATTCAAATGGTTGATGATTAACATGCCATTAGGGTCTCACCTATGTAATTTTTAATGATGCAGATCTGTTTGTTTCCTAATACTCACCAACTAACAACTGCTCATGGTATTTTCCCTCGACATTGGGAAGGTCTGAAGGCACTGCATACCCTGTTGTGAAACACTACCATTCAATTTAGGTTCTTCATTTTTCATTTTTTAGACTCAAAATTTTATTTTTTATATTTTTCATTTATTGGAACAAGTTTACTTGTATATTTTAAGGATAAGTTAATTTTCAAATTAGATTTATTTGTAAGTTGATCAAATGAATAATGTAAAACCTTTGTTGAACTGATTAAATGTTAATGTTGTCAATTATGATATCGGTGTTCTTTATGCTATTTAAAATTATTATTTTGAAATTGATTAATATGAATACTTTGAACCTTATGGTATCTCACTTTATAGGATACAAAATACTTATAAAAATAAATTCACGAGAATTAAAAACACATGTTGAATAAAAGTAACAGGAGTCATAAAACTTTATTGAATAGCGTTTTACATGAGTCGAAAAATTCTGTAAAAAGTGAGATACCACATGGGTCTTCACAGGAGGCGTTGCGCCTTGTGAAAAACGTGAATTTTTAATATGAGAGGCTGTCACAGGAACCGCATGATCCCTGTGGATTACTTTTCATGGAGATATTCACATCTTTTAGAATGCCGTATTTCTTGTAGCGCCTCCCCTGATTTTGGTTGTTTCAGCTTCCTATCCCTGATTTTTGTCACTTTGTTTCATCTGAGCATTGAAATAATTTTTTTTCTCAATTTTTACCATATACCAATTTCCCTAGTTTTATCTCACCCAAAATTTTCAACTATTTTTAGGAGAGGAAACGAGTGGCTAGGAAGCAAACGAGTGATGGCGAATGTGTATACTTACATGAAAGTTAAAATGGTAGGGCGGGATTGATGGGTTAAATTAAAATAGGTTAAAAAGTTTAATGACTAAATATTCACATGTCGTCTACATAGTGTCTATGTTAGAAATGTGAATGAAAATAGTAATGAAGTTTGATGGAAGGATTGAATAAATATTAAATTGAAAGTTAGTGGATAAATTTCGTCAAAATAAAAGTTAGTGAATTATTTTAGTCTATTTATGAAAGTTAATGAATCAAAAAGGTTTATTTTTTCTTAGAAAACCATGTATCTCATATAGGAAGAAAGTTTTTCAATTCAACTTTTATTGTTTGATGTGACACAGAAAAATGAGGGAAGAAAACAAAGAAAATGTCCAAAAAAGGAATTTAAATAAAAATTCCAACCGTGTCCAACGTTCACCTTCCATGTTATGAAAACTTTCCCTCTCAAACCCAAGGAATTTGAATTTCTTTTTTACAATACAAAATAAATAAAATTTCAAATTCGTAGAGATTCGTAACGATCTTCAATATTCAATACACTTCCTAAATTCTCTCTCTACGCTCGGTTTACGCCATGGATGAAGCTGACCATGAGCTTGGCTTCGACGTGGCTCACGCATTTCCTTCTTTAGTCTCTTTCCTTCCTTTCTCTCCTGCCCCTACGCCTTCGTCCCGCCGGCTCTCCGGTAACTTCACCAAGCCGAGCCGACCTGTCCTAGCTGCTCGACAGCTTGCGTGGGTTTCCCTCCAAGGCCGGCTTGAAAATGCTGACGAAGCGAGCTCGGCGCGAGCCATTGGAGGTGGCTTGAGCCCGGAGCAAGCTGTGGCTTGGGAGCTGTTTAGCCCCATTCACAGGTTTCTCGTTGTAGCTGTAATCGGCGTTGCCGTTGCTGAGTCGAAGAAAAACCGTCAGATATGGCGGCTGAAGAATGCTGTTGAGCTAAGGGTTAGTTATTGGGATTTAATTTAATGAGCGTTTCTTTCCGACACTTTGAGTTTCTAGTTAGTGTTGATCTTGTATTTAGTTAAACTTTGAAATTTTAGCACAAAGAATTTGTAGTATTTCAGTTTGTTGTTGGCTATCTTACGTATGTTTAACAACTGACATATTTCTGTTAGTCTAAGAATTAATCTTCGAGGATGTGATTATTAATTATTGACTTGGTCCACTTATTCTTGTTGCTCGATTATCTTTACAGCCAAAGTTAAAGCATGATTGCGGCTTGTTTTAATGTTAACTTTCTAACTTAATAAACTAATTCCGTTGAGATTTTGTAAATCTCTCTACCTGCCATAAAGATCCATACTGCTGGTTTGCATCCAATTCTTATTTTATTCTGCAAGTAAAGAGATTTTTTGGTGACTGGAGCATATCTGAGCAATCATTTTCTCTGATGTCAAAATATGTAGCCGCTAAAATCTAGTGTTTATGTATAGTTTGGTAGTTTTTTTCTCAACGTTAAACAACCATACACAAGATATCATGATATATCTGCTGATTTTCCTCTTTCCAAAATATATGCTTTATCTCAATTCGAAGTGTAAATTAAATTGGAACCCACATTCCCTTTTTGAATCTAGTGTCAGTGAGATGTTATGGTCCTTTTTTATTTCCATTGTTTTGTTTGTGTTGACAGGACCAAGTTTTATTAAGCATGCAACAAAAGCTTGATGATCTATGTGAGCAAGTGAATCAAGTTAAGGACCAATCTGGAACAGAGGACTCGTCTTTCAACAAGAATGTACATTTAACATGCAATGAAGGTTTTGCTGCTGATAAAATTAAATTCGTTGATTGTGGTTGTTGGCTATGTGATCAGCACCGTGATCTGTTTTCTGGCTCGACCGTAAGATATTCAATGTTTTCTCTGATCTTTGCTACAGTTACTGAGAAGGTTTTGCAATTGAAATAATGGGTTTCCTTTTTTATTAGTTTGTTCATCATGGTAATGCTGCGAAGTCCTCCATTGGGGATGAGATGCTACAGTACAAGTTGTCACTGACAAATGAAGCAGAACAAGAGGAGCGTCGCATGTCTGATTTGTCAGATTGGGCTTCTAGTGTGACATCTGCTACTGAAATCCAGGTAATTGGAGATTTTACAATCATTACTGGATATTTGAGTTCTCAGTGTACATATATGTCACTGATCGCTACAATTAGAAAAATGAAGAGAACAATTCAATATAGTTTTTAGTTTTTGAACTTCTCTAGATATAGTTACTTTAACACAGAACAACATTCTTGATAGCCGAATGTTATGAGGAATTCGGCGCTTAATGCTTGGCAGTAAACACACAATTCTAGATATTATAAGCATGAAGTCCATCTTTGCTTTCATCAGATCATGCTCTATCAAATGGTTTTCAGTTTATATATTTGCACTGTAAAATGTGATAGGTTAGCCATCATAGCTAACAATTACTTTTCACGTCTGCTCATATGGCAAGAACTGGTAAAAATCAGAATACCGGTTGAGTTGATCAGTTTTGATGCTGTTTTTCTTCCACAGATGAACACCTTGGCCATAGAACAAGATATATACAATCTGAAGAAGGATTGCGAAGATAAAGATGCAACCATAAAGGAGCTAACTTCATTACTTCACTCTTCTGATGTTACTGGCTCCAGAGTAACGTTCCTGTCTACCATTTCTTCATTCAACGTCTCTATGCAATAGCTGTCACCTTTCTTTTGTTTGACTGTCTTAGTTCTTTGTACACATTGTAACAGAGGATTGAGGAATTGGAAGAGATTATTCGTAGGAAGAACATGATAGTCTCAAAGCTAAAGAAGGACATGGCCGTTCTTGAACAGAAGGTGAGATAGTGCTTTTTGAGACTTCAGCAGATAAAGTTACTAAAATAATTCTTGTTCTTGAGATTTTGCTCATTTACTCGGAATAAAGATGCCTCTAAACAATTGTCTATGATTGCTAGATCAAGCATGCGAGGCGAATAGTCTTAAGTTCTATCTGCCTTTCAATTGGCCTTGTATCTAAAAACGGAACTTGATAATTAGAAAGCTGCATTATGGTTGAAGGAAAAGTAAATCAGTCACTTAAAAGAATTTATTTTCACTTGCTTGGTGTCTTCTGAACTTTGATTGAAGAAACAAAGTTATTCAACACCGTAAAAAAATTATCATATTTCGAGTAAATAACACACTTATTTAGAATAGACTGCTATGGGATTTTTGTTATGAACTCACATGGAATTGTGTATGCAATGAAACACAGGTGGTGCAGCTGACAAGGGCTCAAAGATCATCTTCCTCTCCCTCAGATTCAAACACCCAGCAATTTCCATACATGACAGAAAATCTACTTTATGACATGGACAGTAGTACCAGTCCTTCATCTTCTGATTCAGATAGCTCCCCTTCAGACAGACCAGAGGTCCCCACCTCCAGGAATCAGCAGATTATTATTCAGAACATTGGATTTACTTTGACAAGAAACCAGAAACCAGCAAAACCTTCCAGTTCCCTAGTGAGACCAACAGACTTGCGCCCCAAATCTCAGTTGGGAACTCCTCTTAAAGAAATATCAATTAACCGGAAACTAGAAACAGTGTCTTCTTTGACACAGAGGGAGAGCTCTGCTGGTAGTGTTTCCAGGATAAATCAAAGGCGCTCTCAAGCTGGATCTAAGAATACAACTCCAAGGAAGAGATTTGTGTAGTAAGTCCATATGCATTTCTCATTTCCTTTTTCTTTATAATGACAATGTAGTAAGATTTTAAAGTCTTTTTTTCACTGTCAAGTTCTAAATTTTCTGTTTATGAAATGAGATAATTCAATCGTATCATGAAGAAACCAAAATTTAAATGAGAATATTTAGTACAAGAACTCTTTACACGGGTTTTGATTCCGAAAAACCTGGCTGGGAGCTCTTGCTAGCTAGAAACTTAGAATTTGAAGCGACGTAATTCCATAAGTTTAGGCTTGTGTATATAATACTACCTTATTTTATATATAAAACAAAGAGAAGTACCAGAACCAACGAGTACAAGTTATTTACATTTCCAATATTCCTGATATATCTTTTTGTAAAAAACAAAGATTCATCACATTGAACTCCATTGATTTATTTATATTAAATCTAACGTAATAATCTGGAGCCATGGTATGTGATTCGTCAGTGATACGGCTCTGCGTATAGCTTACCACTTAATATTGACAACAGATCTTTGCTTGCCTTTGCAGGTTGATGTGGGATGGGCTATAGGTAGGCATGCAGACAATCTACCTTCGCAGTTGAGTTAAGTTTGTGTAGGTTTATGAAGAATCTAGTAGATACATATAGGTGCATATATACAGCTGTTTTATCATATTACTTTTATCTTTTAGTTATATATGTAGAATTGCAGAACTTTAGAACTTATTTAATGGCGTCATGGCACTTTATTTTTATACTTATGAAGCCAATATGAGCAATTCTTTTGAACCATTCAATCGCTTGGTTTAAAATGTTCAATCATGGCATTTAAATTCATTATGCATTCTAATTGAACTCCATCGTTTGGTAAATTCTAATTGAGCAATGTTATGTTAGCTCTGTAATCGTGATATTCAATATTGTTATGATATGATAATATATAAGTTGAAGCCTGAAGCTTACTTCCAACTTTATATGTTTTTGCACTAAACCAATTCGTATCCAATTTGGACATACGGTATCATCAATTTGTGTCCCGACACATAATTGGCAAGTGTATATTCAAATATTTTAACATTTTCATGTCCATCAGATTCATACAGTCTAAATCGGGGTCAAGATAACTACATTCAAAGATTTCCATCTACACCAATTTAAATCTATTATTACTAAGTACTGCTTCTAGTACAATATCTGTCAACATTTCTAGACAATACAAAGTATATCAACATTTATAAACATTCAAAATATATCATACAAGATTTCATGGGCTTTACAAAAGTTAAAAGACAAGTTACCATATTCTGTAAGTTTTTCCCGATAACTTGTTATGTCGTGTTGAAAAAACCCTATGGGTAAAGTGTCCCACCATGAATTCTAAGTCCCGAATTGAAGAGCTCTCGAAGGAGCTAAGGAAGCTGCATGAGGCAACCTATTCAAACATGGCCGAAATAAGGAAGCTTGAAAGGGATATCGAATCCGCAGATCTGGAAGAAGAGTGGTGCTGGCGTGAAAAATCCAGAATGGATTGGCTTAAATTGGGTGTTAGGAATACTAAAATTTTTCATGCCAAATTCAAGCAACGGAGTCGGGATTTAACAATCCAAGGGCTGGACGTTGGAGATGGGCAGTGGTTTTGATGACCAAGTTGTTCTTAAACAGCATGTAAAGGAGCATTTTAGAATGGTCTACACCTCTCGAGTTCGTTCGGCAGTGGATGAGACAGTGGGCATTCTTAGCAAAACTATTAGTAGAGATCAAATGGACGAATTATCGGCATCCTTCTCAGAGAGGGAAATCCTTGATGCTCTTCACCGGACGGAATTACAGATGGATTTTACCAACAAAATTGGACATTGGTGAGAGAAGATTTCTTACGACTGTTCCGGAAATTCCATAGCACGGGTGACTCCCTAAGGGATTGAATGATACTCATATCATTCTTATTCCTAAACAACCCCATCCGTCTGCAATTAAGGACTTCAGGCCAATTTCCCTTTATAATGTATAGCTTACAAGCTAATTTCAAAAGTACTTTGCAATCGATTAAAGACCATCCTTCCGTTTTTGGTCAGCGAATATCAAGGAGCGTTTATTCAGGTAGACAGATCAGCGACAACATTTTAATTACTCATGAGGCCTTGCAAAAAGCTCGACATGGCCAAAGCTTATGACAGATTGGAATGGTCTTTTGTAGATGGAGTCTTGGCAAAATTAAAATTCAATTCAGTTTGGCGAAGATGGATTGAGGAGTGCATACAGACGGTCTCCTATGAGATTTCGGTCAATGACGAGCTAACTGATCGTTTCTTCCCGCATAGAGGGTTGAGGCAAGGAGATTCGTTATCTCTATACCTCTTCATTCTTTGTGCGGAGGTGCTCTCAGAAGCTTTTTCCAAAGCTGAAGCGGAAGGTAAAATCCACGGTTTTTCCCCAGACGGATGCATCCGTCCATATCACACTTATGTTTTGCGTATCAAGGAAGATCCTACAGCCAACTCAACGCCAACTCACAATCAACAGACATAGTAAAATCAGCAAAGATTTGTGGAAGCATAATTCTAGGATCAGTTTCTTATTTAGTTGTAACTTTCTGTAAATATAGAATTTACGTTACTGCTTTCCATAGTTAGATTGTTCAAATGGTTTGTATAAAAACCTGCTATGTACATCAATATATTTTTATGAGATTTAGAATTCTTAAAAGCCAACAGCAGTGTTAATCCTTTTATATGGTATCAGAGCAGTCGGTCTCTAACGAGATATACTTTCCTTCGAAATGAATACACTTCATGGGTCCTCCTCTGTCAATCTGATTATTACCATCAACGCTTCCACTACCATCAATGAAAAACTTACGCCTGCTACCTTCCCTCAATGGAGAGCCCAATTCGAAGCACTGTTAATTGGCTACGATCTCATCGATTTTGTTACTGGCAAGCTTACATGTCCGGTCATAGATGCAGAAAATTCTGCCACCTCCAAAGCAGCGAATTCCCACTGGATTCGCCAAGATTAACTCATCCTCCATGCTATCCTTGTGTCCACTTCCCCTGCCATCACTCCACTTCTTGCATCCTGTAAAACCTCCCATAATGCTTGGACAACACTCACTCGTCTATATGCAGGAAAATCCCGAACCCGTGCGATGCAATTCAAGGAGAATCTTACATTGCACACTCGTGGCAGTCGTTCGGTCACTGACTTTCTGCATGCAGTCAAGATAATCGTAGATGAGCTTGCGATTATTGATCATCCCATTTCGGATGATGATTTAACTCTCTACATCTTAAATGGATTGGGTCCCGAGTTCCGTGAAATCGTTGCACCAATTCGTGCTTGAGAATCCTCTCTAAACTTTGAGGAACTTCATGATCTCCTTGTTGGTCATGAAAATTATCTTCGACGATTGGAAACCAACTCTGCGCAGCAGTTCGTTGCAACTGCAAATTATTCATCTCGGTCTGGAGGAACAAACAACCATGAAAGCCAGCATCGTTCATCCTCCACCAACAAAAGCCGAGACAACAAAAAAAGGTGGGCTTCTAATTCGGGTCCCAGAAAATTCAAACCCAAGCGCCAACTATGTGACCAAGTGGGCCATACGGCCAAAACTTGTTCCAAACTTGGATCCAGTCCTGTCACTGCCAACTGTGCAGCGTCCACTACGTCCAAAGATATCAAATGGCTTGTTGATTCCACCGCATCTCACAACATGACAACGGATCTTTCCAATCTTTCGACTCACTCTGAATATGATGGTACTGATGAAGTAGTAATTGGAGATGGGCCAGGTTTACCTGTATCTCATGTTGGTTCACTATCTTTTACATCGTCTAATCATATTTTTCATCTCAAAGATACTTTATGTGTTCCCACCATAAAAAAAATTTAATCTCTGTTCATAATTTCACCAAACATAATGATGTTTATCTTGAATTTCATCCATCTTATTTTTTGGTGAAGGATCGGATCACGGGGGTGACACTACTCAAAGGCGCATGTGAAGATGGTGTGTACTCCTTGCCGGAGAAGCTAGCTATGGCATCCAAAAAAATCACAGCCTATGTTCATGAACGTACCACCACAGATGGTTGGCACAAGAGACTTGGTCATCCATCTTCTAAAATTGTCAATCATTTAATTCGGGCTTTTTCATTACCTACCAATAAAAATGCCAATAAAGCTTTATGCAATGCGTGTTCCCAAAATAAAGCCCATTGTCAACCGTTTCATTCTCATGGTTTAACTAGTCAAGCACCACTTGAGTTAATTTATACGGATGTTTGGGGTCCCTCACATGACATTGGTCTTGATGGCTCAAAATATTATCTCATTTTTATTGACCATTACACTAAATATATCTGGCTCTATCCAATGTCTACAAAATCGAGTGTTCAAATTATTTTTCCTCAATTCAGGCATCTTGTGGAAAATAGATTTAACACTCGCATCAAGAGTCTATACTCTAACAACGGAGGTGAATACATTGCTCTAAAATCCTATTTTTCGGTTCATGGTATTGGTCACTACACAACCGCCCCTCATACTCCCCAACAAAATGGCATGTCTGAAAGACGACATCGACATCTTGTTGAAACCGGTCTCACTCTTCTCACAGATGCAAATTTACCTCGCTCATATTGGCCTTATGCCTTTCAAACAGCTGCGTATCTAATTAATAGAATGCCAACTGCAACCTTGAATAACCGAACTCCATTTGAGAAGCTTTTGGATCAAACTCCAGATTATCTCAAACTCAAACAATTCGGTTGTCTTTGCTTCCCGTTGACCTGACCATATAATAAACACAAGCTTGAGCCCAAAGCCAAGCCGTGTATTTTTGTGGGCTACTCACTCTCTCAAAATGCATACCTATGCTTAGAGCCCACAACCCATCGTGTATACCACTCACGGCATGTGCTATTCGATGAAAGCAAATTCCCCTTTGCTGAACTGTGCCCTAAATCCCGTGAGATCCGGACCACTCCACCATCCTCTGCTGAAATTGATCATCCCGTATTTCTTTCTCTGCCGACCAATCCGTCCTAATCCCTGCAGACTAATCAGCTTCAATCTCTGCCGACAACCACGCCTCAATCTCTGCCGCATGCTGCTCCTCCTGCATCGGGTACTCACCAGGCTTCGACGCCTCTGATGGACTCGTCTCCTCCACCGATTTCTCACCAGGTATGTGTTCCTCCCTCCTCTTTATCTGATTTACCTATTATTTCTCCCATAAATAATCCACCCCCATCCGGTTCTGAAATACCACCTGTGACCCGAAGCCATAATATGGTAACTCGTTCTATGAATAATATTTATAGACCAAAAAGATCATTTCTGGTCACTAGGCATCCGATCCAACCCTCCTTGGAACCAAACACAGTTAGTGAGGCCCTATCTGATTCTCGGTGGAGAGATGCCATGTCCTCTGAGCTCACAGCTCTCATGCGCCATGGTACATGGCAGCTGGAAATTCCTCCATACGGATGCAATATTATTGGATGCAAGTGGATTTTTCGGATAAAAAGGTTGGATGATGGTTCAATTGAACGGTATAAAGCGCGATTAGTCGCCAAGGGTTTCAATCAACGACCCGGTCTGAACTATAAAGAAACTTTTAGTCCCGTAGTGAAACCCGTTACCATCCGTACTGTGTTGTCCATTGCTGTAATAAATGGTTGGTCACTTAGACAACTTGATGTCAATAATGCGTTTCTGCATGGACATCTTACGGAAAAAGTATACATGAAGCAGCCTCCTGGATTTCGGGACCCAGAAAAACCAGACCATGTTTGTTGTCTTCGCAAGGCTATATACGGTCTCAAACAAGCACCCCGTGCTTGGTATTCTGCTCTTAAGCAAGCACTGATTCAGTTTGGATTTCTGAATACCAAGTCTGACTCTTCTCTGTTTGTTTACACTGCTGGTTCAATAATTGTCTATTGCTTAGTGTATGTTGATGATTTAGTCATCACAGGAAATGATTCAAACTTTGTGGCAAATATTATTACTCAGCTTGGCAAAAAATTTTCCATCAAAGATCTGGTTCCCCTGCATTTCTTTCTTGGCATTGAAGTTATTCCTACAAGTCATGGACTGTTCTTAACACAGCATAACTATGTCCGTGATCTCTTGGCTAAAACAAACATGGATGGCGCTAAGGATGTTACAACTCCATTATCAACCTCGGTTGATCTAAAACTGGATGATGGCACTTCAGCAGTAGATTCAACTGAGTATCGTCGTGTCATTGGAGCCCTGCAGTATCTCTCTCTAACTCGACCTGACATCAGCTTTGCAATCAACAAGTTATCTCAGTTCATGCATCGTCCCACTCTGACTCACTGGACAGCCACAAAACGATTACTTCGTTACTTGAAGAACACGATCTTTCATGGCATAACCATTCAAAAAAACATCAGTCCAACACTTACATGCTTTTTTTATGCTCACTGGGCAGGAAATCTGGATAATAGAAGTTCCACCTCCGCTTACCTCATTTTACTTGGTACCAATCTCATCTCATGGAGTTCAAAGAAGCAACGAGCAATTGCACGGTCATCCACCGAAGCTGAATATAGGGCGCTGGCCACTGCAGCATCTGAGTCTATGTGGATACTTTCACTGTTTCAAGAAATGAAGTTCACACTCAAACAACTACCCTTATTGCTTTGTGACAATTTAGGTGCCACACATCTTAGCTTCAATCCAATTTAGCACTCAAGAATGAAGCATAATCAGATAGACCTTCATTTCGTCAGGG
This sequence comes from Datisca glomerata, assembly GCA_003255025.1. NCBI lineage: Eukaryota > Viridiplantae > Streptophyta > Magnoliopsida > Cucurbitales > Datiscaceae > Datisca > Datisca glomerata. The sequence continues at coordinate 1,518,734 of QANY01000230.1, read as the reverse complement.
ATTTGGTTCAAAAAAATGTTCTTCAAGTGCGACATGTCCATACCAATGATCAGCTGGCAGACTTACTCACAAAGCCTTTCTCGCGTCAAAAAACAGATCAACTCAAAACCAAGATCGGACTTACTGATGGCAGCCCGTTCTTGCAGGGGCGTATCAAGGAAGATCCTACAGCCAACTCAACGCCAGCTCACAATCAACAGACATAGTAAAATCAACAAAGATTTGTGGAAGCATAATTCTAGTATCAGTTTCTTATTTAGTTGTAACTTTCTGTAAATATAGAATTTACGTTACTGCTTTCCATAGTTAGATTGTTCAAATGGTTTGTATAAAAACCTGCTATGTACATCAATATATTTTTATGAGATTTAGAATTCTTAAAAGCCAACAGCAGTGTTGATCCTTTTATATTGTGGACGATGCCATCCTCTTCTGCCGAGCGTCTGTGTCTGAATTCAATTGCATTATGAACATTCTGAAATCCTACGAAGAGGCCTTGGGACAGCAAGTGAACTTCAAGAAGAGTTCTTTATGCTTTTCCCCAAATACTCCAGCCTCTTTACAAAGCCAATTGGCTGGTATGTTAAGTATTACGAATTACGGAGGCTTTGGTAAGTATTTGGGCATTGTCGTGGCCATTGAGGGATCCAAAAAACATGTTTTTGATGACATTCAGAAGAAGATGGATCAAAAGGTGAATGGTTGGACCGAGAACTTCCTATCCAACGCAGGTAAGGAAATTTTGCTTAAGGCGGTTAAGATGGCTCTTCCGAGCTATACTATGAGATGTTTTAAAATCTCAAGTACTCTTATTAAGGGGCTCGAGAGAATCTTGGCTCGCTTCTGGTGGGATTCTTCGGCAGCCAAGAAGAAGATCCACTGGTCTTCTTGGGATGTGTTATCAAAATCCAAAAAGGAAGGGGGACTTAATTTTAAAGATCTTTCTCGTTTGAACAGGGCCCTCTTAGCTAAGAATGGCTAGAGAATCCTTACCAACCCATCCAGCATTCTCGCCCGAGTACTTAAAACCAAGTACTTTCCCAATTCTGAATTTTTACATGCTAAGGCTCATGGTAATGCGTCTTGGGGTTGGCGGAGCATTCTTTGGGGTAAGCAATTACTTGACATGGGAGTGCTTAAGAAAGTTGGTGATGGCCGCTCAATAAAGGTTTGGATTGATTCTTGGATCCCGAGGAGCTATGCGATGAAGGTGCAATCCCCGCATATTGAATCAATAGTGTTGGTTTCAGAGCTGTTTGTTTCGGACCGAATTGCGTGGGATAAAAGGAAGGTATATAGCATTTTTAATCAGGAAGAGGCTGCTATCATCCTCAACATACCTCTGCCCAACAACCCAACTCCGGACTCGTTATGGTGGGCCTTTAATGATCATGGTGTTTATTCAATGAGCTCTGGTTATCAAGTGGCGAACTTATCTATGTGGCATTTGTCCACATTAAGTGAGTAGGGTTTGTTGGATAATATTGTTTATCTTTGTTACTTTTCTGATATTTAAAGGTATTTTAGTATTTTTAACTTTTTATCCATGTGTATAAATATATCATGTACCATCTAAATTTTATTTTGATCAATATAACTCTTTTAGTTTTCTAGTTGATATCAGAGCCTAACCCTAACTCTAACCCTAATCTGCTACCCATCACTGCCACAGCCACTAGACAGCGTCGGCCACAGCCACTAGACAGCGTCGACCACCGCCACTCACGCTGGCCGCCTCACCCACCCCGGCCACCGGCGCCACCACCTCCGGCCGCCAGAGCTCCGCCGGAGCTCTTTTTTACTGTTTCCCGCTTTGTTTTTTTCAAAGTGGTTGGGTTTTCCTAGGCTATGTGCTTACCAAACCTAAGATTTTCTATATTTTTTGGATTGTTGTGGCTTATACCACAGTTTGGTCACTCGTTTGGTGACTTTTTCATGATATAAACGGTCGTGTTCAATATTTCTTCATCTCTCTATCGGATTTTATTGGTAATTTGTATTGCTTTCTTGGATTTGTGATGTCTGAATCTTTAAATACCATTGTTAAGGCTGTTGCTAAGCCAGATCTGGCTTATCCTGTGTGTGATGGAAGAGTAACTAGTGTTCTTTTAAATGGGTGAAATTTTGCTGCTTGGTCTCAATCATTGAAGTTATTTCTTGGTGGACGAGGAAAGAGTCTTTGGCTTCAAGGACGTGTTCCTCGCCCTAAAGATGACGATGCAAAGGAAGCCTAGTGGGATGTTGATAACTATTTGATATTGGGATGGATATTTGGATCTATGGAGTCTTCGGTCTATAATATGTTTATGTATAATGAGACGGTTATCGATTTGTGAAATGCTTTGACTGCCATGTATGCCCATTCAAGGAATGAGGCTCGATATTTTGAGTTATATCAGGAGATTGCTAGTGCCAATCAGGAGAGACTTGGATTGAATGTTGCTCAATTTTTTGGATATTTACGTGTACGGTGGGATGAGATGGCTCAATATGAACCAGTCAGTGACTTTGGGACAATGGCTCATGTAGCAGTCAAGTTGCTAGATCGTCATCACACATATGCATTTCTGATGGGGCTTAAGCCTGAATTTGAGTCACTTCGTACCAAAATCCTTAATTCCTTTCATGTACCATCCTTGCTTGAGACCTTTGCCATGGTTGATGGAGATGAGCGTCGACATCTTATCTCGGTCTCGACTCCCATCTCTGCCACTGCTAGTAATAATGATCAGATGGCCCTTGGTGCTCGTGGTTTCTCTAGTTCTCGTCCTCCAGCTGGGAGGAAATTTTGTCATCATTGTGGAAACAATGGTCATACCAAGGATACTTGTTGAAAACTTCATCCCGAGTTGCACGCTCAATTCCAGAAGAAGATTAATATACCCACTAGATCGGCAACGGTAACTAATACTTCTGTAGCCACCAGTAATTAGGCCGAGTCATTTGTCCTCTCTCAAGTAGCAGCTTTACAGGCTCAGGTGTCTCATCTTATGTCTAAGCAGACTCCTACTATTGTTATTGCTCCTGTCTCTAATTCTCCTACCTCCACTGCCTTAGGTACTCCCACTGCACTTCATATTCGTATTGAGTCACCTACATGGATTTTGGATTCGGGGGCAAATGATCATATGACTGGTGAGTTATCAGTTTTTTCTACGCCATTGGAACCTGTTAAAGGTTCGGCACAGTTAGATGGTGGTTATCAGACTGTTGTGAGTGGTAGAGGGACTATACAACTATCTCCTAAAATTATTGTTACCTCTGTTTTTCATTTGCGTAAATTTGCTATGAACCTTTTATCTGTTAGTCGCCTAGCCAAAGCTCTAGATTGTGCTGTCATTTTTTTGGTTGATCGTTGTTTTTTGCAGGACCGTCGTACGAAGAGGATTTTTGGCAGGGGTATGAGCGGGATGGACTATACTACTTTGGCGGTCCACCTCCCCTTCAACCACCAAATCCTATTATTCGAGTTGTCTCTTCTATTATTTTTTATTTTCCTGTTTCTTTTTCTTTTAGAGACTTACATTTGTGGCATGATCGTTTGGGACATGTCAAATTTTCAATATATTTGTTCGTTATTTCCTTCGTTGATTAATGCATGTAAACACTTTCAGTTTAAATGTGAAATTTGTGCTTTCGAAACATTGTCGTAAGCCTTATATTTCTTGCATGAATAGATCTGTTGCTGCGTTTTATTTAACTCACTATGATGTTTGGGGTCCATCTCCTGTTACTGCTATGTTTGGACACCAATATTATGTCACATTTATTGATGACTTTTCTAGAAAAAAATTTGATGTGTCAAAAAATATTTCTTACTATGATCAAAACCCAGTATCAAACTGTTGTTCGATCGATTCGTTCTAATAACGGGGGGGAGTATATTTCGGGTGATCTTGTCTCTCATCTTTCTAGTCTTGGGATTCTTCAGCAGCTTACATGTCCATATACTCCTGAACAAAATGGCGTAGCCGAGCGTAAGAATAGCACCTTATGGGCATTTCCCGTTGCCTTTTGAAGGGAATGTCGGTTCCTCAAGTTTTTTAGGACATGTATATTCTCACCGCAACATATTTGATTAATAAATTTAATGTCGGTTCCTCAAGTGCTTGCTTTTTTCAAAACAAGAGTCCTACTGGAACAAAGTTGGACGATAGGTCTATCCGTTGCCCATTTACGGGATACTCATATCAGTCTAAAGGGTATCGATGTTACGATCCCTCATCTAGAGGGTTTATTTCTTCTTTAGATGTTACTTTTTGGGAGAATACCCCATTCTTTTTTGGTTCCATTGGTGTTAGGACTGGGGTCCCATCTGTTGAGGATCTTCCTCGTCCTATCCCTATTCTTGACCCCCCTAATATAGATGCTCCCGTCGTTTCTCCTACTTCTTTGCCTCCCATTGCAGGTCCTCCTACCAAGGTGTATAGTCGTCGCTCTCATCTCCCTGTGTTGAACTCCTCTACGAACGAAGGTACTGATCCTCCCCTCTCTCGACGATATCCTTTTCGGGACCGTCGCCCCCCTAATCGCCTCACTTTATCATGTTCTACTGACCACCCTATTGAGAATCATATTTCGTATAGTGCTCTGTCCATTTTCTTTCACGGATTTTTCAGTCACATTGATTCTACTGCGATTCCGCGATCTGTTGGGGAAGCAACACGAGACCCACGGTGGGTGGCCGCCATGCAAGATGAGATGAAAGCCTTGCAAGATAATCATACTTGGGACTTGGTTGCTTTTCCTCAAGGGGAGAAAACAGTTGGATGTTGTTGGGAATTCAATCTTAAATATAATGCGGATGGAACTATTAATCGGTACAAGGCGCGTCTAGTCGTCAAAGGTTTTACTCAGATTCCTGGCAAGGATTTCAATGCAATCTTTACTCTTGTTGCAAAACTCACTATTGTTCATCTTATTATCTCTTTGGCTGCTTCTCACTCATGGCCCTTGCATCAAATCGATGTCAAGAATGCCTTCTTGAATGGTGATTTGGATGAGATTACTTATATGGATCTGCCTCTGGGTTTTCAGGCTGAGGGGGAGTACTTAGGGAAAGTATGTCGTTTGTAAAAATCCTTGTATGGATTGAAACAGTCTCTGCAGCTTGGTTTGCTCAGTTTAGTGCAGTGGTGCTTGAGTTGGGATTTCTTAGCTATCACTCTGATCATACATGTTTTATCAGACGGAATTCATTAGGGCAATGTGCCATCCCCTCTGTGTAAGTGGATGATATCATCTTGACTAGTGATGACAGTATCGACATTACTAAGGTCAATAAAGATCTTAGTTCAGCTTTTGATATCAAAGATTTGAGGGGGGCTAAAGTATTTTTTGGGTATTGAGGTTGCTCGTTCCGAGATAGGTATCTTTTTCTCGCAGCGGAAGTATGTTCTTGACCTGCTTGGTGATACTGAGATGTTGGGATGTAGACTTGCATCTACACCTATGGATCCGAATGTCAAATTTTCAGCTGAATCGGGTGAACTATTAGCAAATTCGAGTATGAATCAGAGATTGGTTGGAAGACTTATTTATCTGACTAACATAAGTCCCGATCTGGCTTTTTCTATTAACATTGTGAGCCAGTTTATACATGCTCCTCGTACTTCACATTTGGATGCAGTTTATCACATTTTAAGATACTTGAAGTCTTGTCCGGGCCTTGGTCTTTTCTATTCCTCCAAAAACACCTTTGATGTGTCTTGCTTTACTGATGCTGACTATGCTGGGTCAAAGACAGATATGAGATCTACATATGGTATTTGTACTTTTTATGGTAATCATCTTCTCTCCTGAAAAAGCAAGAAGCAGCTTGTGGTTTCTCAATCATCTGCTGAGGCAGAATACTGGGCAATGGCTCAAGGGACGTGTGAGGTTCTTTGGCTTCATTCTATTCTAGGGGGAACTCGATTTGTTGCCCTGTTTACCTTCCACATTGTACTGTGACAATAAATCGGCCTTAATTTTAGCTTCAGATTTTGTTCTTCATGAAAGAACCAAGCATATCGAAGTTGATATTCACTTCATTCGAGAGAAAGTTCGGTCTGGAGCTATCTCTATAAAGTTTGTTCCTTCATCTGAGCAAATTTCTGATGCTCTTACAAAGCCTGCCGGTCCTACTCTTCTACAGTCAACTCTTCGCAAGCTAGGCATGATTGATATCTATGCGTCAGCTTGAGGGGGAGTGTTGGATAATATTGTTTATCTTTGCTACTTTTCTGGTATTTAAGGGTATTTTAGTATTTTTAACTTTTTTATCCATGTGTATAAATACCCCATGTACTATCTAAATTTTATTTTGATCAATATAACTCTTTTAGCTTTCTAATGAGCTGGGAGTAGCAGTTCGGGAAGTGATCCTTTTGTTTGGTCCTCAATTGGGAAACTCGATGCAGCTCCTAATATCAAATTCTTCATGTGGAAGTGCCTTAAAGGGTGCCTCCCTACTAGAGACGTTCTCCTTAAAAGGAAATGTCGAATTTGACAGAGCAGTATGTCCTTTATGTAATGAAGAGGATGAATCAATTATTCACCTATTCTTTCACTGCCCATTCTCGAAGGCATTTTGGTTTGCATTGGATTTCCAACTTAGAACAGATTGCTTGCGAGGTACTACATTTTATTTCATCTGGAAAGTATTGTTGAACAGGTTTTATCGGCATACTGACATGATAAATATTTTGAGAGGAATGTCTTATGGCTTTTGGTGGATTTGCAAAACCCCGAATGAACGGGTTTTCAAGGACACAATTCCATCCATTGAGGGTTCTTTGAAAAGATGGAAAAGCTCCCTTAATGAATTCGTGAGGGCCAAAGAATCGAAGGGATAGTGTGCAATACTGCTACAACGCGATAGAAAAGTCACATACCCCACTAACGTTAGCAAGTATATTTGTGTTGATTTCAGATGTAAAGTTCGGTGGTTTCCACCTGGGAGAAATTTTGTAAAAATCAATGTTGGGTCTCCTTGAAATCTTCCTCCTCCATCCTAGAAGCTATTAGCTTTGCTGTGGTCGAAGGTATCAAAGCTATGAAGTCATTATTTTACTGAACTTGGAGATCGAAATTTCCAACTATGATTTTTGGTCCATATGTCAATCCTATGAGGCTGATTTTGAGTTCTTCAAATATGTGTTGAAGGAATTGTATGATTGTATAGCTGTTGTGTTTGTTTTAGTTGAGTCTGTAAATGGTACTGCCAAATTGATAGCTGATAGGGTGTTTTCTCCTTGCTTTAGCTTTGATTTTGGTTCTATCCCTCCCCCATGGTTGGAAGAGACTTTGCTTTTGGAGTCTGTTCTTTTCTTGATTTTTGAATGAAAGCAGGTTTTGTTAAAAAAAATGATCAAATCGTTTGCCACTTGTTAAAAAAAAGTTAAAATATGAAATACACCCTGCACTTTAATTAAACTATAAACTACCTTATATTTTTTCATATTTTTATACTCATGTATTTTGACTAGAGTGCATCTCAGTGATCATTTTTGGTTAAATTTAACAGAAAATTAACTCCATCCATTTTCCTCCATTTCCGTCCATTTTCGTCAATTTCCTTCAATTTCCTCCATTTACCTACACTATTTTACCCCTATAAATAACTTTCTTATTTCCCCTCATTTTTAAGCACTCACTTCAGTTTCAACATATTTTTCAGATCGAATTTCTTACCATGTAAGAAGAAAATATGTTTCATTAATGAAATTTTTTTGTTTTCTTTTTATGTGTTAAAAAATCCGCTTCATACTGTAAAAAAAATAACATTGTAAAAAAACTGCTTCATTATTACTATAAAAATGGTTTTTCCCATTTTTAAAATGTGTTTTCTCCACACCTAAAAATGGCTTTCGGAACTGCTTCACAAAAAAAAGCAGTTCTTCACAAAAAAACTACTTCACCTAAAAATGGCTTTCATATATTCATTATCACATGAATTCACAAAATATTCATATCCAACCAAAATAGCCAGCACCTCATACATAAATTCGTAAAATAGCTAGCATCTTAGATACAAATTCACAAAATAGCTAGCATCTCACACTTAAATTCACAAAATAGCTAGCATTTGAGACACAAATTCACAAAATAGCTAGCATATCATCAAATACTCACAATTGATATCACATATTTCTAATAACATCCTTTGTCTTCCTAGGGCTACTAGTCGGAATTGATTTCTTCCTAGGACTTATTCTAGGAAGTTGGACAACACTTGACATTTTCTAAGATCCCTACACAATAGTCGACAGTCATTGAGATCATATCACATCAGTCGTAACTCTTCGAACCTATTCAATAAGATGATTATTAAATAGTAAAAAACTAATAATAAATGTAAACGATAAATTTTAACAACACGTACGAGTAATTGAGTCCTCGTTGCAGCAGTCAATTGTTCTCCAACACTCTGAGATTGGTGCATACTAGCAGCAACGTAAACAAAATTCAATAAAATTATATTAAAATTATTTAATAAGATTATATTGAAATTATTTAATAAGATTATATTAAAATACGTGCAATCGTCTTTCGAATCTTCATTTTTTAGTTGGGAGGTTGGTTGCATGTTCTGTTGTTATGCCCCCATCCAAACATATGAAGTGAACAATTTCCTCCCCATGGTAAGAATTAAAATAAGCCTTGAACAAATCTTAAGAATCCCCTGCAAAAAGGTTATAATGCTTTATGAAATTTTGTCACATTCTAATTATATGTCTTAACTATAGCAAATCCTATTTTTTGACAAATGATGAGCCAATTGAGATATAGTAATATGTATGAATCCACTACTTTTTGACAAATTATATGTCCCCCTTTCTTTTACTAATTAATATTGTTTGGAGGTAAATTAATCAATATAAGTATTCAAAATTTAATATTAATTCAATTAATTTTCTACACAATCAGGTGAGTTTTGTCAATCATTTTCAGGTAAATGTTTTTATACAAAAGCAATGGGTAAAATGGAAGCAGTCAATTTGAATTGACAACATGAAATATCTGGCAGACCTAGAGGAAGATAACAAATACATGCATAATTCAGTGTTTACCATAATGGTTTTCATGGAAGGACAGGATAATGAGATGACAGTCAAGATGAGAAAAATGCAGAAATTTTATAGAAATTTAAGTTGCTAGGGATGAGGCACCTTTTCACGAATTCTTACAGGTAAACAGAGAAACACACCAAAATCAGTTCAACTACATCCATAAGCCCTAGTTTCACATAACGAAATCAATTCAAATACCAAAAATCAAAAAACCCAAAATCATTTCAAACACCAAAATCAATTCAACTACTAATTTCAACAAGCCCTAATTTCATATAAATAAACCCTAATTTCAAAGAAAAAAAGAACCTAGATGTTCAAAGATTCATAGATTCAAAATCAGAAATTTAGAGATCCAAAAACTTATATCATAGAAGAAGGAAAAGAGGAGAAAATGAACAAGAAGAGGACATGAAGAAAGACAAGAGGAGAAGAAGCCTGGTCAGGTCCAGTGAGAGAGGCTCCAGAATCGTTGGTCACTGCTCTAACAGAAATCGAGCCATGAAAACTCAAAATCGGAAGAAAAAAATGAATAATCAAACTATAGTACATACCCGAAAGAGTTCCTAAAATTTTTTTGACATCTTTGACCCTTAGACCTGGCCAAAAAATCAAACTCTAACCCCTCTTCCCTCTCTGTCGTGATGAAACCTTTCCCTCTCCCCTGTAATTTTCGATTTAAGGCTGTAAACAACAAAGACTAAAAGTAAAAGTAAAAAAGTAGGAAAATATTGACTTCACTTCACTTAACTTCCAATAACAGACATGTTAACGGAAGTTAATGGACGTTAGGCACGTGTGTGGCACGTGCCTTTTAAAGTTATTTTTTACGGAATTTCTAACGAGGTTATATTTTTATAGTTTAGTCAAAGTGTATGAGTATAAAATATACGAAAAAATATAAGGGTATAGTTTACAGTTTGATCAAAGTGTAGGAATGTATTTTACATTTTAGCCAAAAAGAATGTACCGCCATGTGGTTTACAATAAAAACAGATTAAGAAGAAAGTGACCCACCATGCGAATCTCAATAGAAAAAAATGTATTACATCAATCCTAAACAATTAGGCGAATTCAAATCTAGTTTGCATAGGTGGCCTGAACTTCTTATCCTTCTCGTTAAAGTTATGGAATAAATGTTTGGCATAGCTTCAATGTTTGAAATTTGGAAAGATCTCATCAGTTGTTTCAGCGAGTTCCTATAAAAAAAAAATGTTCATTAATTAAGTAAATAAACCAATATATACTTACCTTTTGCCGATCCGACATAAATGTCAAGAGCAAAATATATCACTTATGTATTCAATTGCAAACGAAGAAAGGACCAATTATCCCTTTCTCCATTTCAAACACAACAATGGCGACATGAAATAAGGCATAGTTTCCATCCATAGCCATAGCAACAACGGCCGACAACAACGCTTTCATATGGTCCTTTCAAATGAGAACCATCTAGGCCAATAAATGGTCTACATCCTTGTAAGAAACCACGTTTATAAGTATCTAAACGAATAAAACTTCTCTTGAAGATAAGATTAGGAGTTGGTAACCCAAACCTAAATAATAGCCATAATGCACGAATTGCTCTCTAGTATCACGGTAACATACCCACAAAGCTTCTTACATGAGTGTTAATGAGTTCCCTCATTCTCCTCATTCACCTTCAATCGAGATCTACACAAGTACTTCAAATGGCGTTCAAAGCCATATTTTTCAACTAGTATTGCAAAATCGACAGAGTTTTGGCCAATTCTCAGACGTTGGACTATTTTCCTAATACATGTGTTCATTTTCATAATTTTGGGGTATCTGATCATTCTCCCATAATTATCAAATCGAATACTTTAGTACATAAGCTAAAAACAATTTTTAAATACTTCAAATTTTGGGGAGATAGACCTGTATTCTTGAATATAGTTGAAATTGCTTGGAATATTGAAATTTCTGGGGTTGTTATGTATCAGTTATATAAGAAGCTTAACAATGCTAAATCTGTCCCTAGAAAGACGACCATGAGCTGTAGTGATATTTCTAGCTGGGTGTTAGAAAGTAAATTAGATGTTATGCAAACAGAATTGAATGCTAATCAGTCTGACATTTTCTTGCGACATCAGGAAAAATTTGTCATAGCCAATTTCTTGTAGCAAAAAGCTAGAGTGCAATGGTTAAATTTGGGAGATCAAAACTCTGCTTATTTTTTCAAAGTTCTTAAGAAGCGCAAGGCTCAATCCAGGATTAATACCTTGATTTATCATAATGGTTGTCTTTTTGAGGATTCGGGTGATATTGAGAGCCATATTCTGTCCTTTTTCCAGAATCTTTTAGGGACTCCAAATCATATTCCTGAGCTGAATTGAGATATTATAAAGCTGATTTTTCACGAGAACGTTACTCAAGATGATATCAACATGCTTATTCAACCTTTTTTTTGCAGGAAAATGTAAAGGAAAACTATTTTTGCTTTAAGTAATGATATAAGTGATGGCCTATATGGTTTCTCCGCTGATACTTCTAAAAAAGTGTGGAACATAGTTGGTCCTGATGTAGTTGTTGTTGTTCTACAGTTCTTTAACTCGGGTAAACTGCTAAAATAAATTAATGCGAATGTTTTACTTTGATCTCTAAAATATATCCAATCCTTCAAGAGGTCAAGATTATTGACTTATCTCATGTTGCACTATAATTTACAAATGCATTAGTAAGTTGTTAGCTGATAAATTGAGATGTGTTATGCCTTACCTAGTTGATATCGACCAGACTGTTTCTATTCCTCGAAGAAGGATTTCTGACAATATTCTGTTGACTCAAAGACTTGTTAGAGGCTATCATAAGTCAATGTTTTCTCCTAGGTGTGCTATGAAGGTTGATTTAATGAAGGCTTATGATAGTGTGAGTTGGCTTTTTGTAGAGAAACTTTTAGCTGCTGTTATTTTCCTCATTTATTTGTTAGTTGGGTTATGGAGTGTATTTCGACTGCTTCATACTCAATTAAAATCAATGCGCAGCTGAAAAGTTTCTTTTAGGGGAGCTAAGGGCCTTAGACAAGGAGATCTTATCTCTCATTACATGTTTGTTTTAGTCATGAAAGCTTAATGGGCATTATGAGGAGGGTGGCTAAATTTTCTGATTTTTTCTTTCATTGGAGATGCAAAGACTTGAATATTGTGAATATGTCATTTTTGATGATTTGTTTATGTTATTTAAGGGTGATCTCATATCGATAAAAGTTATAATAAATAGTTTAGATCTCTTCAAAGTGTCGTTTGGACTTAGACTAAACCCAACAAAAAGTTACTTGTTTTGCACTGGTGTGAATGACATTGATAAGGAGCTGTTGATTAATGCTACTGGGTTTCAATTAGGTGAATTCCCTGATAGATATTTGGATGTTCTTTTAATTTCTTCCAAATTGTCAAGGAATGATTGTACAACTTTGATTGAGAAGATTATTATTAGAGTAATGTCTTGGAAGAACTGGTTTTTATCTTTTGCAAGAAGACTTCAACTTATCAAAGCTATTTTGGTATCTATTCAAAGCTTTTGGGCAAAAAGTGGAGGATGTTATTCGTAACTTTCTTTGGTATGCCTCTGTGGACAATCGTTATTGTTCTAAGGTTGCTTAAAATGATGTTTGCCAGCCCTTAAATAACACTTGGGGTATGTCTCTTGCATTTTGGCAGTTTTATCTTAATAATACATGGGGTATGTCCCTTGCATTTTGTATATTTGTGGTTGAAATGTATTAACTTTTAACAAAAAATAGGAAAAATTACAATTTAGTTTCTCAAACTATCAGGTTGCTGTCATTTATAACTTTGAACTATTTTTTGCTTCATTTATAACTTTTAACTTTTCATTTGCTGTCAAATCTAAACTAACATCCGTTGGTAGTTAAGTTTCTGTTAGTTTAAGTTAAAACAACGTAGTTTTGAAATATTAAAATTTATAAAATCGTTCCTTCAAAACTAGGTCGTTTGGGCTTCATTTTTGTTATTTTTGTTTTCAAACACATTTTTTTCCAAACCCCATTTTTCACAAACCCTTTTTTACTTTTACCATTTTCGCAGCTTCAAAGCATCCATTCTTCGTGGGGAGAAGAAGACTGGGCATTGTGGGTCGAAGAAGGAGTAACTTGAAGTGTGGGTCGAAGAAGACAGAGCTCAAAGCATGGGTGAAGAAGACAAGTACTGTTTCTTCTTTGTTTTGGCCTTCTGTAGCTGGAAATCGTACTGGTTTTCTTGAGTAATTATGTATTAATTTATGGACTTTGATCTACGTCCAGTAGCTCGAATATGTACTGATTTTCTTGATTCGTTTTGTACTAATTTATGGGCTTTGTTGGTTCTTCGTTTTGGCCTTTTGTACTCGTTATTTAGTTTTATTTTTTGCTTCGTTCAGGTACTATTTCTTCTTTGTGGTACCATTCGTAGCAGCCATCGGTTTTGGTTCAGGTATTACTTCGATTTTCTGTGAATCTGTACTGATCTTAGCAAAGTATTTTTGCCTCCCATTCTAGGACCTGAATCAGTATTGAAATTTCTTGAGTTTATCGTATAAGACCCGACTCAATTACTTACTGAATCTGTATTGAAATTTCTTGAGTTTATCAAATCTGTGCTGATCATGTTATCTTGAATATGTGGACATATGTGATTTTCTAAATTTGATCATGTTAATCATTTATGTACATGTCATCTAGTTACTCGTCCGATAACATTCATGGCTTGTCTAATAGCCTCCATAGAAATATACTAAATAGGCTTACAATAACAATGTTGTATTGAAAACATCATGGATAGATAATGGAAAAAGATTTTGGGGATGTAAACATTATGATGAGGTGTGTTGTCCGAATTATTTTGTTTAAGCTATGGGATGCAAATTATACATTAGTTTGATTGGTTTTCATATTGCACGAAGGAAATAATTGTGATTATTTTGATTGGGACAATCCGCCTATGTGTGTTCGATCACTCAAATCATACCCAACCTTCTACGAAAAGTAAACAAGGTAGAAATATTCAATGGGAATTGAAGAAAAATGTCAAATGGTGGATGAACTTGTGAAGAGCAATGTTGACAAAGATAAACTTATTTTGAAATTATAAGAGTTGAATAAGTTTAGTAAAAAGAGTATCAAGGAGACGGAAGAAAAAATTAGTGCAAAAGAAATTCCACTTTCGTCCATTTTGGGTGTTTTTCTCATAATCTTTTTTTATAATTTTACAATTACATAATGTTGATAGTAGAATGTAATATTCATTACCTATGTAAATTTACAATATCAATTTTCCTTATTACTAGTCATCTTTAAGAATTCGTAGAATATCAATTTTGTAGGATACTCATATTAAATGCAATGTTGTTTATTAACTAGTCCAACCAACAAAATGCCATTTACTAGTCCAGCCAACAAAATCAACCATTTACCAGTTAAAAATGCCAAATCCAGCCAACAAATTCTACCATATAAACAGCTTTTTTGTTGAGTAAATGTCCCCGGCACTTTTTTGACATTTTCTTCATTCCATCGTTTGGTACCCTAAATCCCATATAGTTCGATTCTCGACATACACTTGTAGAACCTTGTAACATTAACAAAAATTATAAGTTATTTTATATAGACGACAATTGAAAACATATATGGAGAATAATTACCTCTTTGCCTTTTGCTTTGGCCTTTGTAAGTCCCCTACACGTTCTTGTATTATGACCAACTTGTTTGCATTTGCTACACTTGAGCACTACATTTCTTTTTACCAAGTAAGAGTTGTTAGGAACCTCATTGAGATGTCTCCTGCTTTTTTACTTCTTGGGTCTACCTGGTTACCTTATAATCAGTGGTGGAAGTACTTATGTGCTAGTCGACACCTGCCATAAATCGAGTATGTCTTTATAAATGTGTCCTTCCAAAAGTACTTATTCACATATACTTCGGCTTATCTTTCTTTAATGCAATTGCCAACACAACATGCTTACATGGGATTCCTGTAAGGTCCCACACATAACAACCACAAGTGTGTTGATCTAAGTCCACTACACATTGCTCTCCATCGCAATTAACCTCAAATTTAGACCCACTAGACCATGTATGTCTGCACATTCTTCTATCTTCCTTACTCTTTTCCAACTTATCTTGAATCTATGGACATATGGGCCCAGGATACCTGATCATATCATCCCGATTCTTATGGATCTGTGTCATCAAGTATCTCCTAATCATTTCCATCATTGTAAGCAAAGGCTTAGGTCTTGCATCAAGTATCTTCGAATTGAAGCATTGAGAAAGATTGTTAAAAAATATATCCCACTTAGGGAATGCGCTAAATGCATGTTTTGACCAATGCACTGCAGGCGTTTGTTCGAGGTGATCATGGGCAGCCTTACTTAACTTGAGCATCTCTGCCATGCATCTATCAAAACTTGACTTGGTACTAGCATAAGTCGCTGCCTCCGCTAGATCTTTAAGTATCTATCCCTTGTGGTCTTTCTGAAAGTTCTCATACAAATGCCTCAAACAAAAGCGTTGACGAGTTTCAGATACCACATCCTTTAAAGTCGGCACAAGCCCCTATACCAAAAAAAGACTAAATTATATTAAGTAATGCAGTTACTAAATTCATATACAAGTAAGAAAATCAATAACCTTTTGTTGGTCTGAAATGAAGTTTCACCCATGTTGCCTCGCATCTCCAATGTCATACAGTAAATTCTCAATAAACCATGTCCAACTTTCTCGAGTTTCACCTTCAGCAACAACATATGCAATTGGATACATACCATCATTTCCATTAACGCCCACAATTGTTAGAAGTTATACTTGCACATAACCCTTTAGATGACATGCATCTAAACAAATCATAGGCCTACAACCTGACAAAAATCCTTTCTTGCAAGCATCTAAACAAACATACAACTGCTTGAAAATAGGTTGATGATTGTAGACACAAACCCCGCAAGTACTACCAATGTTAGAGAAAGTTTGACCGAACATAAGTTCTGGGTTAGAGAAAGTTTGACCCAACATAAGTTCCGGGTTGTCCATGTCTATGTCAGACCTAAAAGATCGATATCTATGTGGACTCTCATCATCAGAATTAACCAGAGCATATAACTCTTCCAACAATGCTTCATCTTCATTCCCTATTTCTATGTCGACCATAGGAAAACCAAGAAATGTTCTATGCCCATCGTTAGATTCAAAAAGTTCAAGAATTATTTGATCATCATCTCCTACGCTCTCATACTCGTCATCACCTATATCATCATCTCCTACGCCCTCAAATTCATCATCCTCTATATCATCATCTCCTATGCCCTCAAATTCATCATCCTCTATATCATCATCCATACTATGCTTAAAAATATGTCTATACAATTACTTTTAGTCTTTAACAAAAGATCCAACATATTTAAGACGTCACCATCTATTTTCAACTCAACTAATCTACTTTGCTAGTCCATGATATAAAAGTGGATACAATCAATCAATCCTAATTCCTTACATATGTCATGAAGCTCAAGTATGGAAAACTTATCAAAATCAAGAATTAGAACAGTTTGACTATACCCACCAACATAACTAACTTTTTTCCCCTTTATGAACAATACTTTTAAAGAACAAATTAATAGTAAATGAGTCATCCATTTCATAAGCTGTCCAAACAAAATCAAGATAAAGTAATGTTATGACATGTGCAAATATATTTTTAATTTAATGAGTTATGATAAAATCAAGATATACTACATGATAAAAATTGAAATAAAATAAATGAACTTTACTGCTACATGCCAAAAAATCCCTTTCAAAACCCATAAGTTGAAGAAATAATAATATATACAAATCAAAACCCAATGCATTGGAAGACACCATTAAAAAATAAATTCTTTGGCAGATCAAAACCCAAGAAATCAATAAGTTGAAGGTTCTTTGGCAGATCAAAAGTCAAGAAATTCTTTGGCAGATCAAAAGCCAAAACGAAAAAGAATCAACAAAACTCATAAATCAGTACAGAACGAACTCAAGAAAATAAGTACATATTTGAGTTACTGGACGATGATCATAGCCCATAAATCAGTACAGATTCTATCTACAAAAGGCCAAAATGAAGAAGAAACAATACCTCTTCTTCGACACAAGCTCTGTCTTCTTTGACCAACGCTTCGGTAAGAACGATTTGCAGCTTAGGTAAAAATGGTTGCTTTTCCTGCTACGAAAATGGTAAAAGTAAAGAAGGGTTTGTGAAAAATTTGGGTTTTGGGAAAAAATGTGTGAAAGAAGAAGAAGCCAAAACGGCGTAGTTTTGAATGAGGTGATTTTATAATTTTAATATTTCAAAAATACGTCGCTTTTAACTTAACCTTACAGAAACTTAACTGCAAATGGATGGAAGGTTAGATTTGATGGTAAATGAAAAGTTCAAAATTATAAATGAAGCAAAAAATAGTTCAGGGTTATAAATGACGACAACCTGATAGTTCGAGCGACTAAATTGTAATTTTCTCAAAAAAAAATATTATAATTGTTAGATAAAAGTGTCAAAAAAAGTTTTTCTAACTTCTCATCTTTTAAATATAGTATGATATGATATAATTAGTAGAGATAAATTTTTTTGGTACTTATAGTTTGTGATCTTAAAATATATTTAATAATCTTTTTTATTTTTAAATTGTAATATTATGTTTTAAAAATTTAAATCAACATCTTTTTACCCACGAATTTCACATACCAAATTTCAAAACACAATTGTTCCATTATTTTAAAAAAAACTAGTCATATGTTTGTAACAGATAATCAACATGATAATCTAAATTACAAATTTATAATTTCTTTCAATCATGTTTTCCATCCATCTTAATATTATAATAGCCTAATATTTTTTTATATACAAAATGAATTTCTTGTTATATGTTTTACATAATTAGGGTGCTAAAAATTTCCCCCCTAAAAATTTTCCTCGGTTCCATATTAGAATCTCTCCTGTCCTGCCAACTACAACCCTTGAAAAATAAGGTATTGGACGAATCCAGGTGACACGGATTAGAATCCGAGTCGAACTCTCTGAAACAATGTCAACCGTCCGATTTCCAAGTTATAAACGGTCCAAATTACTGGTTCGAAGCTTTGAAGAATTGAAAGCTTTTTTTTACATTTCCCGCCTCTCAAATCGCCCATTATATATAGCTTTCCAACCCAGCAGATTTTCTCATCGCATTCTCGCTTTCTTTCTGTCACTTTCTTGAGAAAATTGATTTCCTTGGATTGAAATCTATTCTATCAAATTCAAGCAAGAGATGGCTCGTACAAAGCAAACAGCAAGAAAATCAACCGGAGGCAAAGCTCCGAGGAAGCAACTGGCAACCAAGGCTGCTAGGAAATCGGCACCAGCGACTGGAGGAGTGAAGAAGCCGCACAGATTCAGGCCAGGGACGGTGGCTCTGAGAGAAATCAGAAAGTACCAGAAGAGCACGGAGCTGTTGATTCGAAAACTTCCATTTCAGAGGCTGGTAAGAGAGATCGCCCAAGACTTCAAGACGGATCTCCGCTTCCAGAGTAGTGCCGTCTCGGCTCTGCAAGAGGCCGCCGAGGCTTACTTGGTAGGTCTGTTTGAGGATACTAATTTGTGTGCTATTCATGCCAAGAGAGTCACTATTATGCCCAAGGACATGCAGCTTGCTCGGAGAATTAGAGGCGAGAGAGCGTAATTAGGATTTGCTTTTCAGGTTTTCAATGAATTTGATGTCTCGGCTTCTGAATCCTGCCTTTTAATATGTCGGAGATGTATAAATCTTGTGTTAATCTAGTGATTAATCGGATTATTAGCAATTGTGTGCTTTTGAATTGAATTCGTGATTCCTATTTAGGATGAATTTAGTGTTGTCATAAGCATTAATTATCTTTTGCTAATTGATGAGATGAGTTGTTACAATAATTTACAAAATAGGAAGCCGAAACTGCACCTAAGATCAGGCTAGATCTTGAGATTTTGATTTAGATCTGCAGAAGTAAACAAGAACTTTACAGGAAGTTGGATGAACAAATTACCCTCCCCGTGGAAATCCCGAACGAAAGGAGGCCAAAATATTCAGGCCTCAAGCATTGAAGGCAAAATAGTTGCCCCAGATGAATAGCATGATTAACTGCTGAAAGTGAGGTATTGTAAAGAATCAACTATACTTCTATAATGTGTAACATCAGTAACTATATTTAACAATTCAGTGGTATATTTATGGTGGTTAAGAAAAATTTCAGAATCGAAGGACTGCCCGGTGTCAAATGGATATTACACCCAATGTCTGTAAGATTTGACATTAAATTTTGTTGTTGCTTTGGAATTGAGAGTATCCATCTGAGTTTTTGAGGTTTTGTTGATTTGAAGGTGGTGTTCGTAGAATTAAAGGCTGAGAAATATGGTTCAAGTTCTGGTTTCTTCCTCCACGTCCAAAGTTAGATCCGCCACTTTCATTATTTCTTCATCCATGGAAGCCCCTTCATCATTTTTGACAAATTTTGGAGGACACTTCAAAGAGCCATCCATGAAACCAAATACCATATGAGCTTTCAATATGGCTGAGATTTGGTACTTCCATAAGATGAAATTTATGGAATCAAGGTGAATCGATATGAGGTTACAGGCGTTGGATAGAAGGAAATTAGGTGAGTGGATATTTTGATCTGTACTAGCCATAGATGAATTAGGGTTCAAGACTAGTTCTTTAGAAATTGGAGTTTGAAGGATCTATGAATCGAGTTGTCAATCACCCTGTTCATCACTTTCTTCGCGAGCAATAGGGGAAGAATTTCCTAGATTCTCAGTCATGATAACGACGCTGGTCAGATGGCTCTAATACTAAAGACTTATACAGAAAGATGAAAGGGGAATGACTAAGAGGAAGAGATGAAGAAGACAATTATGTACAAAGAGAAAAAATGCATTACCTCGAAGACAGTATCAAAAGACTACATAAACAGGTCGACAACAGAGAGCTAAGGGCTAGTTTTAACAGAAAGACAATAATGCCTTTAGACCAACTAAACCAATAACAATCTAACTAACATTACCTCCTTACAGGAAGCACTAAATAGAAGCCTAATTAAAAGTTAAAGGATGAGTTTAACCTTAATAAAACTGGTGGATCATTTGAAACATTCACGAAAGTTAATTTCCTAAAAAGATATTTATCCCAAATATATATTTCATCCAACGTATTCTCACATTATGTATCCTACTGTTTTCAAAGCATATCATATTGACGTGTCGGTATCCTATCATATTTGTATTTCATTTTAGTGTTTCTTAGAGAATTAGAATTGTTTTGGTAAATGGAATACAAAGTATCCTAATTTATCGAGTAATCATCGTGCATTTGGATTTTCTTTCTTTTGTCAGTTTTTGTAAATATTTATTACTGTACTAAATTTAATTGAACTTTTCAATAATTTATTTTTTTTCATTAAAAAGGATATCAAATGCTATCTGTCATGAAGTTTTTTAAGTTAAAGCCATATCTTCTAATCTTGTTTCATTTAAAACGTTATACAAATTTAACAAGAAAAATGCTAAGTATTAAAAACTTTGTTATGAGTTGTGATATGATCTAATTAGACGTGATAAATGATATGTAATATTGCAAGATAACTGAGTGTTCCCAAAATACAAGTTCATTCACTACTAGGGGTGTGCAACCGTCCCAAAAACTCGTCCCGTCCCAAAAGTTGTCCTAAACCGAGCGAGACAGGACGAGACAAATTTTTTTTGCCCCGTCCTGATGTTTCATAAATTGCCCAACATTTTTTTAAATTTGACCCTTAATGTCTTTTTAACTTTAACCCTTAATTTTTTAATTTTAACATTTTAATCTTTTGAACTTTAAATCAATTTTAATTTTTAACCTTTAAAATTTTTATCCAAAATACCTATCCCGTCCCGTCCTACTTGGGATTTCCCCTCTACATAGGACGGGATGGGACTTAAAAAAATTGTCCCGTCCCGTGCACACTCCTATTCATTACACGTAAATGAAAAATATAGACTACAATTGAGAACCATACATCGGGTGAGTTTAGGGACACTTCGTCTAGAAACACTTCGATGCATTATATAAATTACATGTACTTAACAAATATTGTTGTCTGAAACACATTTTCCTATGTAGTAAAACACTTCTGCCAAAAACACATAGTCTATACATGTACATAGATATGTTTTAAACATATATTTGCAAGTGCTTAGAAAAACATGTATGACATAATTATAAACTAACATATTGTTATTTTAATGTATAATAGCACTTCTAGTCATAAGCACCAACAAACACAACTTTACAATTCAAGAACAAACCTATACATCCAATGATGGCCGCAATTAGAAATGCAAACCATACAATGCAAACATGAAATAGAAATTCCAAAGTCTCCATTCAAACTAGCATAAACTTGTGTGTTCTTTCTTCTCTCTCTTCCCTTCGGTTATGTTATGTTTTCAAGTTTGTTGCAAGGTAGTTAATCTTGAATTGTAGATTCGTGGGAGTTCCTCTCAATGGTGGTTAAGTGTGTGAGTAAAATTGAGTTGGGTTAGGTTCCTTCAAGCTTCACAGTGGTATCAAAGTTGGTTATAAGAGAAAGAAACTCATATTAGAAAAGCTCACCACCAAGCCACAGTCGACAGATCCAAAGGAGGAAACTTCCTAGAAGACTCTTTGATCATCAAAGATTCTTTAGAAGAAATCTTGAAAGATCAAGAACTGAAACCTGAGCAAAAATTAAGTCTTGGAAAAGGCTAAGACCTTAAGAAGGGTGAAACAAGCAATCAAGACTTTGAAGAAAGAGGAAAGAAGGAACTTGAGAAGGAAATTAATCAAGCAAAGCGATACATTCGACACTCTATGACCATCGTGGGATCCACACGGTTTGAAGTGGATAAGTTTGATGGCACTGAAGATTTTGACATTTGGAGGAGAAAGGTGAAAGCTCTATTGACTCAACAGATAGTACTAAAGACCTTGAAAGATCCATCCAAATTTCTAGACTCATTTTCCAAAGATAAAAAATCTGAGATGCTCAAGACTGCCTTAGGCACCATCATATTAAACTTGGTAGACAATGTCCTAAGAGAAGTGAATGAAGAAGACACTGCAGCTAAGGTGTGGGAGGAGATGAAATCTTTATACATGAAGAAGTCACTCACAAGTAAGAAGTCACTCCAGAGTCTTTACCTCAAAGTCTCTGAAGTAGAACTTGGATGATTTCAAAAGGATAGATGACAATCGAGTTCACAAATTCTGAGGCTAATGAGAAGCTAAGTAATGAAAATGAAGTCATCGTACTGCTAAAAACTCTCTACCTGACTTTTTCAAAGATGTGAAAGCAGCAATTAAATATAGCAGATCCTCTTTTCCTCTAGAGGAATGTGTCTCAACATTAAGATCCAAGGATCTTGAATTAAAGAATTAGAAAAAGATTACCGGGGAAAACCTATTCAGTACAGATAGTACACAAAGATTTGTTAGCCAAAAAGGAAGAAGTAAGAGTTAGGGGAGCAGTTAATGTAGGTCTCAATCTAGAGGTAGGAAAACAGAGAAGTATTTATTCTGTGGGAAAGAAGGACACCTAAAGAAGTTATACTATGATTGAAAAATTAAACAGAAGAAGAAGGGAATAACCAATTATGATTTGGCAGCCATCACAAACAATTACAATGATGGAGAAATTGTTACTGTCTCCATTGAGAGCAATGACCTTGAATGGATATTGGACTCATGGTGCACTTACCATATGACACTTAGAAGAGACGGGTTCTCCACCTTCATGGAGGTTGAATGTGGCAAAGTGCTCATGGGAAATAATTAGACATGTACTGTCAAAGGAAAATGCTCAATGTTGGTAGAAATGCATGATGGTACAGTGAGAACCCTGAGTGAGGTGAAATATGTACCAGAATGAAGAAGAAACTTAGTACCACTTGGAGTACTAGATGAATCTGGCTTCACCTACAAATCTGAAAAAGGGCATACTTAAGGTAACCAAAGGCTCTCTGGTTTATTTACATGGAGTAAAGAGGAATGGGTTATATGTCATGTTGGGCAACACAATAACAGGGATTGCTTCTGTGGTGAGGAGGTTGGATCACATGAGTGAGAAAGAGATCCAACTCCTATGCAAGCAAGGGATCTTGGGAAAGAAGAACTTACCAAGCTTAGAATTCTATGATTATTGTGTGCTTGGTAAGCAACATAGGTTGAAGTTCAGCAATTTGACTCAACACTCTAAGACCATCATAGAATATGTGCATACAAATTTATAAGGGCCATCACCAATTGAAACATATGGAGGTAACCAATATTTTCTTTCCATTGTAGATGATTATTCTAGGAGGGTTTGGACATACCTATTGAAATCCAAAGATGAGGCATATGACGAATTTATAGAATGGAAAATTCTGATTGACGTCAGACTAGTCAAAGGTTGAAAACTTTAAGAACATATAATGGCTTAGAATTCTGTAACACCAAGTTTGATAATCTGTGTAAGGAAGAAGGAATTCTATGGCACAAAGCTGTTAAACACATTCCCTAGTAGAATGACATAGCTGAGAGAATGAATATGGCAATTTTAGACAAAGTTGTTAGCTCTGGTTTATGTAAGAAAGTTTGGGGAGAGGTTGTGACCATAACTACTTACTTGACAAACATGGATCCATCTAGTTCTATAGAGTTTAGCACACCTATGGAGAAATGGACATGAAAGACACCAACATTTGATCACATCAGAGTGTTTGGTTGTGCTGCCTTTGCACATCAAATGCAAGAAAAACTTGAACCTAGGGATGTTAAGTATGTGTTTCTGGCCTATGCTAAGGGAGTGAAAGGGAACAGATTATGGGCTAAAGAATTGTATGGCATGAGGATCGTAATCAATATAGATGTTAAGTTTAATGAAAATGATGACATGCTATAAGAAGTTGTCTAGTGATGCATGTACTGACAAAACATATACTAAGAACACTGAGTGAACATGGTTTAAGGTGGAGTCATTCACACCAAGCCCAATACCTGTGTTGATATCAGGAAGTACAAGCTCAAGCACTAATGAAGCTCAAAGCCAAAGGGAGGATGCTCAACCTCAAACAAGCTTAATTGAGGCAAGAAGGGATGAAAACCCACTCAAGGACTACCAACTTACCAGGGACAGGGAAAGAAGGCAGGTAAGGCCAAACTTAAGGTACATAAATGTTGGTCGCCAAAGACGTTGATATTTTACCCGGGAAAGGAAAAGAGGGGGCGCCAAATTTTTCGCAGGCTTTTAATATTAAAAATTCATTGGTAAAAGTAATAGTTTTGGCGACTAAATAATAGATTGGTTGGCAAAAGTTCTTAGTATCTCCGTCGCAATAGATTGCCAAGTAAAATGACGCCGTTTCGCCAGAACAATGAAAGCCTCTCACTTCCATCAACTCTCCTCCCTAAGCGCAAATCGATTTCCCCGCCCACCTCTCGATAACGCTCCTTCATTGTCGTCATTTTTTGCCGATTGTCGCCGAGCTCTCCTTTCTCTTCTTCTTCGTCTTTGTCCTAAGATTTAGGTAAGCAAACCTCTTACTTCTTCTTTTCACATATTATTTTTGCCGATTAAAATTTATGATTTTGTTCTTATAGTGATCTTGGAGAAATTGATTCTATGGTCACACATTTTTGAAGTATGAATTAGTGCTGGTCAAGTAGGACGTGGGTGAACCGAAGATAAACAAGCAATTTACTCTTAATTCTTCCACACTTGTACATGAAGATCTACTGAACTGGCGATTCATACTGGATGATAAGTAACTAGTTAGAGTAGTGAATCCTTTGTGGTGTTCTTAGTTTTAAATTCTTCCGAAAAACAAATTTACGGGCCAAGAAAACAGAACTGAAATGCCACTTGTTTTCTGTTTATATTTTATTCCAGGCCCCATAAAACAAATTTTATGAAAAATTCAAGTATGTTTTTAAACTTCTTTTTTGGTTTGGTTCGAAGGCTTGATTGAGGATTCTTCTTCTTTCCTCTCTTACTTTCTAGGTTTCTAAACTTTGCATTTCTGGCAAAATTTGGCCAAGCTTTGTCACTGTGTCATTAATTCATTTTTAAAATTAGACATCTTTGATTCTCTTTCTCTTTTGTGTTTCAATGCAGAAGCTGTGGTCGAATTCTTATGCTATGAAATGATAGTGGCTTCTTGGACCTTTGGGTTTCTGAATGTCGAAATAATTCTGTGTGTTTAACTTCTGAGAAATGGTGTTGGGAATTTAGAAACACTTATTTTCTTTTGCATTAGCATTTTGAGAAAGAAATTTTTCTGATCCGCTTTTGGGAAAGAAAATTACTAGTTGCAAAGATTTAGAAACACCCACGATCTCGCTGACACACCCACCCTCTGGTTATATTATATCACAAAGAGTTAGTAAAATAAATAAGCAAAAAATAGATTTTCATTAACAACTTGATACATGTTTGGCGCAACTCAAGCAGATCCTTAAAAAATTGCTTAGAAAGCAAAACAGTTGTTCTAAACACTATTATTCCTCTAATATCTCTCATTCCCAGTACAGCACGATACCATACAATGATAATGATAGGTCCCAGTAAATTTCAGAATAGATAGAAATTCTCTCAAGGTGAGAATTGAACCACAAAAGCAGGTAAATCTTCTCTGCCTTCCTCGTTCATTTTCCTTTTTGCTAAATACATTCTACAGGTAGTGGTTTGGGGCCTAGTTCTCAGGGAACTCAACTGCCCATCACCCCACGTTCTGTCTAACACAGAGAAACTGACTGACTCAAATAAAGAAAAATCACACTTGACCACTAATTGAAACTTTATATTAAAAATAATTACAGAAATAGAACAACTTAGAATAAGTAAACTAACGTGCAAAGGACAAGCAGCTACTGGGCTTGCTCCTTTATCTACATTTGGTATCTAGGATTGGGGCGTGGGGCTCTGGATGAGCGTCTGGTCATGGGCCTAACATTGCCCCCTCCTTGAAGAGGATGCTTGTCCTCAAGCTTCAAAGATGGAAAATGTTGGAGCAGAACTTCTCCAGGCTCCCAAGTAGCATCATCTGCGGGAAGGTGTTTCCAAAGAATTAGAAATTCTTCATGGAATACATTTCCACGCTTGAACCAACGAACATCCAGTACTTTCAAAGGCTCCATAGTGATAACACCTTCATCAGAGATAGAAGGAAGTTGACTTGGTGTGTGTGTGTGGAGGTAAACCAACATACGGCTTAAGCAATGAGACATGGAACACTGAATGGACCTTTGCTGATGTAGGAAGCTGCAATTTGTAGGCGACAGCTCCAATTTCGTTTATGATTGTATATGGTCCATAATAGCGGCTAGCAAGTTTTTGGTATGCACGTTTGAAAATGGTTTGCTGTCTGTATGGATGCAGCTTCAAAAGAACCAAGTCTCCTATTGAAAACTCAAGATCACGCATGTTGTTGTCTGCGTATCGCTTCAATCTATTGATTGAAAGTTGTAAGTTGTGTTTTAACTGCAGCAGCAGTGCATCCCTAGTTTGCAGCATCATATCAACTTCATGCACTGCGGTAGAGCCACTAGAATATGAAGGAACCAGAGGTGGAAGTCTGCCATTTAGAGCCTGAAATAGAGTCATCTTAGTGGAGGCATGTTAGGTTGTATTGTACCAGAATTCGACGGAAGGCAGAAATTGGTTCCACTTCTTTGGCAATTGATGTACAAAGCAACGTAAGTATTATTCGACACATCTGTTGATGACTTCACTTTGTTCGTCATTTGGGGGTGGTAAGCGGAATACTCCAGCCACAAACTTTTTAGTAACAGTTTTAGCAGTAAAAAGATGAGTAAGAGGTATGAAATGTGCATACTTACTCAAGCGGTCAACAACTACTACAATGGTGTCATATCCGTGAGATCGTGAGAGTCCCTTGATAAGATCTAATGTGATATCATCCCATACTTGCGACGGAATTGGAAGTGGCTGTAATAAGCCTGCAGGTGCAGCAATTTCAGTCTTAATCCTTCGACACACATAACATTGGCGCACATAGTTTTGTACCTCTTGGTGCATACATGGCCAATAAAAATGTTGGCGTAATTTTTTGTGTGCGCGTAGCACTCCTGAGTGTCCACCAGAATTGGAGTTGTGAACTTCATATATTTATTTTTCACGAATTTCTAGGTTGGCTGGCACTACAATTTTCCCTTTGTAGAATAGCAGTCCGTCACGTACTTGGAAAGAACTGTCAGTATTCTCTGCTGCATTCTTGGACATTGTTTGCACATAAAGGTCTTGAGAGTTGGCCCTCTTTGTGTCATCCCAAATATCCAAAAGAGGTATAAATGGCTTGTAGTTTTGGGCTGTTAGCGCGTCTGCTGCTGAATTTCTCTTCCAAGTCTATAGAGAATTTCATAGTCATATCGAGCAGCTTGGCAACCTATTTTTGCTACTCCGGGGTTGCAATTCTTTGCTCAAGGAAATACTTCAAACATCTCTGGTCTGTCACGATGTAAAATTTATGTCCTAACAAATACGGTCTGGTCTTATACCTTCCACTATAGCCAACATTTCTTTAGCATAGGTGGACCAAGATTGTTTGGTTATGCCAAGGGACCAGCTCATGTATGCAATTGGTTCGACCTGTTGAGTTAAGACTGATCCAATACCATCACCCGAAGCATCTATTTCTATAGTAAACGGTTCTTTATAGTTCAGCATGGCTAAGGTAAGAGTGGTTGTCATTGCTTGTTTTAACTCGGAGAATGCATTTCAACTTCATCGTTCCAGCAAAACTTTCTTTTTTGGAGCAAATTTGTGAGCGGCCGTGCTATGATTCCATATCCTTGCACAAACTTTTGGTAGTATCCCGTTAAGCCGAGAAAACCCATCAAATCCGTGATTGAAGTAGGCTGTGGCCATACCATGGTCTCTATTTTCTTTTCATCTACATTGAGCCCTTGATAGGTGATTATATGCCCTAAGTATTCCAGTTCTTGTCTGCCAAAGTCACACTTGCAAGCCTTCACAATAAAGCTTGTGTTGGCGCAAAGTTTCCAATGTTCTTTGGACGTGTTTGAGATGTAGCTGCCATGTGGGACTGTAGACTAGAATATCGTCGAAGAAGACTAGAATAAACTACCGTAAATAAGGTTGAAAGATTGAGTTCATCACCACTTGAAAAGTCGAGGGAGCGTTGCAGAAGCCAAAAGGCATAACCAGGTACTCATAATGGCCATTATGAGTTCTAAATGCTATTTTCGGAATGTCCAAACTGCTGACTCTAATATGATGGTAACCGACTTTAAGATCCAGCTTCGTAAATATGTTGCTCCATACAACTCATCTAACATGTCTTCTACAGTTGGAATTGGGAATCTATCCTTAATGGTGGCTGCATTCAAAATCGCCAAGTGCCATCTTTTTTCTTCACAGGTAAAACTGGTGAGGAGAAAGGACTGGTGCTTGATCTGATAATCCCTTAATTCAGCATGTCTTAAACTTGCTACTCTATCTCTGATTTTTGGAAATAAGCCCACCTATATAGTCGAACATTGACTGCCTCAGTGCCCTCTTTTAAGGAAATTGAATGCTCAACCTCTTGTGAATGGGGTAAAGTTTTTGGCTCCTCAAAGACATCAGAATATAGGTTTAAAAGGTCCTGCATTTCTGCTTTGATCTGTTGGTGTGTACTTGCTGGTCTAGTTATCAATGCAAAGATAGTTTGTTGTTGGTGGCTTTCTTTTATCACACTTTGTACCAAAGTCCTTTGAATTGATGTCACAATTACTCCTTGCAACTTCCTAAGTCGATTATTGTTGTTTGTAGAGATGGAAAAAGATGCTTTCATTAACCAACGATTACAAAGAAATATAGAATGATTACAATGTAAATGCAATAGAAACGATTACAACAAAGTTTATCAGATCTAATAAACAAAATTAAACGAAAAACGATCACAGCAAAATTAGAACTGAAAATACGATGTAGATCGAGGATTACTTAAAAGCAATGTCCTAAAGACAATAATCGTCCTCCACAGGGTGCTTGGAGACTACGGCGAATTGTCTTTGCAGGATACAACGATCTAAGCCAGAGTACAGCAACCGATTACTCTGACCCTCACAGAACTCCTTTTGTATTTCTCTCAATATGCAGGATGCTTGGTGATTGAGTGTTGTTGTGTTCGTGAAAACCGAAGCTAATGCCCTATTCTCATAAGATTTTTGATGATTTTGTGGGATAATGAAGATATTTTAATTATCTTCTGCAGATAATTACAGATTCTGTTTTGAGATATTTTCTTCCTCTCCAAATAAATCACAGAAAATTTATCCAAAAAATAAATCTTTTGACTGTACCATACCGAGCCGGTCGGAAGGACGACGGCGGCGCACGTGCGTGTGAAGGGAGGACCATGTGCCATCTAGGTCCTCTCTTCCCTACAAAATATGGGGTGCCCCTTGG
Organism: Datisca glomerata; assembly: GCA_003255025.1. Lineage (NCBI taxonomy): Eukaryota > Viridiplantae > Streptophyta > Magnoliopsida > Cucurbitales > Datiscaceae > Datisca > Datisca glomerata. The sequence goes on along the minus strand of QANY01000230.1, from coordinate 1,489,196 downwards.
GACTTACCCCAAGGCATGAGTGTTAGGTTTATAAACTCAACATTCTATCCTTGAGTTTTTAATGTGAGACAAATTCTCACTCTATTTCACATCACATACTTTCATTCTTTTCATTAATTTTTCTTCTCTTCTTCTTTTCTCTCCAACAATCATCCACATGAATGAAATGTGTCCTAACTAAACAACAACATGAGAGAGAGCAGATGAGATATGCATAAAGAGAGGTGTCTTTTGGACTTGAACCTTCCGTAGTGAGAATTCATCGGATTTATTTTGAAGAACAGTGAACTACGTTCTTGAACTGAACTTCCTCTGAGATAAACCGAGACAATAAATTTCACACATATCACATATTAATACATCTGAGTTCATACGATTTTGTTCATTTTGGTCCTGAACATATCCACCTTTCATAAGAGCTTTAGAGAGGTTAAGTCATTTAGACCTCTCATAGAAGCGACCCCACTTCTACTCTCATATAGGTGACAACGATTAAGAGTATTCTGTCACTACTCCTATGACAAGAAGAACATCAATGTCATTAAATGCTTACGTATACCATTTTACATCGACAGACAACACACTATCTTCATATCATAGGAACAGGAAGAAACCATAGGTTTCTCAGTGTTTCAATTTGAATCATCCCTGCCAATTTGTCTATTGAACCTAGATCTTGGGATCTCCAGTCAACTAGGTTAGGTTACCAACTGAATGATTCATCGAATAGGCTTTAACCCCATTCCCTCGATGTTTGTTTTATTAGTGCCTTTGACAATCCTTTTGTCAAAGGATCAGCAAGATTCTCCTTTGACCTTATAAAGTCTAAGGAAATCATCCCATTTGACAACAATTGCATAATGCTATTATGTCTTCGTCTAATATGTCTAGACTTACCATTATACACATTATGTCTAGACTTACCATTATACATATTGTCACAGTGGACACATATAGCTGACACTGGTTTTGGCCACACCAGAATATATTCCAGAAAATTCCTGAGCCATTCTACTTCTTCACAAGCCTTGTCCAATGCTATGAATTATGATTCCATAGTTGAACGAGCTATACATGTCTGCTTAGTAGACCTCCACGAGATAACTCCACCACCTAAGATAAACACATATCCATAGTAGGTTTAGTATTTAAACTGTCTGATATATAGTTAGCATCACTAAATTCTTTTATCACCGGTGGATAGGTTGAGTAATGCAGTCCGTAGTTCATAGTGAATTTTAAGTACCTTAGTACTCTCACCAATGCACTCCAGTGATCACGTCCAAGATTACTCGTATATCTTGCCAGCCTTCCAGCTGAATAGGCTATATCAGGTCTGGTGCAATTCATGATATATATTAAACTTCCAATTATTTGCGAATACTCCAATTAAGGTACTCCAACTCAATTATTCTTCCTTAACTTACAATTTGGGTCGAAATGAGTTACAGCAGGTTTGCTTACATATTGCCCAAACTTTTTCAAAATCTTTTCTACATAGTGAGACTAGGTAAGGATATATTCATTTTCAGTTCGCTTCACTTGAATTTCAAGAATGACATCTACTTGACCTAAGTCTTTCATGTCAAATTTAGAATTCAACATCCTCTTGGTAGAGGATATTATATCCTTGTTTGATCCCACTATAAACATGTCATCTACATACAAGCATACTATGACGAATTGATCATTAGTACCTTTAATGTAGACACATTTATCATACTCATTTATCTTGAATCCATCAGATAACATTGTATGATCAAACTTCTCGTGCCATTGCTTCGGTGTTTGTTTTAATCCATAAAGTGATTTAACAAGTTTACAGACTTTTCGTTCTTGGCCTTTAACCATGAAACCTTCAGGCTGTTCCATATAGATTTCTTCGTCCAATTCTCCATTTAAGAAAGCAGTATTTACATACATTTGATGAATTTTCAAAGTATGCAAAGTTGCTAGTGCAATCAGCATCCTAATAGATGTGATTCTCGTCACTAGAGAATAGGTATCGAAAAAGTCTATACCTTGCTTCTGTCGGTATCCTTTAGCTACCAACCGAGTTTTGTACTTTTCAATAGTACCATCAGCTTTCAGATTTTTTTGAAGATCCATTTACAACCTATTGGTTTATTCCCAGGAGGGAGATCAACCAACATTCATATATTATTTTACATAATGGAATCTATCTCATTATCGACTGCTTCCTTCCAAAAATGAGCCTCAGGGTTGGACATTGCCTCCTTATAGGTTTGAGGTTCGGCCTCCGTCAGTTATGTTAGAAACTCTGGGCCAAATGAGGTACTCGTTTTAGCTCTTTTACTTCTTCTAAGCTCAGGTTCAGATTCTTCATCAATCTGAGCTCAAGAAAAACTTTCTTCTAATCCTCGTTTGACATTTGACCGTGTATTCCTTCATTAAAAGGAAACACATTCTCAAAGAATTCTGCATTGACAGACTCCATAATAGAGTTGGTACTCATGTCAGAAATTTCTGACCTAATAACCAAAAATCTATATGCAGTACTGTTCAATGCATATCCAATGAAAACACAGTCTCTTGTCTTAGGTCCAAGCTTTACTCTCTTTGGTAATGGTACTTGTATCTTTGCGAGACACCCCCACACTTTTAGGATTTTATAGGAAAGTAACTTCCCTTTCCACTCTTCATAAGAAGACTTGTTGGTATTCTTATGTGGAATCCTGTTAAATACGGTGTTTGCTGTAAGCAAGGCCTCCCCCACAAATTTTGGGGTAATCCAGAACTGTTCAACATACAGTTCATCATATCTTTCAGAGTTCTATTTTTCCTTTCAGCCACCCGATTCTGTTGAGTCGTGTAAGGTGCTGTAGTCTGATGCACAATTCCATGTAGAGCACAGAATTCAGACAACATAGCAGAGTCATATTCTCCACCCCAGTCAGATCTAAGCCCTTTGATATGTTTACCAAGTTATTTTTCAACTTCAGACTTGTATGTCTTAAACATATCCAAAGTCTCATCCTTTGAATGAAGTAGATATACGTAACAATATTTACTGAAATCATCAGTAAATGTAACAAAATATTTTCTACCACCCCTACTAGGAGTTAATTTTAAATCACATAAATCACTATGTATTAAATCAAGTAGGCCATTCGTTCTCTCTATAGATTTAAATGATTTTTTTACAAATTTAGATTCTACGTATATTTCACATTTATTTCATTTTTCTAGGTTAAATCTAGGTAGAATTTCTAAATTAATCATACGTTGTAAGGAACGAAAATTAACATCACCTAATCTAGCATGCCAAATATTAGAAAGTTCAGCGATATAAACGGAAGAAGCAGCAGAATTATCATTAATAATTGCAGGGGTTACAGTGGACACATTAAGTTTAAATAGACCATCAAAACTATAACCCTTCCCAACAAACATCCCTCCCTTAGTCAGAATAAACTTGCCAGCATCAAAGACAAGCTTAAATCCACTTTTACATAAAAGAGATCCTGAAACCAAATTTCTACGAATTTCAGGCACATGCGGGACGTCTAGGAGAGTAAGTTATTTTTCGGATGTGAATTTCAGCACAACCTTTCCCTTTCCCTTAACAACAACTTTTGAGGCGTTCTCCATATAGAGAACCTTATCTTTATCAACCTCAGCATAAGTTGAAAAGATAGTTCAGTCACTGCACACGTGCTTCGTAGAACCAGTGTTGACCCACCGTTCTTTAGCGTCAGTGATCATACAAATCTCAGAAATCATTGCATAGAGATCATCTATCTCTATCATATTTTCTTGGTTCGTTTTCCCACTGTTACGGGTTTGGTGACAATCATTCTCATCTTTCTTAAACGGGCAGTCCTTTGCCCTGTGTCCGGCTTTACCGCACACCCAGCAACTGCCCTTAATGCGTTTCTCTGAATTACCTTTTTGAGCGTTGCTCTTCGATGTCTTCCTTTTCTTGCCCGGTGGATTGGATTTGTTTCCTTCTACCACATTAGCTTTCATTCCGTAGGTTGCTCACATTGCTTTCTTTTCGTTTATCCTCAGCCGAACAATCAGATCCTCCATGCTGAGCTCCTTACGTTTGTGCTTCAGATAATTCTTGAAGTCCTTCCATGACGGCGGCAGCTTCTCGATGATGGGCGCGACTTGGAACGGTTCATTTACGATCATCCCCTTGACCTTCATGTTGTTGAAGATGATCTGCAACTCCTCCACTTGATTGATTATCGTATTCTTATTACCCATCTCGTATTTCAAGAGTTTCCCGATGATAAATTTCTTCGTCGCGACATCCTCCATTTTGTATTTCTTTTCCAAGGCCTGCCACAGTTCCTTTGCCGTCTTGAATGACGAGTAGACGTTGTAGAGGGTGTCTACCAAGCCGTTCAAGATATAGTTTCGGCAAAGGATATCCGAATGGATCCAGGCTTCCCGTGCAGTTTCTAGTTCCTTCGATTGTCCTTTCATCGTTGCAGGAGGAATATCGCCCGTCAGCAGATGTGCTAGATTGAGAGTGGTCAGATAGAAGACCATATTCTGTTGCCATTGTTTGAAGTCGTCCCCTTTGAATTTTTCCGGTCTCTCAGCATGCAGAGTTTTGATTCTAGTAGATTGTTCCATGATTATTGTCTTTAGTTTGTTGTTTGTAGAGATGGAACAAGATGCTTTCATTAACCAACGATTACAAAGAAATATAGAACGATTACAATGTAAATACAACAAAAACGATTACAGTAAAATTTATCAGATCTAATAAACAAAATTAAATGAAAAATGATTACAGCAAAATTAGAACTGAAAATACGATGTAGATCGAGGATTGCTCGAAAGCAATGTCCTAAAGACAATAATCGTCCTCCACAGGGTGCTTGGAGACTATGACGAATCGTCTCTGCAGGATACAACGATCTAAGCCAGAGTACAGCAACCGATTACTCTGACTCTCACATAACTCCTTTTATATTTCTCTCAATATGCAGGATGCTTGGTGATTGAGCGTTGTTGTGTTCGTGAAAACCGAAGCTAATGCCATATTCTTATATAACGTTCAAGGCTTGGAGAGCAAGCCAAACGTGTAGATAAAATAGATAAGATTTTTGATGATTTTGTGAGATAATTGAGATATTTTAATTATCTTGCAGATAATTACAGATTCTGTTTTGAGATATTTTCTTCCTCTCCAAATAAATCAAAGAAAATTCATTCAAAAAATAAATCTTTTGATCGTATCGTACCGAGCCGAGCCGGCCAGACGTAGGTCCTCTCTTCCCCACAAAATGTGAGGTGCCCCTTGAGGTAGCCACAAGGCATGAGTGTTGGGTTTATAAACCCAACATTCTATCCTTGAGTTTTCGATGCGAGACAAATTCTCACTCTATTTCACATAACACACTTTCATTCCACTTTTCATTCTTTCTTTGATTTTTCTTCTCTTCTTATTTTCTCTCCAACAATTATCCCATAAAAACTCCATTGTTGACTGTTTCCAGTCACATACTACAGTCCCTAATGTCTCAAGCCATTGTATCCCCAACACCACATCTAAACCAGTTAAGGGTAAAGAAAAGAAGTCTAGTTCAAAGTGTGTACCTTGTAAATTTACCTTTATGCCTTCATACTTCCCCTGGCATATTAGTGTTTTTCCACTAGCTACTCGGACAGTGAACGGTTCAGTTGGCTTCACGGGTAATTGCAGCACTCTTGCTAAGCGTTCACTGATAAAGTTATGTGTTGTGCCACTGTCTATTAGTGCCACAATTTCAGTGGGTCCAATGACAGCTTTGATCCTCATTGTTCGGGGTGCACTCCATCCAGTCAATGCCTGTAAAGTGATTTCAGGTTCCTTTTCCTCCAACACATGTTCAGTAGCATTCATTCCCTCTAATCTTTCTTCCTTTGTGTTTTCTTCTATACTAGCATCTTTGGGTTCAAAATCTTCAAGCAATAAGAGTTGTCGTACCTTGCATTTGTGTCCGGGAGTAAACCTATCATTACAATTGAAACACAACCCTTGGTAGGCGTTGGTTGAGTGGTTTGGTTGGATGTCACAGTGGCTCATGTCAACTGGTCATGCCTCATTTTGGTGAGATTAATTGCCTCTTTCACTGTTCTTGGCTTAAACATCCTAATGCCATCAGCTATCTCAGATTTTAATCCACCAATAAAAGTTCGCACCAGTGCCTTAGAGGTCCATCCATGAACTCGATTACCCAACCTCTAAAACTCCCGCTGATAATACCTTAAGGTTCCCATCTGTTTAACCCGTGATAGAGCCTTATCAAAATCTTCGGATTCAGGAGGCCCAAACCAAATTCTGATTTCATCTTCAAACAATTCCCATGTAATTATTCTTTTTTCTTCCTCTAGTGTTTTCCGGAGCCATTTCCACCATTGATTGGCTTCTCCCTCCAAGTGAAATGAAGCCAATTTCATCTTGTGATCCTCCATCACTTCTTGAAACTCAAAGAACCTATTTACTCGATTAGGCCACTCAGATGGGTCGTCACCTGAGAATCTCAAAAATTCCAGCTTTGTAAATTTGGAAGAAAATGATCGGCTTGTCTCGCTGATCTCTCGGGTACTCCGGCTAGCTCCTTCTCACTGGCGGTAGGTATGGTTGGAGGTTACCTTACTTGCTAGAAACGCATCCATAAAACGGGATAATGAATCTTCCAGCTTCTGCAATTTGTCAGCCATCCCCGTCTTCACCCGATGGAGATTGTCTTGCAGACCACCTAAACTTTCTTCCAATCTTTCGATCCGTTCCTTGTTGGTGGCCATTTAACCTGGCTCTGATACCAATGATAGTTCCCAATCAGATTAAACTTCAGAATAAATAGAATTTCTCCAAGGGTGAGAATTGAACCACAAAAGCAGGTAAATCTTCTCAACCTTCCTCGTTCATTTTCCTTTTTGCTAAATACATTCTACATGCAGTGGATTGGGGCCTAGTTCTCAGGGAACTCAACTGCCCACACCCCACGTTCTATCTAATACAGAGAAACTGACTCAAATAAAGAAAAATCACACTTGACCACTAACTGAAACATTACATTAAAAATAATTACAGAAATAGAATAACTTAAAGTAAACTAACGTGCAAGGGACATGCAGCTACTGGGCTTGATCCTTTATCTACATTCGGTATCTAGGAATGGGCCGTGGGGCTCTAGATGAGTGTCTGGTCATGGGCCTAATAGATAACAAAAAGAACAATAGTAAATTTACACTGATCTAGACCAATTATATAATTGATCAGTTAATGATTTAGTCATCACCAATTACTGTTTAATCTCTATCAAAATGATTTGTTATTTATAAACTTTGATCTTAAATATGTTAGAACAATTAAAAAAACTAAAATTATTTTATTATTAATAAAATAGAAGGGGAACCAGAAAATGATATAAACATGCATGCTTAGGGATGTTTTGTTAAAAGTTTCTCTAAATATAGTTATTTAATTTACAGAGTGACAAAAAATAGATAAGAGTTGGATAAAAATCCTAATAGATTGTCCAATGAGTATATTGATGGTACTTCAAAGTTTATGAGCGTGGCCAGTAATTATCTCAATGTAGATGGGGAAAATCGTTGTCCATGTAAAAAATGTCTTAATTCAAGACAATTGTCTTTAATAGAAGTTAAAATACATTTGTGTCAATAAGGAATGACATTGAGCTATGATATTTGGGTGTTTCATGGTGAAGAGATATAAAGATATCACCATTCACCAAATATTGAGATGAATAATACTACATCTCACCTTGGTGGTGATGATGATGATTATGAAGTGATGAGATGAGAGAAATGTTAGATAACATGTGTGGTTTTATTGGAATAGAGATGGATGGACGAGTTGAAGATGATAATACTGATAGAATAAACCTAAATGCAGAGACGTTGACAGATTTAGTGATTTGTTTAGTGAAGTCGAAGAATAACTTTATCCTAGTTTTCAAAAGTATACTTCACTATCTTTTATTGTGAAGTTGATGCATATCAAAGTGCTTAATCATTGGAGCAATAAGTCATTTGAACAATTACTTAAAGTTTTAAATGGCTCTCATCCAGTAGGCTAAAAAATTCTATCATTTTACTATGAAGCCAAAAAAAAATTTGAAAGATTTAGGGTTGAGATATGACACCATTCATTTTTGTAAATATAATTATGCTTTATTATGGAAAGAGAATGAAGAAAAAGACAAATTTCCTGAATGTGGTGAACCACTATATAAAATGGATGATGGGAATGGTAAAAAAGTTCTCCAAAAAGTTTTGCGTCACTTTCTTGTTACACCCAGACTTCTGAGATTGTTCAAGTTAAAATACACATCTTCCGATATGAGATGGTACATGGAGAAATGTGTCAACGTTGAAGGTATATTGAGACATCATGCTGATTTAGAAGGTTATAAGGATTTTGATAAGTAATATAGTTGGTTTGCAGAAGATACTCAAAATGTAAGATTTGAACTTGAAACAGATGGATCTAATCCATTCAGAAATATGAGCAACTCATATAGCATATGGCTAGTCATATTAGTACCTTATAACCTTCCTCCATGAAAGTGTATGAAAGAATCGTTGTTTATGATGTCGTTACTAATTTCTGGTCCAAGATCACCCGGTAAAGATATTGATGTGTATTTACAACCATTGATAGATGAGTTAAAACAATTGTGGGATGGGGTGCAAACATTTGAAGTCATTTCTGGGCAATCTTTTTCCATGCGTGTTGCTGTGTTGTGGACAATAAATGACTTTCCATTGTATGAATATTTGTTTAGTTGGAGCACAGAAGGGTACTTGGCATGTCCTGTTTACATCGAAGATGTATCTTTGTTGAGGTTGTGAAGTAAAATATGTTACATGGGATATCGATGATATTTTTCTTGTGATTATATGTGGCATAGGAGTAAATTGCATGACGATAAACAAAAGTTTCATGATGCACCAAGAAGTGATTAAGATGTAGTATGTACGAGAAAGAAAAGTTATATTATTTAGATGTGTAAATGTAAGTCAAACTTGGTATGAAATTGAGCATTTTATTCTTGCATCTCAAGCACAACAAGTCTTTTATGTTGATTATTACAAATTTGGAGTCAATTAGAAAGTCGTGCAAAATGTTCAACATAGACATTTATAGGATGTTCCTGAGATAGAACAAGAGACAGAACATGATGAAGGCATAAGGCCTACTGAAATAACTTTGCCATTTATCGATCTAGATGAGTCAGAAACAATTGAATTTTACAAGAATGACGTGGAACCTTCTGAAATAGATGTAAATGTTATTGGAGTAGGAGATAGTAATGTTGAATATATTGATTTTATTGACGATGGTGACAATGAAGATGACACTTTGGTTAACTATGATGATGATTCAGAGGATATTATACCAAGTGATGATGATATAGATTGAATTTTGAAGTAACTGTGAGTCTGTTAGCGTAAAATATTCGTTCATATCTTCTTACATTCTCTCTAAATTGTTTTGTAAGCAATAACATGTTTATGATCTTCTTTCATGCCAATCTTTATGCAGATTAATGTCTCCTGGAAGAAATATTCCTCTTTCAAATCTAGATCCTACAGTAGGATCTTCTATTAATGAAGATGGTTTCCAAACAAGTATATACACTTTGTAATAGTTCTTATTCTTTATTTTTTTGTAGAGGCTTCATCTTCTTTAGGGAGTGTGAGAAAGGTTCGCAGGCCTACAAAAAGGATTGAGTTGGAGAGGTTAGTGAGCCATTTTGGAAAATTACCAATCAATACCCTTCCTTCCTTTGTTGTTAGACCTGTTGGACAATGGACTGTCCAATTCAACCTTGAGATTGGTGCCCTCGTACGACAATTCATACCACTTCAATATGAGGGTTGGTCCAGTTTTTTTTATTGTATGACTGATAGTAAAAGATTATTGCATGTCTATTTTACTTTTAAATCGACCAATAATACTATGATCAATTAGATTAAATTTGAAGCAACGAACACATACAAGGGATACAAGTACACATTGCATATACATTATAAAAAAAATTTAAGATCCAATAGTAGCACGATGACATCCTTATAATGGTGTATCACAGGATGATTGGGATTTGCTATACACAGTTTGGGAGACATAGAAGTTTGGGGTAAATCCTATTATCAAAGTTATATATTAAACTTTGATTGTTTGACGAATTATTTCAATTATAAAACTCATTTATTATAGGCACGCTAAAAAACCAATGCTCAAAACTGTCAAAACCTTCCATACAATTATAATGGAGGGAAGATATCTTTTCTTGATCATCAATTTCGTGGGTGAATCAAAATATTATTTTAGTACTTTTAATAATGTTTATTATATAATAAATGACTTAACTTGTTGGGGGTAATGCACTCAAAGCATGTGTATTGATATTTTAATATGAAATTTAATGAAAATATATTTTTCTTATAATTGTTCCTTTAAATTATTATTGAATAATGTATATTAATATCTAAAAATTCCATTTTCATTAATGAGACTATGATATTGTATTAGTACGAAAGGATTAAAATAATAGATAATGAATAAAATTGTCAGCAACATATTAAAGTATAGAATCTTTAATGAATGCTTGCTAGTACGGTTCACTAAGTATTATGAATGCATGTGATCTAGATCCGGATCATTGACGTGGATGGATATCTTATGAAAGTACTTTTTATAATAAGATTAATATGACATGACCAATGTGAATTAATATTTTCATTAACTTGTCGTTTATCATAAAGATTTAATACACATCAATCTGATGATCATATGTAGATCAACTGAATCATGAGTAGTCATGAGCTCCTATACATGTCTATTGGATTTTTTTATTCACTCGTTAAAGTTTATTTGTAAAACATGCTAGTGACTTTTGTTTTGGAGATTCAGTGATGTGAATGGCTGTGAACATGATCTTACAAGATTTGAAATTCAAGTTTTCTTAACGGACCGTATATTGGTTCCCTTAAGTGTTGATTATAAATTAGTCATTCACTGGTGAATTAATGATACTTAAGGATCAAGAGGTGATTAGAAAGGTAAAATGGTAATTTTGACTAGCTCTAATTTACGAACTAATAATTAGAGGACAGAACTACGTGAAATGATTATATCAATAATTCTATATTTAAGATAGAGTAATAATGAAATTAATAAATAATATTATTTAATTAAAGAGTTCAATTAATAATATGATTTATTAGATCTTAGGATTATAGGTCCATGGTCCCTAAGTCACCTCTATACCACGCACTCTAGAGTGTAAATATTTCAGGATATGAGAAAATGACTGACTTGCGAAAGAAATTTCTAGTCTAGGCAAGCTCATAATTATGAAATAATTATGTGTGATTAATTAATTAAACTATTTATAATAATTTTTATAAATTATATATGAATAATTATATCAATTAATTTTCTAATTATCGATAAGTGAGACAATATATCTAATTTATGAAATTAGATAATGTTAAATTATTATTAGATAATAATTCAAAATTTGAATCAACTAAATATGTTATTTGTAAACTAATATATAAGCTAGTTGATAGGGATAATCATATAATTAATTTTAACTTAAATGATATGTGAATATTTATCTGATTAAAATAAATATTTAATTCACAGTAATTTTCACATGTCAATCATGAGAATTAGAGATTGACATGAATTACTGTAGTGTCATGTTGCACTACAGTAGTGGGCGTGCATTACTATAGTGCCACACAACACTACAGTAGTACCGTGACAAACAGTGCCGTGAGGCACTGTGTTAGTTCACGACAACTACAGTGTTGTAGTGCTGTGTGGCACAACATGTGTGCGTCAAATTGTAGTGGGTCCCACTACAATGGCGGTTTGGTGATTAAATGTTATTTTATGTATATCCCTAAAAATCTAATAAGCCTAGAAAATGTATATAGATATTATTCTAATGGCCTCAGGGGTTGGTTGACTGTTGAGAATACAGTTGCTATCTGAGGATTGTCTCACTAAATTAATCATTCTCAGTAAATCTCTAGATCTCATGTGTTGAGTACATATAGAAACACAAAAATGTCTTTGATTTATTCTACGTACCCACACACTTTCTGATGTGTTTGAGGATTGGCTTGAAAATCTTGGTGTGAATCTCGAAGTTCGTTGTTCATGGGAACGTAGGATCATTGGTTTGTGAGGACGCTTGATATAGATTACAAGAGGTATATGATTTCTATCTATGTATGTCTTAGATTTAATATATAAATATATAATGAATCTTGATTGAAAATAGTTTTTCAATACAAGTTTTTATTTCGAAAACTATTGGTTCGCGTTTATTTTCTTTTATCGAAAAAGATTCATTTTTTAATAAATTTTTAAAATCCCCACGCTGCTGCCGTGTGAGTGTCACGTTTCCAACACATGTTTTGTTACATTTTGGATATGACGGTTCAACTAGGGTAGCACCTACTCGAATTGAAATTTTTTACAACACGCATTTTAGTGCTAGGTTGGCAGAATGATACGGCTTAAGAAAAATATGTGAGTAATCCCTTTAAAATATTCTGATTGATAATTGTGTCAGTTTCAATGTGTATGTTGGGGGGTGTTATCACTTTCTATCTGAGCGTGCTAAATGCTTTTTGAATACTTTCTTATTAATGTTGATTGTCTATTGTAATAGGGTTAGTTTGTAGGGGTATGACATTGTATCTGAGTGTGCTAGATATTTTTTGAATACTTTCTTATTGATGCTCATTGTCTAAGATAATAGTATTAGTTTCAATGTGCGTGTGTGTATGAGTGGGGTTGGGGAGGTTATTACTTTGTATTTGAGCGTGCTAAATGCTTTTTGAATACTTTCTGATTAATGTTCATTATCTAAGATAATAGTGTTAGTTTCAATGTATGTGTGCGGGGGGAGGGGCTATCACTTTGTATTTGAGCGTGCTAGATTTTTTTGGATTACTTTCTGAATGATACTCATTGTCCAATAATATTATTAGTCTCAGTGTGAGTAGGAGTGAGAGAGGGGGGGCTTATCACTTTGTATCTGGGCTTACTAGATGATTTTTGAATACTTTCTAATTGATGCTCATTGTCTAAAAATAATAATGTTAGTTTTAATTTTTATTTTGGGGGGGGGGGTGTTATCACATTGAATCGGGTTTTGCTGGATACTTTTTCATTACTTTCTAATTGAAGAATATATTTATCTTGAATTTGACTCATTGTGATGTTACAGGAATGCATGTGTGCTTTACGGAATTAGCCTATCGCTGAGGATGCCATAACTAACACCGAAGAAGTGATAATTGAAGAAGTCCTCAGATGAAATAAATGTCTTGAACATGGATCCCCGCGCACATCTTTCAAGAAAAAGAGTTAAGTTGAAAAATATAGAATTAAAGAAACATATAAAGTTGATGGAGAGCCAACTACAAAGCTTACTTGCTTGGGCTCGTCAAAACGATTTTCACCTCCTTAGGATAACTCAACTGCAGAAACATGAGGTTCAGAATATTTGTTAAGCTTTGTAGTTGTAATATCAAGCTTTATATACTCTATTTTTTATTTACCTTTTTTGGATATATTTATGAATCACATTTTGTAGTGAATTATGATTCAAAGATTTTGTAATGAACTATTACTAATTTGTTACATTACATATATTAATGACTAATATATGTATTTCTTAGAAAAATATCAGGTTTGATAGATTTTTTATGATATTATTATTATCACAGGTGTATATAAAAACTAAAAATTTCATATTTTTTATTTACATCCTAGAAATGTAAATTTGGTCGCAAAAAACATTTGCGACAAAATTTTTTTTGATCGCAAAGCTTTTTCCGACCAACTTTTATATTCGATGCAAAAATTTTTTGCGACCAGTATTTACTCGTCGCAAAAGGTCTAACGCGACGAGTTTCATTTTTCATCGCGAAAGGGTTTTTGCTGACGAAGTGAAAGCAAGGAGGTTCGCGATGAACATATGTTCGTCGTGTTAGACCTTTAGTGACCAAATTTAAGGGCTTTAGCAACCAAAAATTGGTCCTTAAAGCCACTGTTTCTTGTAGTGATATTTATCTGATATAATAAATTTTAAAATTACCATGTTGCATATCGGACTGCCCCACGCCAATCACTGATTTTGAATTAAGGATTGGTATGGCACACTACAATTCCACACGACACTACAGCGGTGCACGACACACTATAGTGGGTCATACTATAGTGGCACATTTGTAATTAATTTATTATTTTATAAAATCCTAAAACTGATGAGCTTTGACCTAGAATATATATAGATAATATTCTATTGGCCTAAAAAAGTATCTGGTTGATTAATCATTAATAAGCTCTACGAATTCTCTAATTTTCTCTCAAAATTTTGTCTTAAAAGTCATTCTCCAAATCTCTAGATCTCATGTGTTGAGTATATCTAGAGATAGAAAATTATTCTTTATTCATTCTATATGTTCACACACGTCCTAGTATGTTTGAAGATTGGTTTGAAAAATCTAGGTGTGAATCTCACAAGTCTGTTCTTCGTGGAATTGAACGTTCGTTGTTTTATACTACAAGACAATGAGGACGCTTGATAGATTTCAAAAGGTAAAGACTTTACTTTGAATATCTATTGATTTAATGTACAGATGTATAATGGTTTTGTGTGAAAATTATTATTTTTAGATCTGTGGCGTCGTGATTATTTTTTAATCAATAATTTTTTTTGAAAACCACCCCCTCCACTACATGCCCGTGATTCCAACAATTGGTATCCGAGTGATTTTGTATATATGTATACATTAAATAATGTGTGAGTTTTCTTGAATTATTCAATATATATTTTGGTATGTATGAATGAATAGATGATTATATTTTTTGAATATATGGTTAATGATAAATCGTTAATTATATGATGACTTTGGGTTTAGGTTTTGTTCTTATTTTTTTTTAGAACTTGTGTAAGTCATTTGGGGCATATGAGTTTTTGTAATTCTATTTTGAATATTATGTTGTATAATTATGTACGTAAGAAGACGAAGAACGCACGAGACGGATGTGGTGGAGCTCCGTGACGGAGCTCGCCGGCGGCGATGACGCTGG
The DNA here is from genome assembly GCA_003255025.1 of Datisca glomerata. Lineage (NCBI taxonomy): Eukaryota > Viridiplantae > Streptophyta > Magnoliopsida > Cucurbitales > Datiscaceae > Datisca > Datisca glomerata. The sequence continues at coordinate 1,474,078 of QANY01000230.1, read as the reverse complement.
CAATGGCATTCAGAGTGGCGTTGCCAGCAGTGGTTGGGTAGCCGGAGGTGGTGGTGTGACTATCCCGCTGCCACCGGTGGTGGGACTATCCCACTGCCACCGATTGTGGCAATCATTGTGATTACCAGGGTACGAGGCGCAGATGCTCTGATATCGTGTTGCTCTATCCCTGTGATGCTTCACGAAAACCATAATCCTATCTTTTAAGCTTAAAATTAATGTAGTTTTAAAAGTTAGTTATTGATTTTAATTTTTTGAAAATTAAAATTAATTGATTGATTGATTTTGACCCTAGTTTGAGAAGTCATTAAAATGTTTTTGACTAATCAAATTCAATTAATTTTGAAAAGATAATTAATGAGATTATTTAATTAAAAAATTAGTTTTTCTTAATTAAAAGGGTTTTGATCAAAGATTGAAGATTATGAAGATGTGCTTCTAATGGAGTAGGAGCATCTTTTGGAAATGTGTATTTTTGAAGTCCGCTTTGTAATTATTTCTATTTTTTTGAAGGTTATAAATTTAGAAATATTCAATAGTCAATTGGGTCATCATTTATTTATTGTATTTATTTAAATAAATATTTATTGATTGAATTAATAGCATGACTATACATTAGTCGATCACATGTCATACATGAAACCACATAGTTTTATTTTATCATGCATCTCATTAGTAAAAACATGATTTATTAGGACTATCCTAATGTGTTTATATGAATTATTTTGTGAAATCACCTGATGTAAGCTACTAAGTTTTAATTAGTTAAACTTGGTAATCACACCACTCTAAAGGAATGCGTTTAGTTAGGCCTTTAGGATAACCGACTTTAATTAAAAGTGTTTTATTAAAGTTAGGTGAATGTAATTAATTAGTTACTCTAAGTTCACCTAAATTAGTGTTAGGCTCTTTAGAAGGTTAAACGAACTTAGACAAATTAGATTTGATTAATAATTAATTTTATATTCATAGGGCTATTGTAACTAATAATTAATTTAGAATTAATTGATTAGTTAAGTAGAAACACATTAATTACAAAATAGTGAATAGGAGAAGGTTGACATATCAATGTGACCTATGGTCTCCATTATTAGTACAATAACATGAGATATGGTGAAAGCCTCAAGATAGCTTTGTTTTCGTCCCCTTAAAGAAGGTTTCAAACTATATCACTATCTAGGTTGGCTTCTAATGGAGATAGGACTAAGTGATGTATTTTAGACATAACCTACCCTAAGATGGTATTTTCTAAATTAAGTCATGGATTCTGAAATAATGGGTTACACTCACAAAATCACAACTAAGCTTTTAAGTGGGTGATTAAGGCTTGACCGAATAAATGATACATTATTATTAAAAGAGAATATATGAGATATTTTAAGTTTTAATTAATGAGAATGAGAATGTCTCATAGGCAGTTTAAAATTAATCTAGCTGATCCTAACACGGCCACGAGCTCCGCGCATCCCAGCCACCACGAGCTCCCTGCACGCCAGTCACCACGAGCTCTGTGCACACAACCAGGGTCACGAGCTCTGTGCACCCCATCCACGGTCTTATTCTTCATTTTTTGTTATTTATTGTGCTAATTTTTTCAGTCTTGCTGTTAGTTTTATGTGAAACTCTTCTAATTTTTATGCCACTGCTAGTTTTATGTGAAGTTCTGCTAACTTTGCATTCTTGCTGTTTTTTTTGGATTCAGTTTGTAATTATTTGTATTCTTGTTGTTAGATTCAGTTCGTAAGTACTTGCATTCTTGCTGTTTTAATTCGATTTGTAATTTTTACATTCTTGCTGTTAGTTTTGTGTAAAGTTATGCTAATTTTTACATTTTTTTTTTGTTTTGTTTGATTTGGTTCATGAAGTTCTGCTAAACTTTCAAAGATTTTTTTTGGATTTTTAGTTCGATTATTTCCATTCTTTCTCTTGTGCACAAAAGCTTCTTCATTTTCCCACTTTTGGTTCAACCAACCCAAGCTCTACTCCAAGACCCAAAGTCATCCACTGAATGAGTCTTGGTTTATATTACAATTATGCCTCTCATTTTGTATTCTTGCTTTTGTACAATATTATTTAGTATATTATGTATTGAATTGCATAGGTAGTGGTCATTCTCTTTATTTGTGTTTCTGTTCCTATTTGATTTTGTAGATGGATGTTAGACCTGATTTGGAAATTGATAATCCAGTTGATGTTATAAATGACTCTGTTATTAGTGACTCTGATAAGCAGTGGATATGTGATTCTAGCGAGGAAGAGGTTGAAGCTATGGAGAGTTATATAGTGAAAGATTGTGTTAGTGAAAGTGACAATGAGAATGATGAAATATTATCTGATTATAATTTTCATGAGCTTATGATGGTGGTTTTGGTTCTGAAAGTGATGAAGAAGAACCTGGTGTTGACATTAGTAAGGGAATTGATGCAATTCCATTTGTAGGTGTTGATGGTGAAAAAATTAGTCTAACGGAGGGGTTAGTCTTTAAGGATGTAAAGCACTTTTAGGGAAACATTGCAAAATTTTGTTATCCAAGAAGGATTTGATGTAATAAGGGTAAAAAATGAGAGGTTGAGGGTCACATGCATATGTAGTGGTATTAGTTGCACATGGAGAATTAATGCATCCCCTATCTCAGATGTGAACACTCTCATGATCAAAAGTTATAATGGTACTCATTCATGTGTACGAGTATCTAAGAATCCTAACGCCACATCTGTATGGATATCAAATGTTCTTTCCAACCTACTTAGAGCTAACCCTAACATGTCAAAGGATTCAATGCGTGCAATCTTAGTTGAGAAGTATTTCCACACCCAATGTAATTATATAGAGCCCGAATGAGAGCAAAGGATGAGAACGTGGACAATCATACAATCTCATATAAAAAGGTATGTGCATATTCAGAATGATGCTCGAGAGAAATTCAGAAAGTATGGTAAAGATATAATGTGATTGTACAACTTCAATTCCAGTATTCGAAAGGATCTTCATTTTCCTAGAGGCATGAAAGCAAGGCTTTTTGAAAGGTTGTAGGCCATTTGTTGGGCTCGATGGGTGCCATTTTAATGGACCATATGGATGGGTCTTATTGGGGGCCATTGTGATGGATGGTAATAATGGCATATTTCCTATGGCTTATGATGTGGTGGAAAGTTAGAACGAAGATAGTTGGTCTTTCTTCCTACGTATTTTTATTTAACTGTATAAGTGATCACTCCGAACTCCTAACTTTTATGTCAGATAGGCAAAAGGTAATTGACCATGTATATAACCATAATTGTCTTAGTTTATTTCGTTTGTACATATATTGATATTCAATATATTAATATCCATTTTATGATTATGTAGGGTCTAGTTGACGCAATGGTTGAGATATTTCCCAATGCTAATCACCAGCGTTGTGCTAGACATTTGCTCAAGAACTTCAAGGAAAGAATTCTAGGTTTGTTACTAAAGCTTGGGTTTTGGGTCACCGTGAAGGCTTATAACAAGTTAGTTTTTGACAATACTATGGATAACATAAAAAAAGTTAATATGCATTTGATTGGTTGTAAGCTATTCCAGTGAGCTCTTGGTCCAGGCATGCATTTGACCATAGAGGGAAAAGTGAACATGTAACCAATAACATGACTGAGTCATTTAACCATTGGGTGGGAGCATATAGAGATAGCCCAATATTGACATTTCTTGAAAACATTCACATAAATTTTATGAGTAGGCTACAAAAGAGATATAAAAAAGGATGTTGGAATGAGAAATTGACTCCAAAATGCCGGAAGAAGTTGAACAAAGTCATACAAGCTTCTAGGTTTTATAGTGATCTTCCTTCTAGTTTTGAGGAGTATGAAGTGATGGAAGGTGTTAGTAGGTTTGTTGTTAATTTAAGTAAACACTCATGTGATTGTGGCTATTGGAAAGTTTCTGGTTTCCTTGTAAGAATGTAACTTCGGCCATAAACTTCAAACAAGCATCAATTAAGGACTATGTCCATGAATTTTATTTCAATGAATTGTACATGAAGACTTATGGTAAAATCATCTATCTGATGCTTGATTTGACGATGCTTGTTGAGGGTAACATAAGACCCCACCTTTGAGACAACTTCCTAGAAGACCCAAGAAAAATAGGAGGACAGAACAAGATGAACCCACACCAGGGGATGTCCGGAAGAGATCTTCCACAATGCAATGTGCTAACTGCAGAAAAATGGGTCACAATAAGAGAAGTCGTTAACAAGCTCCTGTTAAGAAGAAGTCAAAAGTCCAATCGAGAACTAAGAGCAACTCACAAAAAACACCACGTACATTTATTAACAGCTCGGTTCAAGAGAGGATGATGGCAAAAATGACTACCAAAAGATTAAAAAATGTTAGTTTCCATCTAGTAACATGTTTCTATTTGTTTATAAGCTAACATTCTATACTACTTATTTTATTTACGGTGCATAATTTAAAGGCAAAGGAAGGCTCCTCCATGCAAAGGAATAGATTGAGTGTGGGGTAAGGATCGAATTGATATGGGCAAATGAGCAGTACCATGAATGCTACAGATTTATTTTTCCTCCTTATAGGAAGCTCAAATGTCATGAAATATGAAATATTCTTATAAATTAAGGCCCAAAATATTTTTATTTTGTCAAATTAAATAAAAAATACTTTGGACTTAATTTTTTTATTAAATGATATGTTAATGGATTAAATACCCTTTATTTATTACACACAACCCTCATGAGTAGTATAAAATGAGGCATTTCCCTCCTCATTTTACACTCCAAAGAAGCTTTCAAGTTCTCTTTTACTCCCAATATTTGTTCTCCACGTTTTTGCTTATTTTTCTTCAAATTTTCTCCGGTTCAGTTTTGGTTCAGTCCGGTTCGGTTTTGGTTCGATCCAATTCGGTTTATTTTTTATTCCGTCGACGGTTTCATTTTTTGGTTCAAGTCTTTGTTTGCATCGTTAATTTGGTGGTAGAATTCTGACAAGTCAGTTCGATCAATGTGATGAAAATGGGTGCTCTTCAGCTGCCTCAAACCATTTTATTTTGAAAAACACACATCGTTATCAACCTTAGTACTATAAGTGAGGGGGTGTAACTATTTTAAGGAAACTGTGCATATATTATTCAGTTTGATTTCTTATTATTTCGTTACTCTGTCTGTATTGTTTTAACGTTGATAAAAATTTTATTTACATTTTGTAATTATTGTATTACACTACTTTCCGTAATTATATTAGTTACCAGTTGTAACTAACATATTTATAGAATTGTTGTATTATTATTATTTTCATTTAATCTTATAATGCAATACACTATTTCCAACATATACTCTGTTAAATATTCTCTGCGATAATCAAATATTTTTTTTAATACCCAGTTTTCATAGAATCAATATTCTTTGTGATAATCAACTCTGTTTTTAAGTTGTTGAAAGTTGAGATGGTTATGGCTACAAAACGGTGGCTTATAAGTTATAAGATTATAATCTTCGTTATTTGGGAAACAATCAAATGATTAATGCTATGTTTATTGCAATTTTCAGCTTCTATCTACAAGGATTAAATTCATTTGTCCTCATGTTACTTAGTTTTAGCCTAATTACTTTCCTAGCAACATCTCTTTAGGCTGAATCAAGAACGTAGTCATAAGTAACATGCCGAAGTAGCTATCACTGATACTTTCACTTTACTTTTTATGGCTTCTAATTTTAAAGTAATGGTATTGATACATTCATGCATGGATCTTCTGAACTTTTCCTCCTCTTGTTCATCATAAAAAATTATCGTAGTCAATAAATCATTTATTCACTACACAGCAATTTAAGATTGTGAATTATATGTACTTAGTACTTTCAGTTGAATTATATGTACAATTTGATGGGCAATCCAATACATCTTAGAACCAAATGGATAAAATTTAACATTTATATTTGTTTCTACTTTATATTTTTATGTTATATACTTCTTATTAGGGTTATCCCACATAGAATATGGAAACGATTAGTAGTCAATTTACAAGTGTGAAAGGAAAACCTCACATATCAAGCTAGCTTTGAAATCGAGAATGTCCAACAATACAACACTAGTATCAGAATCATGCTCGTTATTAGTTTACGATCACTAGAGTAGTCATGAAAGTTAATACAACTAGGATGGGTAGTCTAAATAGGGCTAACTGGTAGTTATGAAAAAGAAAAAGGCAGGATCTCCTCTATTGCAAAAGGTATCACGCTCTAATAAAAGATGAATCAAGAAAATTGAAGGATATGAGAATGAAGATTGGGGGTTGTTGAATTAGCAAGTTGTAGATTTTATACGTCAATGGATGGATGACAATGTGTATCACCATATTTTGAATGTGACTACTGCACACTCTCTGTGAATAGATTAGAAGAGTTGTATGAGAAGAAAGCATATGAGAACAAAGCTTTCTTAAAGTCTCAATGAATACAGTGAAAAACAGTTTGTTGAATGAAGAAACAAGAAGGAAAACTTTGGACCCTTCTTTCAGTCACTTAGAGGCTCTTGTTACTATAAATCAGGGGAGAAGTCAGAATAGGAACAAGAATAAAAATCAGGGTCGTTCGAGAAGCAAATCCATGAAATGATACATTCATTGTGTTTAGGGGTTTTACAGGTGATGTATGATTTGAGTGATCTAATCTATGACAAGTAAACCTAAAAACATAAGAGATGTGTGATCAGAAAAGTGAAGGACAAAAAATTTTCTAGTGCATTAGGAGTACCGAATCTCTATGTACTCCACATATATTTTTGACAAGCCATTTCCAACTATCCCTACCCCACTTCTATTAGTTAACTTTCACAATTCTCTCTCCAATTTATTCTAACTTATTGTACGATTATCACCTAATTCTTTTCCAACTCATTTGCACCACTATTCCACCACCCAACCACTTACCTTTCTCTCTTCCACTTACCTTTCTCTCTTTTCTAGTGGAATGCATTCCCGTCAAAAGTGGAATCTGGCTTCTCCTCTACAAAACTGTAAAACTAAATGAATAGTATCATAATCAAAATTTTTATAAGTAAATAAAAAATTAAAAAATTACATAATATAGTTGAGTCTAAATTCGATACACTTTGATATATTTTTTTCACTAAAATATCGGGTCGATCCTTCTTTTTTTGGGTTATAAGTATAATATCTTCTAGTAGTTCTTCGAATGTTCTTCTCTCCCTTAGTTGAACTGGCATTCTTGAAGATCAACTTCTTCCAGATCTTTAAATGAGTCCTGTTTGGCAATCGCAAAAATATTATTAAATGTTATTTTAGACATAAAACTTTGAATCTAAATTTATGTTGTACCATACTTGACTGACTTATTGGAAGGAGGTTCTCTGACACACTGAAATGATTCCAAAAATTGTGAACCTCTCATATAAAGATGAAATCCCTTTACTTGAAATTCTACTTCGCATATATCAAGTATAGTGAAATTCCTTTACTGTGATAAATACTAAAATAATAAAAAAAATTGACGAGTGTGTAAACATTTCGGTTCAACTTGATTTAGGATAGATTATAAACAGGTTCATCTTTATTAAAAAATTACATAAACAGGTTCATTTTTAAAGTACACAAACAGGTTCGAAGCGAACCGTAAAAATAAACTAGAATCGAAAAAATGGACCGATCCGATAGATTCACTGCAATTGAGGAAAATTCTGGAAAACATCAAAATCTCATAAAAAACAAACAAATCTAATACACCCAAATCAAACCTCACTGAGAAAAAAGAAAAAAAATTAAAACTTTACAATAAAAAATCAAAATTTCTCAAAGAAAAAAAGAGAACAAACCAAATCGTCTAAAAGATAACAATCTCTCATTCTACCAGATCTGTACGAGATGAACACAAAGCCTTCAATGTAAGTTATGGCTCAGATCTGAAAGGATGAACACAAAGTCTTCATCGATTGTGAGAGCTGGCTGTCACTGGCCATAAGAAGTTCATCAATGGCAAGATATGTCAGAGAAGAGAGAGGATGGGAGAGAGCCAAGAATGACGAAGAAGGAAGAGAGACGAAACAGAGGGAGAAACGATTTAGAGAGACAAAGGAGAGAGACGAGATGGACAGAGAGGTGAGATGGATAGAGAGAGGTGAGATGGACAAAGAGGTGAGATGGAGAGAACGAGATAGAGGGGGGAGGGAAGAGAGATGTGGACGTTTAGTAAAAGAGAGCAATTTATAGTTAGGGTTTCATAAAGTTTGAAATGCTAAAAAAGAAAACGTAATGAGAAATGTATGGGGAGTGAGTCGAACTCATGCTCTGACCCTATTTAAAACTGAACAACCCCCCATTTGTTAGATGAGTATATCTATTTAGTATATATCGGCGCGGTTCGATTCTTAGCATTTTTCATGTCCTTAAACCGTAAGTCGAATCGAAAATTGTGATTTTTTTCACTCTCAAACCGATGGAAATATAAATAATATGATAGCTGACCGAACCGGTGCGCTTCAATTCGGTTTGATCGGTTTTTCCGTTCTACTTACACCCTAATTTGAACAGTAAAAAATTGACTGAGATTGAGATAAGCCATGAACATTGCTTGAAATTTTAGCTTGAAATGGGGAAAAAAGTGATATTCTCATCGACATAGATAGTAAATATATAATAGAAACTACAATCAGAAAAAAAAAATGGTAAAGCTAACCTTGACTCAGGTCCTTTACTTTTGAATATCTAGCTTTCTTAACATTATCAACTGTAGGTTTAACACGTTGTGCCTTTCGTTTACGCCTTTTCTTTTCAAGTTGGCTCTTTATTCTTGCATTTGTCAAGCCTTTCATTCTCACTCGTGGTGGATCCATCCAATATAGGTGTTGAATTTAATTCACAAACTTGATCATTTCTCTTTTCTTCATAAAATTCATCATCAACCTCAACTATTTTCTCAACGTCTTCTTTCACTAATTTCTTGCGCTTGAAAACATTTTCAATGCTTCTCAATCCTTGTTCTAAAATTTCTTCAGCCATTTTAGTTATTTCCTGTCAGTGCACCAAGCAAAATGAATAGCTTCGCACATAATGACTCATTTGCAAGCTAATGTCGTTTGTCTTTGCAGCAACTGTTCTGCCATTGCTCATCCCTAATCCATCATTAGCACTTTTTGTCCATCGCTTTAAAATATATTGAGGAGGAATTACAAAAATATTATGATAATCAAGAACTCTTAAAGCATGAAGACATAAGATGCCCACCGATTCAAACTTCTTACAAGTGCAATCAACTGTGCAATTAGTAGCTTTGAACTTCACCGTGTATTCTTTCTCATTACCATCTTTTACCAACTTGTAAGTGTACAAGGTATCTTCATCACCAACTTGATTCATCGTTACTGATAAAGATTCATATAATTCTTCTTGATATTCTTGAAAAACCGCTTAAGTATATAATGTTGCAGCTTGTTAGTCATGCCTCCAATCCTACTTGCACATAAAGATGCCCCTTGATTACAGTGAAAGTCGTTTATCAACTCCGAACGACGTCTCCGCTCAAGTACCTTTTCATATTGAAATACAAACTGAGTTAAAGACATTGTCTTACTTGTCACTCCATGGAATACATCATACTTTCACTTCTTTGTGTAGACATTATACTAGCAGAGAAATAATTATTGCTAAAAGCCGGACACCACTTTTGTCGTAACTCAAAAATTTTTATAAGCCATGAGTTCTGAGACAAATCAATTAGGGCTGATAGTTGTTCCCATACATTTTGAAACTCTTGCTCAGTTTCACAACTATATAAACTGTTGGGTTTATGACTAACTTAACCCCAACTCAATTCACAATTAAATCTAAACTTAATCAGTGATTGAGAAAGAACCTTTTCAAATAAGCTAAACAGAACAACTTTGTAAACCCTGAAAATCTTAAAAGAGAGAGAAACAGCCAAGAAGATGTCACAAGATGATTTATACTGGTTCGGCTTTAACTAACCTACATCCAGTGTGGAGCTCCAAAACAAGAACTCTCGATGCACTAATAAGATCACAAGTTACAAAGAATTACACATAACCAACGAATAACCTTTTCATTTGACACACCCTTACAGCCTCTCTCAAAGAAACAATTCCTGAACACTCAAACTCGAAAAACAGAGGAGCTTCTTCGCGATTACGTTCAGAAAGTACTCAGCTTCTAACCTTGATGAGCTGCAAGATTAACCTGGGTAAGTCAAAAGAAAAAACTCTCTTGTATGTTCTCTCTATCTAATTCCCACGTAAAGGAGAGGCTTATACAGTCTGCAACAACTTCTTCATCCATGTTGAATCAAAGTTGTCCATGTGGTAGTGCTTGTTATGATTTAGTTTATTTTCCTTTCTTCTTTGCATCTAAACGACGTCGTTGGACTAATCAATGTAATAACTTTTGCAACACTTTTACACTACCCAAGCTAGTGTGATCAACCTTTACAATCTTCACCTTGATCATAATAACTCAAACAGAAAAGAGTATCTCTCAGTGCATCATGGTCTTGTACTTAAAACTCCACCTCTTCCTCTATCATTCAGTATCTACTCTAAGAAGTTTTAAACATGTTTAAACTTCTTAAAAGTCACTACCTTGGTTCCCATGTCTACATGATTGTCATCAGTGCAGACTTTCTACAAAAATATCTCTCCTCTTTCTAGAACATCTCTAACAAAATGGTACTTGACCTCAACATGTTTTGTTCTCTCATGAAAGATAGGAATCTTACTTAAATGTATGGATGATTGACTGTTAGAGAAGATGGTTACTGTGTTATGTAGCACTTGAATTTCCCGTAGCAAACCTTGAAGCCAAAGAAATTCCTTGATTGCTTCTATGGTTGCTATGTATTATGCCTCCGTGGTTGACAAAGCCAATGTGCTCTGAAGTTGTGTCTTCCAGCTAACACAATTCCCATTTAATGTAAACACATATGATGTAGTAGATCTCATTCTGTCTGTGTCCCCTGTAAAGTCAGAATCTACAAAACCAGTTAAGCTTACTTGATCTCTTTCTATCTTATATATCAACCCTACATCACAGGTACCAGTGATGTATCTTAGTAACCATTACATTGCTTTCTAGTGCCCTTCTCTAGGATTACTCATATACCTACATAGCATAGTGATTGGATGTGTTAAATCTGACATAGTACTGACCATGGTATACATTACAGATCCTATTGCTGCTAAGTATGGCACTTTGTCCATTTGTTCCTTTTTAGCCTCACTCTTTGGACATAGTTGAGCTGAAAGTTGAAAATGTGCTGCCAAAGGAACTGAGATAGTTTTGGCCTGCTCCATGTTGAATCTTTTGACAAGTTTCTACAAGTAACTTAGCTGTGACAACTTGAGCAATCCTTTCTTTCCATCCCTATCAATGTATATTCCCATAATCCTTTTGACCTTACCAAAATCCTCCATGTCAAACTCTCCACTTAGGAGTTCTTTTACTCCTCTAATATTTTCTTTACTATGACAAGCAAAGAGCATGCCATCAACATGTATAAGAAGATAGAATGACAATTCTCCATTCTTTGTTGTATCAAAATATAAGCAGCTGTCATAACAGTTTCTCTGAAAACCTATCCTTTCCATGAAGCTGTCAAACCTTTTATACCACTATCTTGGTGACTGCTTCAAACCATAGATAGACCTCTTCAACTGAGAAACCATTTCTTCTTTGCCTTTTACCTTAAAATACTCTGGTTGTTTAATGTAAATGGTCTCCTCAAACTCTCCATGAAGGAATTATGTCTTCACATCCATTTGTTCCAGTTCCCAATTGTATTGAGTTACTAAAGCTAGAATAGTTCTAATTGTCTTATACTTAGCCACTGGTGAGAACATCTCGTTGTAATTGATCCCCTCTCTTTGTGTAAAGCCTTTTACTACAACCCTTACCTTATACCTTACTGAATTTGAAGAGGTATCTCTTTCCTTTAACTTGAATATCCATTTACAATCTATGACTTTCTATATTTTTGGCTTTGGGACAAGGATCCAGATTTTATTCTGGTGCAAAGATCTTATCTCATTTTTCATTGCACAATACCCTTCCTTTGCATGTTTGCTTATTAAAGCTTCCTCTATAGAGGCAGGCTCCTTGTTCTTTACCATTTTTCCTGCAATTAAGGCAAAAGCAACCAAGTCTGCTTGAGAATACTTGAGATTTGGTTTTACCTGCCTCCTCTCTCTAGACCTTGCCAGTTGGTAATCCCTTAGGGAATTTTCTAGTCTGTTAGCTTCAGAAGTTGATCCCTGTTTAAATTTCTTCAAGTTTGTTCTGAACTTCAGATGAGTCTCCCTTCTGAGGTTCATCTATTTGGCTTGGGGTGAATAGCTCCACCTCAAGCTCAATTCTTTCTTATAACATGGCATATCACTCTCATTAAACCTTACATCCCTACTTATTATAATCTTGATGCCTCCCACATCATCAACTCACAATCTGTAACCCTTCACACCCTCTGTATAACCAAGAAACACACATTTCACTACCCTGAGTTCAAGTTTACCTTCCTTTTGGTGTGCAAAGGTTGCACAACCAAACACCCTTATGTGTTCAAGCTTTGGAGACTTCCTTGTCCATATTTATATTGGTGTTTTAAATTCAACTATACTAGAGGGACTTCTATTAATCAGAGAGGTTGTTGAACCTTTTACTTAGACTTGAACTTACAAGTATACATCTTACCTTATCTAAGATAGTTATGTTCATTCTTTCAGCAACTCCATTTTGTTGTGGAGTATGCTTAATAGTTATATGTCTCATTATACCTTCTTCAGCGTAAAAATTATTGAAGGCAGAGTTACAGAACTCCAAACCATTGTCTGTCCTAAGAGTTTTTAGTTTCTGATTTGACTGATTTTCAACCAAGACTTTCCATTATTTAAACTTGCTGAAGGCTTCATCTTTCATTTTTAACAGATAAGTCCAAACTCTCCTAGAATAATCATCAACTAGAGAGAAAAAATACTGATTACCTCCATGAGTTGGAATTAGAGTTGGTCCCCATAAGTCTGCATGTATGTATTCTAATATTTCTGATGAATGCTGGCTTAAGGTGCTGAAGTTGAGTCTGTGATGCTTCCCCAAGATGAAATGCTCACAGAAGTCAATGCCGGGTAGAATGTTCCTTCCTAAGAGTCCTTGCTTGTTCAGAATCTGAATAACTTTGTCACTCATGTGACCCAGTCTCCTATGCCACAGTTCAACCTCACTGAATTCTGCTTTACTTGCAACTGATGCACTACCTGTTACAATGCTCCAAAGCATTACATAGAGACCTTTTCTTTTCACACCCTTAATGTATACTAATGATCCTTTTGTGACTTTTAGTATACCATTCTCTAACTTGTATGAGAATCCAGCTTCATCTAAAACCCCTAGTGAAACCAGGTTCCTTATAAGGTCTAGTACATACCTTACTCCCTCCAAGGTCCTTATGATCCCATCATACATCTTAACTGAGATAGAGTCTATCCCACACAAGTTGCATGCCTGATTATTTCCCATAAGTATCTTGCCACCCTCAGTTTTTTCAAAACTTGCAAACCAATCTCTCATGAGTGTCATGTGATATGTACACCCTGAATCCAGAATCCGCTCTGTGTCATTGCTGTCAGTGGTGACAGCAAAGACTTCTCCATCACTGAAGTTTTCAGTGACTGCAGCTAGGTCATCGGCTCCATTTCCCTTCCCTTGCTGCTTATTTTTCAACTCATAGCATGACTTCTTGAAGTGGCCTTCTTTCCAACAAAAGAAGCATTTCTTGTTTGTCTTCTTTCCCTTTCACTATGACCTTCCCTTTCTACTTCCTCTACTTTTTCCCTTCCCTTTTGGATTGTTAAATCTTTGTAAACTTCTTCCCCTTGAATCTAGATTTTCACCTAAATCCTTCTTTCCATTTTTGAGTTCCAAATCCTTGGATCTCAAGGCTGAAACACATTCTTCTAGGGACAAAGATGTTCTGCCATATTTGATTGCTGCTTTGACATCTTTAAAGGAGTCTGGTAAGGAGTTCAACAATATGATTGCTTCATTCTCGTCACTTAATTTTCCATTTGCTTCTGAGTTGGCCAATTCGATTGCCATACATTTGAAATCATCAAGATTTTGCTCCAATGACTTGCCAGTATCCATCTTGAGTCCAAACAATCTCTCCTTCAAGTAAATATTGTTTGTGAGAGACTTCTACATGTATAGAGACTCTAGTTTCTCCCATATTTTTGCTTCCGTGTCTTCTTCATTAACCTCCATCATCACATTATCTACCAGATTTAGTATAATGGTACCTAATGCTGTTTTGAGTATTTCTGACTTCTGATATTCAGTAAGTGTTTCATGTAATTTGGTGGGATCCTCCAGAGCTTTAAAGACTCTTTATTGTTCCAAGAGTGCCTTAATTTTCCTGCTCCAGATGCCAAAGTCTCATGTTCCATCAAATTTGTCTACCTCAAATTGTGTAGACCCCGTGATGTTCACTGTGTACCAACTTGCATCTCTTTTCTGGTAAGTTTGCTTTACAGATCCCTTTGCCCCTAGTTCTTTGAATTCTAGTGAGCTAATACCTTCCTCTTCTTGATCAACCCTTTTCACCACATTTGACTTCTGCTCAATACCCATTTCTTGTTCCTCCAAGCTTTCTTCTTAAGAATCTTTGTCACTCAAAGAGCCCTCAGTCAAGATTTTTTCCCTTTGGTTCAGTCGTGACTTAGTTTGATATTAAACCTCATGAATTGGTTTCCTTAGATTTCTAACATCGGCTTTGATACCACTATTTGGTTTATGAATACCTTAACCCCAACTCAATTCACAATTAAATCTAAACTTGATCAACAATTGAGAAAGAACCTTTTCAAGTAAGCTAAATAGAACAACTTGGTAAAACCTAGAAATCTTAAAAGAGAGAGAAACAACCAAGCAGAAGATGACACGAGATGATTTATACTGGTTTGGCTTTAACTAGCCTAATCAGATCACAAGTTATAAAGAATTACACATAACCAGCGAATAATCCTTTCATTTGACACACCCTTATAGCCTCTCTCAAAGAAACAATTCCTGAACACTCAAACTCGAAAAACAGAGGAGCTTCTTCGCGATTACGTTCAGAAAGTACTCAGCTTCTAATCTTGATGAGCTGCAAGATTAACCTATGTAAGTTAAAACAAAAAATTGTCTTGTATATTCTCTCTATTTGATTCCCGCGTGAAGGAGAGGCTTATACAGTCTGCAACAACTTCTTCTTCCATGTTGAATCAGAGCTGTCCATGTGGCTGTATATTCCCTCTATTTGATTACTGATTAGTGTGATCAACCTTTACATAAACACCTATAAAACAGATTTTTGAAGTTCTTCCTCTTTAAATAAAATGAAAGATGTTTACAAGTATTCTGTCCTATATGCCACAAACAAAATCTATGTTGTGTCTTTGCAAATACCTTCTCAATTGCATTGGCCATTGCTTGGCATTGATCCGTGAATATTATTTTTGAATGTTGACCTCCCATTGCTTGCAAAAAATATTCAAATAGCCAAATAAATGAATCAGTTGTCTCATCTAAAAAAAAGCACAACCCGGCAAAATATTTTGCTTATGATGATTTACTCCAATAAAAGGTGAACAAACCATATTGTATTTGTTGGTTCGATATGTGGTGTCAAACACAACCACGTCACGAAAATAACAATAGTCAATTTTTTATCTGCCATCCCTTCAAAAAGAGTTAGTCATATGATTTTTCGAATCTACTTGTATAGTGTAAAAGAATGATGGATCCTCAGCTTGCATTTTTTTTTAAATGATTAATCACACTTTGTGCATCTCCTGCTTCTAGTGCAATTTTTCTTCTAGGAAATTGTTACAATCTGACTTCAAAATACCCACATTATGGGCACCGCCAGCTTGTTCAACTATGTAATAGAAAATATAAGTAGGTTTTATGCCAACATTATCCATAGTTTCGATCACATTCGCTCGAGCTTTATCTGTGTCTTTGTGATCGAAGCATATCTTCTTAGCTTATCTTTGCAAGTTCATGATTATGATCCGGACAAAAATTGAGATACAATCCAAACATCATTTTCAATAGCAAACTTGATCATGGCCAAGCAACCTATTCTTGTTTCTAAATGATTTTTTTTCTTGACGTGCGAAGGATCTTTCAACCTCCACTGACCTTGTTTTGAGCATACAAATGCTCTTCCACTTAAATTCCAATCTACCAATCGCTGATATTTATCACTTCGAACACTAAAACCTATAACTTTTGTATATTCATTATAAAAGTTGTACACTTCATTTTCATTTGAGAATATCATTCTAATTTTTGGTATATTCCCATAATACTTGCCTGTAACAAAATTAGCATGGTCTTTCTCCTCTTCACGTTTAGACTCGTAGGGTCAAGTGAGTCCATGACATCACAAAAATAATTATATGTGCTTTCATAGTCTTCATTCTCACCTGCATAATATGTATTAAAGTCAAACACTTTGCATATTGTCTATTATAAATATAACTTTTGATAAATGGTTCAATGATAAACAATAACTTATTGGAAATTGATTCTTCTTGGTTGGCCATATACTTCAATAGTTAAAGTTCAACACCACCAATATCTATAAAGAATGAAAGAAGAAATTAGTAATTTATCATTTCTCTCTTCTATTCTTCAACTGTAAATTTCTTTATAAATGATGAACAACAGTACGTGATTCTTTCACTTTAAATGAAAAAAAAATCTTCAAATCTTCAGTGAGAATAAAAGATAAGATAATTAAAACACTCCACCTATCTTTCTATAAATTAGGAATTGTGAAAGAAATAAATGGACAAGTTTGGAGGGAACAGTTGAAGAGGGGAAATTTGGGCAGGAATAATCTAGTAAAATTAGAGGAGAAGCTAAAGGGACTCCACTTTTGGCGGGAATGCATGCTACTAGAAAAGAGAGAAGAGTAAGTAGTTGGGTAGTGGATTGGTAGTACAAATGAGTTGGAAAAGAATTAGAGAGATAATCCTACAATAAGTAGGAATAAAGTGGAGAGAGAGAATTGGGTAGGGATGAGTTGGAAATGACTTGGATTAATTATCCATGTGCCAAAAATCTATGTGAAGGAGTACCGAGTCTCGGTACTCCTGGTGCACCAGAAATTTTTTGTGAAGGACAAGCACCTTAGGACAACCACTGGATGGTGACAAATATCCGTATTGCTCTAATGTTTGTAAGAACTCCAAGTGTGAAATATTCTTTGATTTTTGGTCTAGGGAGGTGTTAGCATTAATGATCCTCATGATGATACCGATAACCTTTTTTATATATGGGGTCAAGTGGGGACTACAGATATGTCATTTGTAATGACATAGAAATCACGTGATGACCATGCCTAAAATGTGGCCACGCCTAAAATGTGATCACGCTCTTAAAATGACATAACATTCATAAAATGTGACCATACTTTACACTGCGACTAGTCGTGCTTTCATGGCACCGAGCAATCACATAAACAACTCATAAATGGGTGGCTTGAACTGTTCATAACACTTAACTCAGAGGGGTCTCGAACAATTTAGGGGAACCCAAAGGCGAGGACACAATGGACTCGCCATCGGGCTACCACGGCGTCGGGTGGACCAAGCATTCCGCCGTCGGGCACCCCCGACGACGGGTGGACCAAACATTCTGCCACTAGGGAGACGAGCTTCCCAAAGGCGGTACGATGGGGTCTTTCTCGATAGTCTTGCGTTGCGTCTTTTTACCCTTCTCTATATGAAGTGGGCACACCCAAGGCGCCTAAGGAGGCCAATCTTTAAATCAGGTCTTCCTCTCTTGGTACGGTGTAATCTTGTCCTAATCCTATCAGATCATAGCCTCTAGATTATTCTCAGGCAAGAAATGACCATCGAACCTTTATCACTTAGTTTGAAGACCGGTTATAACATTTACATATAATCTATTTAATGGGCTCATCACCTTTATAAGTCTAGGGGTGTCCCTTACGAGTATAGTCATTGAGTACGCTACTTTTATATTTAAATAGTGTCCCTTAAAACATATTTGTGATCTCTTTACATTGGTCTCGTCATGCCACATATGTGTCATATGAGGTTGTCTTTAGATGCGACATTTTCATCTTGACATGTTATTCTTGATCATGTGGCTCACTATTTACATTAGTCACATGTTTAAGGTGGAAGGCGTAGCGATGAAGCTTGAACACGTTTATCATATTTGAGCATTACGTACACCAAATCATTTCATAAAGCAATAATTCATATCCGATCGTTCTAAACGCATCACAAAAAAACATTCCCGTCCTTATTGATCAATGGGCATAGGAAGGCGTGACTACGCACTTAGGCACATTCCCACCTTAGGAAGATGCAGGCACCTTCCCAAGGCGGGAAAGCGCCTCCCTCGAGAAGTGAAGCTCTGTTCCCCCTCCCTTTGGTGGGTATAAGTAGGCGGGGTTGGGGGTGGGAAGTGTTCATCCCCCTCATGCCTCAGGGAAGGCGCTTAGGCCTTCCAAAAATCTTGAAAGGGATGTCCTCAAAATTTAACAAGAGTCCCGAGGACCCGAACGCCCTCCTAAGCCTTGGGTTATTTCTGACTGTGCCATCCAACGTATCCTTCGTGGGTTGGAAACAGTGTGGAGGTTGATACTCCTTCTGGTTCAGTGCTTTTGATGGAAGACGAGGCTACTGGCACATCTTATTATCCGAAGGCGGGTTCTGTCCCACTTCCGAGGATGACCCGCGGTGACTTCCCAGCATCTGTATTTCCTATGATTATCATACGAGGGCCGTAATGGGTTGGTTGGAGTGGTGTGAATACATATTCTCCTTCCCGGAGTACATTAGACTTTAAAGGAGGTGGGTATCTATGAGGCCTTGAGGGTCAGTTCGCGTCTCAGCATCCGTACTGACCTATCCGACGTTGAAGCTTTGTTGCTGCGCTGGAGCCGGCAGACCCATAACTTCATTGCTGGATGGGGTGAGTTTACACCTACCTTGGAGTGGCTTCCATTCTTCGAGGACCACAACAGTTTTTAGGGTGTCACTACTTCTAAGGAAAATGAGGTTCTCGACCTCTTGGCCGAGGGTGTGGCAAAATCTTATAAGCTCAACGATTCTGGATTTTCGGATAGGAGGGCCAATTTCTTCGGATGGATATATCATTTCTTCAAAGACATAAATCCTACCTCGAATAAAGCTCAACAACAGGAACAAAAGAACGACGACTGGTTCAGTAACAGGACCGTGGAGCTTGCTGCTTTCTTGATGATGTGGATGTCTAGATGCATCTTCCAAGGTACGTATTTAAGTTGCCTTTCTTTTCCTTAACTCGCCTACACACGCTTACACTTAGGCGGATACTCATAGAAATTTTTTTCTTTCATTATACTTATACAACGAACGTCGTTTTGAGGCCCAGCAGTACACATGCCTTCAAGCACCATGTTCACCCGCCTTCGGGCGTTCACTCACATGTTTTTGGACATCAAGGGACACGCCCTCGAGGCCCATGGACGCGCCTTCAAACTATATGGCACACCTTCGAGAACCCATGGAACGCCTTCGGGTGACCATGGCACGCCTTCGGGCTTTACACACCTTCGTGTACTGTTTGCGTCCACGATCTTCTTTGTTTGGAACTTGCATGAATTCTTATGGCATTTTTATCTTTGCATCGTGCAGGGCGGCCCACTGACATGGTCGACCCCCGTGTCTTTAACATGGCTATCAGACTGGCTTCGGGTAAAAGGATCGCCTTGGCTCCTATATTCCTTGGTAACTTATATTTCATGTTGAACCTCATCCATGGGGACTTGAAGTGTAACTTGGGGCGATACAAAATCAGTTCTTTCCTCAACTGTACTTTTATGTAGATGTTTATTTGGGAGAGGTTCCCCATATGTGCTCCTTCCTGTTTCCCAGCCTCCCCACTCTTCAAAGATGACTGCTTAGGATCAATGAGGTCGACGCCTAAAAGACGGAGATGGAAAAGCAGGACATGATTCAGGCGAGCGCGGAGGCGACGCGCATGTCATCAGAGGCATGATCAACAAACATCGCACCGTGCTGGAGCGTTACCCCAACGCCTCGGGCAAAGACGCCCATGATTTGTTCCTAGAGCCATAGTGTTTTTTTCGCATTACCTCTTTTCTATCCTTGTATATTCAGAACCTACAACACATTAATACAAAAGAGCATGTTATTATTTCATCTAACAACCTGTTTTGCATTTTATGTTGCCCTTACACGTAACTTTAGCATAAGCGTTATCAATAAAAGAGAATCTATAAACTATATTTAATTGTACTACGTCGGCCACGTTCTGCTAAGTAAAACAATAATTAAGGTAAAATTCTTTTTAAAATATATCATGAGGGATAGGTTCCGCCTTCATAGCTATGTTGGTCTCAATAACGAAATGAACACCAACTATGCATTTTGAGTTCTGTGCATCCTCCTCCCCCATTTTTTTAACAAAACATCATTTATAACGACCAAGTTTCATTCTGGGGAGGATCGCAACAATGACTAAGTTCCACCTAGACACTCGGGGTTCAGTAATTTTGTCGTTGTCGTTACTTCGCCTCACTAGACATAATTTTGATAGATCAAACAAAGATGAAGCTTAGATAATCTTAACTTTAATTTTAATTGCTTTTTGAGTTTTATTGTTTGATTTATGTTTATTTTTGTTTCTATCTTGTAAGTTTGATATTTAATTGCATTTGGATTGATTTTAAAAGATTTGAAAGTCAAAAATTTAGAAAAATCACAAAAAGAACAGAACTGGGTAGGAGGGCCAGCCTCGCGAAGCTGGCTTCCCAACATCGCCACGCTGGCAGTACAGAATGCCAACATCGCATCTTTGACTTCCCAACATCGCATCTTTGACTTCCCAACATCGCGACACTAGCGCAATTTTAGATTTGTTTTGCGATTTTTTACTCAATTATAATCCTTAACGAACCCTAGTGTTTAAATATAATATTTTAAGATTCTTGGAGGACTTTTAAGGATGTGAGAGCCAGAGGAAAAATCTTTTTAGAGACAACAAAGATGAATCCAATCGGGAGACGAATCTCAACTTCAATTCATCCTCAAATCTAGTTTTTTCTTCTCTTTTCCTCTATGTTCATGAATATTATTAGGATATCTTCTCATTCTAGTATGTTCTAAATTTTTTATCTAGGGCTACAACATAGCCAAAACCATGATTTTTCATAAATTTTGATTTTCAATTTAATCGATGTTTATTCAGTATTATTGAGTGTTATAATCTGTTCTTAATGCTTGTGATTGTCTGGCCAACTATTGCATGGTTTTTTATTTAATTCTGAGGCTGAGAAGTGATAATTGAATCTTCTCTTTGTTTATAACACCATTAGAATTTCATAAGTTAGAGATAATTATGAATCTAGTGTAACAACTATAATTTCTTGTGCTTAATGAGTTTCATTATATTGAATCTTGATAGAGATATATGATTCATATTTATGATTCATTATTATCGATGCTTAAAAAATATTGATAATAATATTAGAGAAATTCGCTATCAATGTTTTGAATAAACGTTAATTGATTGAGAATTAGAATTTAGAGCATGTTTGGTTGGTAAAATCGAAAACCCTACAGCTTTTTAACTAATCAAATTTTATCATTGTCAAATCTTTATCGTTTTAGTTTAATTATAATTTTAGTTTAGTTAAAAATTTCAACTTTTCATCATTCTTAAGTAGAATTAAGGTTTAATTAATTTTAATTATTAATATCAATCAATCTTGTGGACGATACTCTATTTTTATAAAAATTTATTACTTGAGGACGATAGTGTACACTTGCACTATAAAAAAAATCATAACAAGTTTTTGGCGCCGTTGTCGGGGATTGATTTTGTTTATTAATATTGGAGTTACATATTTTGAATTTTACTTTAAGTCTTATTTATATTATTTACGATTGTTTATTTTATTTTTTTGAATTTTTAGGCATTCTATGTGGTGTATGAGAAAATTTGGAACCGAAAATATGACTCCCCTTAATTTGGAAATTGAGCGATCTTGTCGACGTGATAGAATATTAAGGAGAGAAGCTTCTAAACTACCTCAAGAAACCATGGAACACGTTCAAAAAAATCTTGAAATCGTGAACAACCAAAATAATCGGGCAATTCGAGATTATGCGATGCCAGTTGTCAATGAGGCTGCATCAGCCATTCAACGCCCTGTTATTAATGCCAACAATTTTGACATTAAGCCGGCTATCATTCACATGGTGCAAGAAAATCAATTCAGTGGCCTACCTAATGACAATCCAAATGTTCACATAGCCATTTTCCTCTAAATTCGTGAGACATTAAAGCACAATAATGTCTCATCTGATGCAACCAGGTTGAGATTATTCTCATTCTCACTTCGGGATAAGGCTAAAAGTTGATTGAACTTTCTGCTAGCTGGATCAATCATTACTTGGAATGGTCTCTCTGAGAAATTTTTTGCAAAGTTCTTTCCACCAGCTAAAACAGCCAAAATGAGGAATGAGATCACCACATTTGCCCAACATGATATGGAGTCTCTTTATGAAGCATTGGAGAGGTTTACAGAGATGTTGAGAGGATGCCCACATCATGGACTACCTGGATGGCTGGAAGTTCAAATGTTTTACAATGGTTTGGGGAATTTAACAAGAACACTAACAGATGTAGCAGCAGGATGTGCTTTGATGGGTAAAACACATGAGGATACTTATGCCTTGCTAGAAGAAATGGATGCCAATGCTTATCAATGGCCAATTGAGAGTATTTTACCAAGAAAGACTCATAGAGTTCATGAAGTAGATGCACTTACTTCCCTCATAGCTCATGCAACTACACTTTCAAAGCAATTTAGCTCTTTCACTGCCAATGCTAGTGCAGTTCATGCTTCATGGAAAGTGTGTAATTTGTACAATGGATTTCATCTTAGTACTGAATGTCAAGCCGGTAATCCCTTTGTTCCTTCTCAGTCAGAACATGTTAATTCTCTTGAGAATTACAGCAGGTAGAATAAATCATTCTCCAACACTTACAACCAAGGGTGGCGAAACCACCATAATTTCTCTTGGAAGAATAATCAGAATGTGATGAATCCACCACTTGCTACTCATCCTCAGTTTCAACCTCAGCAACCTAAAATTTCTCTAGAAGATGCCATTGTTCAGCTCACAGTTAATACTACTAAATTTATGGCAAGAACAGATGCTACACTACAAAGGCAAGAAATAAGTGTTTAGAGTCAATATGCATCTATCCGGAATTTAGAGCTTCAAATGGGTCATTGTCAGAAATACTAACTCAGAGACCACAAGGTTCTCTACTGAGCAACACCGAGAGGAATCCAAAAGAACAAGTAAACGCCATTACTCTTCGCAGTGGTAAGAAGATGGCAGAACCTCAGAAATTCTGTTGAAAATTCTCAGCCAATTGAAGCAGAAGTTGAGACAATGGGTGATGACCTTGCCAAGAGCTCAGAAATAAGGAAAGCAAGCCTAACTCAAATCTCTTTCTTGATAGTCCTCCACCATATATTCCACCTATTTCATATCCTCAGCGATTTCAAAAAAAGAAATTGAACAAGTAGCTTTTTAGGTTCCTTAATGTGTTTAGGAAACTACATAAAAACATCCATTTTGCTGATACTTTGGAACAAATGTCGAGCTATGTCAAATTCATTAAGGATATTCTCTCAAACAAGAGAAAGCTAGAGGAGTATGAGACAATTGCACTTACTGAGGAGTGTCGTGCTATCTTGCAGAATAAATTGCCTCTGAAGTTAAAGGACCTTGGAAGTTTTACTATTTCTTGCACCATTGGGAATTCATATTTTTAAAAGGCTTGATGTGATCTTGGGGCTGGAATCAATTTGATGTCGTATTCAGTTTATAAGAAGCTAGGTCTTGGAGAAGTTAAGCCCATGACGGTATGTTTACAGTTAGTTGATCAGTCTATCAGATATCTATTGGGGATTATTGAGGATGTTTTGGCAAATGTGGATAAATTTATCTTAACAATTGATTTTATTGTTCTTAACATGGAGGAAAATCAAGAAATTCAAATTATTCTTGGAGACCATTTTTAGTTACGGGAAGAACATTGATTGATGTGAAAAAATAAGGAACTTATTCTGAGAGTGCAAGATGATCAAGTAATTTTTAATATCTTCAAAGCAATCAAACACCCAAATGATATGAATAGTTGTTTGTGGGTGGATAGTGCAGAATTTGGAGAAGGTAAACCTAGACATCTACCATTTATTGAAAACCCACTGGTGTTAGACAAGCTGTTGAGGGTTTTGAGACCAACAAATGGTCTTAGGCTGGTCAATTTATGACACAAAGGAAATTCTAAAGTCAGTGGACACAGGTGAAGCCTGGATGTTCATTATGGCTGACTAAAGACATTAAAGCCAGCACTACCGGGAGGCAACCCGATTATATTTCTATTATTTCTTCTTCTTTTTTCTTTTGCTTATTTTCTTTTTCTTTTTCTTCAGGTTTTAAAAAAAATTGACAAATTTGGCTCATGCACCACTTTCCTCTCAGTCGGAGACAACAAGAATAATGCAGAAACTGACGAGGATAATAGCTCATCATTATTCAAGGAAGTCCTCTCTACTTACTCCTTTTACATATTTTTTTTTCATTGACGACAATGAAAGTTTTTAGTTTAGGGGTGGTGGCTTCAATTAAAATTTCATTTTTTTTGCATTCTGTTGTTGACAACACTAACACATATGATGAGATTGGTTTTGAATTATTGATAGCTTTGAAAACAATGTTGAATTTGTGTATCCGTGTGTTTGAACCAAGTATTGATTTGCATTACACGAGAGAATCTCAACATATTGAGCACCTAGCCTTGAGCGTTTGATTATCTTTTTTTACTTAGAGAAGATTTATGTGACTTAAGAAATCATTATGATCTCATAAAAACTATATAATCAATTTGATTGTTGTTCGAGGTGTAATTCTAGGCTACACTTCACTTAGGACATGATTTAAGCCATATTTGGACCATTTGAGCTTTTTAAGTCAAGCTGTGCATAATTGTTTTCCTAGTCATCTCTCTTAAGCCTAAATGACCATTTTTTTATCACCCATGGCAATTTTGCACTCTTATAAAAAGTTTTCCCTAGTAATATATTTATAGATTATTAGATCCGTTTTTACAAGACTTGATTGCATAAACTCATCTGGGTTTAAGAGACTCGACGACTTAAGGTGACACACACACTCGGGACTTTTCAAGTTCTAATGTAAGTTAGTAATTGTGTTAAAACTTTACATGATCATAATTCAGAAGTTTTCTTGGGTTATCGCTATTTTGAAATCTCTGAGACAAATTTAGTTAGTCAAAAACACTACATCACTCTTTCTTTATCTTTTCAGAATTGGTATTTATTATTTTTCTTGTTAATTTTTTTTGTTTTATTTTGCTCGAGGACGAGCAAAAAGTTAAGTTTTTGGGTATTCGATGAGTGTGTTTCACACTCATATTTTAGATGATTTTAACTTTAATTTTAACTATTCTTTGAGTTTTATTGTTTGATTTATGTTTCTATCTTGTAGGTTTGATATTCAATTATATTTTGATTGATTTGGAAAGATTTGGAAGTCAAAATTCAAAAAAATCACAAAAATAACAGAACTTGGCAGAGGGCCAGCGTCATGACGCTGGCTTCCCAGCATCGCCATGCTGGCAGTACAGAATGCCAGAGTCGCGATGTTGGATCCCACCGTCGCAACGCTGGTGCGATTTTAGATCTGTTTTGCGAATTTTTTGCTCTAATCTAATCCTTGATGAACCCTACTATTTAAATATAATATTTTAAGATTCTTGGAGGACATTTGGGGACGTGGGAGGAAGATGAGAAAGTTTTTTGGAGAGGAAACGAGCACGAATCCAACTGGGAGACAAATCTCAACTTCAACTCATCCTCAAATCTAGTTTTTTCTTCTCTTTTCCTCTATGTTCATGAATATTATTAGAATAACTTCTTATTCTAGTATGTTCTAAATATCTTATCTATGGCTACAATGTAGCCAAACCATGATTGTTTATCAATTTTAATTTTCAATTTAATCGATATTTATTCAGTATTATCGAGTGTTATAATCTGTTCTTAATGCTTGTGATTGTCTGGCCAACTATTGCATGATTTTAGATTTAATTCTGAGGCTGAGAAGTGATGATTAAATCTGATCTTTATTTATAACACCATTAAAATTTCATAAGTTAGAGATAATTATGAATCTAGTGTGGCAACTATAATTTCTTGTGCATAATGAGTTTCATTATATTGAATCTTGACAGATATGTATGATTCATTATTAACGATATTTGAGAAAGATTGATAATTATATTAGAGAAATTCACTATCAATGTTCTGAATAAACGTTAATTGATTGATAATTGGAATTTAGAGCATGTTTGATTCTGTGAAATCAAAAACCCTAGAGTATTTAACCATTCAAATTTTATCTTTGTCAAATCTTTATCATTTTAGTTTAATTAGAATTTTAGTTTAGTTAAAAATCCTAACTTTTCATCATTCTCAAGTAGAATTAAGGTTTATATAATTTTAATTATTAATATTAATCAATCTTATAGACAATACTCTATTTTTATAAAAATTTATTACTCCAACGATAGTGTACACTTGCACTATAAAAAAATTACAACATCTGTATACATTTCTTTGTCTGCATATATATTTTAGCTGAAACGTCTTACACGCGTTTCAGGAATAAAACTCATTTAAACATTTTAAGTGCATTTCAAGATGATGAACCAATTATAAGTAAGGATCATCTTACAAAAAATGAATTAAAATTACAATACTAAGCATAATACTTCTTAATGTACTTGTAGTTGATCGTCATTGGGATGACTTGGTGCATTTTGTGTCAGCCAATCGATAGTACCCGCTGTCAGTTACGGAGGTGATCTCGTATGGCCCTTCCCACTTGGGCTTGAACTTCCTGGCGTGTACTACTTTCATCACTTGCTCGACTGTCTTCAGTAATGGTGAAGGTCCAGGGCGTCACATTGGCTTTGTACGTCTGGCCCATGAGCTTTTAATATGCTTGAATGCTCTCATTTTCCTTGTCTCTTATTTCCCCCAAGGCTTCTAGGTCTCCAAGGTGTGTAGCATGTTCCACCCCAGCAGGTGATAAGAGTTTGGTAGAAGGTATCATGACTTCTGTGGGTACGATAGCTTTACATCTGTATACCCGTGAGACAGGCGTTGCTTGAGTGGGTGTACGCTTCAGCGTTCTGTATACCTAAATTGATAAAGGTAGAAGCTCATGCCAATTTTCTTGGGCTTCGTGAACCATCCTACTTAGGTTTCTTAGCAACGTCTTGTTGGTTGTCTCTGATTTCCAATTTCCCCTGGGGTAGTAAGGCAAGGATCTATCGTGGTGGTTGTTGTAGTTCTCGAACAACTGAGACACTACCTTGCTTGTGAACACATTGCCATTATCCAATATTATCCTCCTGGGCAGTCGAAATCTACAAATTATATTTTCCTTGATGAAGTTGTAGATTTGTTCTCCAGTCCCTTTTTTCCATGCAACCTCTTCCACCCACTTGGTGAAGCAGTCTATAGCAGCCAAGATTTATATGTTCCTCTTGGAGGCATGAGAGATTGGGCTATGAAGTCCTAGGCCCAAGTATGAAACGCCCATGGGACCTCCAGCGGGTACATTAAGGGTGTTCAAAATTGTCCTGAACCGACCGAACCAGAAATAATCAGTTCGGTTGGTTCTTTATATGTGTTCCGTTCAGGAAAATGAGAGAATTGAAGTTTCAGTTCGTTCATAATTTTGGTGGTTTTTGAACCGAACCGAAACATTAAACTTATATTATTTTTTATTTTTTATATATAATTTCTTATAAAACTGAACTGAATAAAACCAAAACTTTAATTATACATTTTTCAATAATATCGTCTAAAAATTATTCTTAATTAATAGTATCGAACCAAAGAACCGAACCGAAACTCACGGTTCACTTCAGTTCGGTTCTTTTAGCATGAACGGTTCGATTCAGTTTGGTTTGATTTTCATCAAAAAACTGACTAAACCAAACCGTGAACATCTCTAGTGTGCATGGGCACTGAGGGCATATGCATGACATTTCCTAGCTTGGCACACATAACACTTTCTTACAAATTCTATTGAATGTGCGTCCATGGTCGACTAGTAATACTGCTTTCATAGTAATTCCCCATACAAACGCCACATGCCTTGGTGCTCTCCGCAGGCACCTCTGTGCACTTCTTCCATGAACGTGCGAGGATCATCTTCCCCCTTCATAAAAATTCTCCACTTAAAAGAAATAAGTGTGAGCTTCTTCTTTTGATCTTATTGGCGTCCGCGGGGTCTGTGGGCAAAACTCCATCCGCCAAGTAGGTGATGTAGGGTTGCCTCCAATCAGTGAAAAATTCTATGACACTCCCCTCTTTTGGGTCTGGTAGGAGTTGGCACTTTGGACAAGCTATTTGGAGTGTGAGGGCTTCTTCATTCATGTTCGGCCAATAGTACATCATCCTTTATAGATGTCTTATGCTGCAATGGACTGTCCATGGAGCAAACATCCTCGTGAAGGCGTTGAAACTGCCCTTGGCCTTCCTCAACGCTTATAAACCTTACAAGGACTAGGGGTGAAAATTTTGGTAGTGAACCGGACCGAACTGAACTAAAAATGATTGGTTCGATCGGTTAGTTAATATACCCCAGTTCGGTTCAATTTGACATTTCTACCGAATAAAACTTTCGGTTCGACTCGAAAAAATATATGTTTTTGAACCGAACCAAATTAAATATCCCTATGTAAAACTACTTCATTTTATACCCTAGTGTTGTCTATCTCATACAGTCTTCAATATGGCGTTGTTTTGAGTCTTTAACTCCACATATAAGCTGAATTTTTAGGGTTTTGCTCATTTCTTCCACTTACACGACTTCACAAGTTCACCTTCATGATTTTCTCTCTTCCTCAATGCCTCATCTTTGAAATTTGAGGGTTTTTTCATTTTTGTCTGAGACTCTGAGTCAAAGAGTCTCATTCTTCATGATTTTCCTCATAAGTATGATCTCTGTGTTCTCTGATTTACGTTTGATTAAGCTTAGATATATAGTGTTTGACTGTAGATTTGTTGCTTTTAGATATGTGTTTGAACTATTGCTCATGTTTTCTTTGTTCTGTATACAGCTCTTTTGTTTGAATCTTTGATTTTTTTTTAATTTTTTGTTCTGTATACTGCTCAATCCTAGATTCATAATATGTATTATGGACTGTATTATGATCTGTACTGTATTATGATTTAGGTTTGTTCTGTTATAGAACTTATGTATTATGAATTTTTGTTCTGAATTTTTGTTTTATGAATTTTTTATTTTATGAATTTTTTATTTTATGAATTTTTTGTTCTGAATTGTTTGTTCAATATATTGCTCAATCATAGATTCGTAATATGTATTATGGACTGTATTATGATTATGTTTGTTCTGTTACAGAACTTATGTACTATGAATTTTTATTCTGAATTTTATGTTTTAGATTTGTATCTCTCTTTTGTCCTACTAATAGTAAAATTTTCTATTTTACTAGATGTCAAATGCTGATAAGGTAGTTACTGAAAATGCTGGAGTTAAAGACTCAAAACCTTCAAAGCATAACTCAGGTAAGAGAAAATCTAATCGAGAGCCTTCTAATGTTTGGAATGATTTTTCTAGAATTGAAATAGTGATATTGATGATGAGAAAGCTGCTTGTAACCATTACAAACGTGTGGTATCATGTATTAGTGCTAATGGTACTTGTAGTTTATGGACTTACTTAAAGAGATGTAAGAAGAACCCTACTAGATTTGCTTACTCGAAGTAAAAAAATGTTAGTTTTTACTACTAGCAACACAACTAGTGAGGGAGCAAGTGAAAAGACATGTACACTCTCTAGTACAACTTTTAATGCTGAGAGATGTAGGATGTTGTTTGCTAGAATGATCATTAAGGATGAACCATCGTTTAAGGTGATAGAGGGTAAAGGGTTTCGTGAGTTTTATCAGATGATGCAACCTAAGTTTGTTATTCCCTCTAGGATAACTGTTACTAGAGATTGCTTTAACGGTTTTATGTGGGAGAAATAAAATTTGAAAAAGGTTTTTACAAATAAGAATCAGAGGTTATGTCTTACCACTGATACTTGGACATCGATGTAAAATCTTAGTTACATGGTAATCACTGCACACTTTATTGATAATGATTGGAGATTGCATAAAAAATTATTAACTTTTGTCCAATTATTAATCATAAGGGGGAGTCAATTGGTATGGTATGGTTGATAATGCAAGCGCCAATGATGACGCAATCAATTATTTGAGAAAGACGATTAGAAATTGGGGTGGGCATGTAATGGATGGGGAGTTTATGCATGTTAGATGTTGCACACATATTCTTAACCTCATTGTGCGTGACTCTTTGAAGGACCTCAATGACTCAATCATTTGAATCCACAATGCAGTGAAATATGTGAGGTCTTCTCCCTCTCAATTTCAAAAATTTAAGACTTGTAATGAGGCTGCAAAAATAATTGTAAGTAGTATAGTCTCTCTTGATGTTTCAACTATATGGAATTTCACTTATTTGATGTTGGACGCAGCTGAAAAGTATCCTAAGGCATTTGAGATGCTTGGAGAACAAGATGCACATTATTTGATGGAGCTTCATGGAAATGAGAAGAAACTTGGTCCTCCACTGGATGACGATTGGGATAATGCCCGTATGTTTATCAAGTTTTTGAAAGTTTTTTATGAGGTAACCTTTAGGATTTCTAGCTCTTTAAATGTTACATCAAATAGGTATTTCAATGAGGTTTGTTTGATAGAAAGCATTATTCGAACTTATTCTGGATCAAACAATTTTCTTTTGAAAAAAAGGCAAGTCGCATGAGAGCCAAATATGATAAATATTGGGGAGATTCTGAAAAGATAAACTATATGTTGTATGTTGTTATTGTTCTTGATCCACATTTTAAAATGAGATATGCCCAATATTGTGGTGAAGTTTTGTATTAGCGTGATGTTGCCACTGATGTGAAAAAGAAAGTAGTGTCTACTTTGGAAAGGTTGTATGAGGAGTACAAAGTTAAATTTAAGATTAATTTGTAAGAACACATGCAACATGTTGGCAATCATCATAGTCAGTTGAAATTGAAGTTGGAAATGATGATGGAATTCCTGAACCATTTAATATTAATGTGGGATTTGATATAGCCATGCTTGAGGAAGATAATTTGGAGGTTAAGAATGAGATTGAAAGATACTTGTTTAAAACAGGATGAGAGTTTGGATATTCTTAATTGATGGAGAGTAAACTCTTCAAGATATGAGATTCTTAGCCTTATAGCTAGAGATGTTTTGGTAATTCCTATTTCTATAGTTGCATCTGAGTCAGCCTTTAGTATCGGTGATCGTATAGTAGATCCAATCCGCAACCATTGGCTCCAAAAATAGTTAAAGTTCTTATTTGTGCAAAAAAAATTAGATCATGAGTAAACTGGTGAATATTATTAATCTCAACGAGACAATTCAATAATGTGTTTAACTTGATAAAGGCAACTTTCAACTTAGTACTTGTATTACATTTTGTTTTTACAAAATATTTAGTATTTTGCAAGTTTATATTTTTTTCATGTTTTTTTTAACAGAGTGTTACAAGTCTGGGATTACTACGGTGATGGTGTGATATTGGTGGTGGAGATTGAAGAATGAAGAACTTTATCTTTTTTTATCATGTTGTTATGTTTAAATAGAACAATGTTGTTATGTTTAAAATAGAACATTCTGTCTTACTTCTTATTTTATGTTTAAATGTTGTTATGTTTATAGTATGATTTGTGATAAATTTGAGATATGAAAGTGACTAGACATGAATTTTATTTTATGTTTAAATGTTCAATATGATTTGTGATAAATTTGATGCTTTTTTAGGTGGCTAGACATGAAAAGGTTTAAGAATGAAAATAAATTTAAAAAACAATTGTACAAAAGATGGGCCAAATCGATGAACCGAACCATGAGCCACGGTTTGGTTTGGTTCAGTTCATAAGTAAATCACGGTTCGGTTCGAGGTAGGGCCGAACTATGACTTATGGTTCGGTTTGATTTTTCTTCAAATAACCGACCGAACCAAACCGTGAACACCCTAGCAAGGATTTTGTCCGTCTCCCAGTAGAACAATACCCCATTCATTTGTACGGAACTTTTCAAGTCTCGTTCCACCATTATGCTTTAGTCTTGGTGTGGCATCTTTTTGAGGTTCTCAAAAATAGTAGCGCTAGTCTGAACAGACACTTCAACGGTAGGGATAGGATCTGAGACCGAGAGTTTATAGGTGAGTGTGGTCAAGGTGTTGGCATGGCGGTTCTCGTGTTCAAAGACTTACTTCCCGAATGTGTCAGTTAGCCTTTAGAGTTCATGCCTGTACTGAGTGAGGGTGGCTTCCTTGACGTCGAACTCCCCATTGATCTGGGTTATTATCATGTTGGAATCTCCCTTTACTTTGAGCGATGTTGCCTATTTTTCCTTTACATACTTCACACCGAGCACGAAGGCTTCAAATTCAGCTTCATTATTCGTACAAGGAAATGCCAGCTTGTTCACCATCAGGAGCATGTTACCCATAGGCTCGTCTGGTACAAGCCATGCTCCTCCTCTAGTATGCATTGAAGATCAATCAAAGGTCAGCTCCCACACTGCCTCTTCATAAAGGTTTACCTCATGGAACTCCCCTAGGATGGCTTCATCCAAAGGCTCTGATTCCCCATTCGGGAATTGCTCTAGTAGATGTGCGAGGCCTTGCCTCTTCTACCCCTATGTGCCATAGATGTGATGTCGAACTCGCTTAAAACATCGTCCACTTAGTGAGTCTCCCATACAGGGCGGGTTTGGACAATAGGGAACTTATCATATTGTAATTGGTCATTAAATAGACTTTATTATCGAGTAGGTTACCCGTGATGGCTCTCACCTTCAAGAAGCTGACGCGACGTACTCTAAAGGCACACTTCAAAGGATTTATCTTGAGCTTGTAAGTCCTGCACCTCTAAAAAATGCTTCTGAGGTGTATGGGATGCATGTCCTCTACTTTGGACTTTACAACCAATTCATCCACATAATCCCCACAAAGTCATGTATCATGTCATGAAAGATTATCGTCATTGCCCTCTGATAAGTAACCCCAACATTTTTCAATACGAACGGCATCACAACATAATAAAAATTCTGAAAAGGAGTCTCGGAGGCAGTCTTCTCAGCGTCTCTTGGCGCCATCTCATCTGGTTGTACCCACTAAATTAATCCATGATTGAGAACATCTCATGTTTCAGCGTGGCTTCTACCAAGGAGTCAACATTGGGCAGTGGGCAATCCTCTTCTGGGCATGCCTTGTTCAGATCCCTAAAGTCGACACGACATCATATATGGTCATTCTTCTTCTTCATTGGGACAATATTGGACAACTAGGTGGGATGCTCTCTGACTTTATCTGTAATTCTACTTCGGGGCAAAAGTACCGCGGTGGCTGTTTGACGGGGTTACATGTCGTGGAGACCCTTAACATATGAGTCACCAAGGCAGGCGGGATCCAATCCCGGCATCTCCACGTATGACCATGTGAACACATCTTGAAACTCCCAAAGTGGGGTTAATATGCTCTCTTTGACCCTTAGACAAAATTTTTGCGATGAAGATGGGTCTCAACTTTGCCTCCCCATCAAGGAAGACTTCCTCTAACTCCTATTGAGACAATGACTGTATTGGCTTCGAAGGTTCTTCCAGCACTTCACAGTTCATCACGTATGTCCCGCACATCAACCTTATTGTTTCACGAATGTCTCCTCCGTCAATATGTCCTCCACTACGCTGTCAGTGGGATCAAGGTGTCCTCCTTAACCCGCACACCATGACAAATGGTACATCGTTTTTCCATTTGGCAGTGTCACCCTAGTGACTACTTCGCTGTCAGTTGTCACCTTAGCCTTACCCCATGCATCTTCTAACTTTGGCAAAGTGATGGGCATGATCTTCTTTAAAGGTGTCGTCTTGGCAGTTGCAATCTCATCAAACAATGTGGCCTCAACCAAGTGGGCCTCAGTTTTCGTCGAACGACACTTTCGTGGCCACTATAGTAATGTCATTCCCCTTTCATCTATACTTCATGAACTGGTGCAACATGGAAGGACACACTCATGATCATGTATCTAAGGCCTCCCAAGCTTGATATAGTAGATAGTCTCAAACTCAATGACATGAAAGCAGTTTCGTGGTGCGGATTGGCCTTGATTGCACCTCTACATTGACATATCCCAACTTTCTGATGGGCGATGATGAGAGTCATGTGATGATGATCTGCTGTTTAACCAACCTTTTCTTGATTATACTCACCACACAGTATAAAGTGAATGACTTGAAATTGATTCCGGACCCATTGTCAATGAAAGACCTCCTAACGTGCATTCCATTAACCAGGGCTTCTATGTACAGAAGGTGGTTGTGCCCCACTCTCTTCACCATGTGTTCTGCATTGGTGAAGGTGATGACACCTTCTTCATTTTTTATTATTCTCCCCCAAGGTGGTTGTGAGAAGTATCATTGTGCCTTGGCATTGATCTGTTCAGAGACGTTTACCAATGCCTGTGTCATCGGACGCCAAGCCTCTTGGTCTAGTTCTAGTGTGTCCAAAAAGTTTTTGCAGTATCCTCAAAAGCGATTCTATAAAGGTGGTATATGTCTCCATATGCCAGCCTTTGTCCTATTCTTCTTCATCTGATGCGGCCCTTCATGATGAAGAGGGACCTCTCATCACACTTATCATGTTTGCTTTAGCTTGCGGTGGGAATGGATGTCCTCCATGGCTTCCATGGCTTCCATATCTTCCATGATAATCTCCTCTTTCTTAAGCTTATCATGGAAGATCTACCTCAAAGTTGTGCAATCCTTCATCGCATGAGAGGTGTCCTTGTGGAAGCTACAGTACCGGGTGAACTCTTTTTCCTCTCTAGTGGGCAACCTGTCTATCCATGGTCTCCATACGACCTTATCTTTTACCCAGGAGTCCAAATTTCCTCTGCTTTATCTATGTGGCAGAGAAAGGTGGTCGAGCATCCCTTTCACTCCTACCCCACTTATCACCCTGCCCCTAGGCTTGCGCCATATCTACTTGGGGTATGTACCTCGCGGGCATCCATGCACCCCCCC
>QANY01000230.1:1291531-1438744 GCA_003255025.1 Datisca glomerata | reverse complement strand
CCCCCCCCCCCCCCCGCGAGTTCATCCTGCTCCATGACTTTCAACTTCGGCACCGATGTGTTGGTGTGTTGAGCAACTATGTTGAGGCGAGAGAACGTGGTGATGTCAAGATTCCCCAGGTGTGCCATGTACTCATTTAGCATCCCGCATATGCACATCTTTACCAATGACTCTTCCTTCCATTCCTCACGGTTGTCGACAACCTTATCCTCCAAACCTTTTTACATAAGTCATCAGGTCCTCGTCTTTTCTTTGAGGCACGCACCCCAATTCCAGAATACTCATTTTTTCTTCAGACACAAACAATTTGGTCATGAAGGTGGAAACCATGTATGGCCGATTCGAGACTAATCCCGGTGCCAGATTGGTATACCACATGTACGCTCATTACATTAGCGACTTCAAGAACCCTCTCAGCTCATGGGCTCATCACAACTGTGTGGGCCCAGGTAATCAATGAAGCGTACAACGCGATTTCTTGCACATCCTTCCTTCCCTCTATACTTATAGAACTTCAAAGGCACATAGTCAGACGGATATGGCCACATGGCCAATTCTGACGGGTAAGGTTTACGGAAGTCCATTATAGTCTCAATCAAGGTGGCCTTGATCCTCTTCATCTCCAGCATCTTTTGCAATGTCTCATTGGTGATGAAAGATCCATGGTCAGCGCCATCATACGCAGGCGTAATATGTGTGAAGGTTGCTGGCAAGATGATGACGTTTGCTGGGTTGCTTGAGTGAACCACATTCTGGTCACTGTTTGCCATCCCAGATCCAGACAAACCCTTGAGATGTGTAGCTGGGATAGGCATGTCACTGTCCACTTGATTCACCGTGTGAGGGTGGTAAAATATGGACAACAAATTATGGTGGCTGAGGGTTTTTGGTAGCCGCGAGGAGATCGATCAACGTACCGAGAAGGTTGTGGATCTAGGAATTAAAAGCCTGAAGTTCCCTAATAACATTATTCTGCTCCTTTGTTGTCATGGTGGCTACAGTGATGGCTGTAAGGTTGGACCTCTCTGTGGAAGTAGTTTCTTCCAAGTCATGGTTCCTTATTTACGGGTTGACATTCTCTCCTTCCAAATAGGAAGAAGCTCTGGTAATTCTTCCACGTTCGGCATACTCAATGAAAGTGGTGTTAGAAAGGTCACTCCTTAGTGGAGTTGCCAAAATGTTAAGTGTTTTTTTAGTGATGTATGATTTGAGTGACCTAGTCTATGATAAGTATGCCTAAGAACGTGGAATATGTGTGACGGGAAGGGTGAAGGACAAGCACCTTAGGACAACCATCAGAGAGTGACAAATACATTTACTACTCTAATATTGGTGAGAACTCTAAGTGTGGAATATTCTCTGATCTTGGGCCTCGGGAGGTATGAGAATTGATGATTCTCATGATGATAACGATGACCCTTTATACAGATGGGGTCAAGTGGGGACTACATGTACGTCATTTGTTACGACATAGAAATCATGTGACGACCATGCCTAAAACATGACCACACTCTTAAAAATGGCTTCACATTCATAAAACGTGACCATACTTTACACTCGCAACTAGTTGTGCCTTCATGGCACTGAGCAGTAGCATAACCAACTAACAAATGGGAGGTTTCAACTGTGCATAACACTTAACTTGGGGGAGGGAGTCTCGAACACTTTAGGGGAACCCCAAGGCATGGACACAATGTATTCTATCGTCAGACATATCCCGGCGGTAGGTGGACCAAGTATTCCACCATCGGACACCCCATGGCGGCGGGTGTACTAATCATTATGCCGTCGGGTTTCCCCAATGGTGGGTGTGTAGATGGGTCCGCCTTCAGGATGGGCTCCCTAAAGGCGATACAATGGGATCTTCATGATAGTCCTGCATTGTGTGTTTTTTATCCTTCTCTACCAAAAGGGGGTTCATCTAAGGCATCTAAAGAGGTCATAACCTTCAAGGAGGTCTTCCTCTCTTGGTACAATGTAACCTTGTCTTAGTCCTCCCATACCAAAACCCTCAGATTATTACCAAGAAATAAATGAACTTCCAACCTTTGTCACTAAGTTCGAAGACCGGTTATAACAATTAACGTATAATCTATTTTATGGGTTCGCCACCATTATAAGTCTAGGGGCATCCCGTACCAGTATAATCATTGAGTGCGTTGCTTTTATATTTAAGTAGCGCGCCTACATGAGTCTGTCTTTAGACGTCATGTGTTCATCTTGACATGTCATTCTTGATGATATGGCTCATTATTTACACAATGCTATTACTGCAAGAATATGGGTCACAAGAAAAGTGATTGTCGAAAATTGAAAGTTGAACAACAGAAAGAAAACGGTGATAAGAAAAATGACGAATCAGAAATAGTAGCTACCACCAGCCAAGATGTCTTTACTATTGTAATGGAAATTGTTATGAATGTCATATGCCTAGACAAAAATTAGGTAGTTGATAGTGTTTTCTCCATCCATGTTATGTCTAGAAGGGATCTTTTCTCAATGTACAAAGCATGTGACTTTGGTTTCGTGAAGATGGGTAATGAAGAACCTCTAAATTTGTTGGTATTGAAGATGTGTGTCTAGATACAAATACTGGGTGTAATTTGGTACTTAAAAATGTGAGGTGTGTTAGACATCTAACTGAACTTCATTTCAACAGGTCAGCTCGACAAAGAGGGAAGCTCATCAAACATCATTGATAGTGTCTAGAGGAATGCAAAGTCCTACGCTCTATGTGACATCTATAAAGCTCAGCAGTGGCTCACTGAATGTCATGGAGGGTGATCCCACGAGTGAATTGTGACACAAGAGAATTGGAAACATTATTTAGAAAATGCTTGAGATCTTAGATAAAAAGTGACTCATCCCAAATATAAAAGGTACATCAGTTAAGATCGTGATGGTATGCTCACTGATGGTAATCGTGCTGATGATGGAAATAAGATGATCAATCAGCAGCATAAGATGATCAATCAGAGTTAGAGCCAACAACTAATAATACTATTAAGGTACAAAGACCTAGTAAAGAATGACAGTCATCTTCCTAGTACTCTACAGATGACTACTTATTGCTCACTGATGGGGGTGAGCCAGAAACTTATATAGAAGCTATGAATGATACTAAGAAAGAGAAATGGTTGTAAACAATGCAATACGAGATGAAATTCTTGCATGATAATCACATATAAGCATGCATTGTACTATGACAGTCAATGTGCCATTCATCTTAGTGGAAATCTGACATTCCATTCGAGATCGAAGCACACTGATGTAAGATATGACTATATACGTGATAAGTTAAATGAGAAGCAATTGGAGATTTATAAAGTTCATGTGGATGATAATGGATCATTCATGATTACAATGACCTTACCCAAGGAGAAGCATGAGATATGCAGGAAGTTGGTGTTGGATCGGGTTTTAAAATTTGAGGAAAAATCAATGAACCACTAACGGTTCGTGGGAAAACGTTTTTCACATAAACCAATTTAATCATATTAAATATTAAAGCCATACATATGATTATGCTTACTAAGTTAAACGTATTCAATAAAGTTAGAAAATATTTTATATTTTTCTTGTATCAGAGAAATTTTGATTTGGTAGAATCTTATTAGTTGTCTCGCGTTATTCGTTCTTCGTAGAACTCGAATCAGTCTTGACACTAACAGCCACCGTAGGATTTAGAAGTATATTTTAATTGGATGTTGATTAGGAATTGAATGTGGGCTCTCAAAACAACTGGAGAAAAAATATCAAAATTTTCCTTCTCCTCTATGGATTTCAGCAGCATACAGAGGGAGGGAAAGAAACTATTTTCTACTATGTGTAATCCCAAATTGTGTTACGGTTAGGGATACAACCCTATTGCCATCACTATATATTAATTACGGAATTTGCACATATACCCCTAATATTTGTTATTGCCGAAAATTACATATCTCCTTAGAGTCAATGTTGTGTCCAAATTTATCAATCTAAATTGATAAATTATTAATTACAGAATTTGCAGATATACCTCTAATATTTGTTATTGCCAAAAATTACATATCTCCTTAGAGTTGATGTTGTGTCCAAATTTATCAATCCAAATTGATAAATTAAATTGATCTCCATCAATTAAATAATTAAATTTTTTATTAACTAATTATTCAATAATTAGAAAATAACCAATTAACTAATTTGAACATTAATTACTTGTTATTCATTAATTAAGTGACAACACTCGTCACATATGAGTTCGGAAAATATACATTGATCCTAAACACATTTTTTATCTAACTATAAATACCTGAGCTACTCCTGAGACTAAATGGACCCATATGATTAAAGTTATAGGACTCAGATACTCGACGAATTTATCTCCATAAATTTCTGACTTATTTAATCATGAGATCATACGACTCCAATATAAGTCTGATGCTGAATCAACTCTCGATTCACGCATGCTATATTTTATATTGGTGCAAATAAACACTTTTATTTCACGGTCCACAAAATATTTTAACATATTATCCTTCTTGAATATCGGTAACAAGAGTGGGATATAAAATTACCATTTACACATCTAGTTATTATTTCCTTAACTCCTTTATTTAATGTGAATAAGAAAGACAAAACAGTGAATTGTCTCGTACAGTTCACCAAGTCTTATTCAATAATTCATTTTCATCGAATACTTGACCAATTTAATTTATTCACACACCCATCAATAAATAATAAGGTGATATTGTTGCATTTGCAATCTCTCCATAAAGTTTCATAATTGTGAGTCACGTGACTCCAATATAGTTGAATCACAATCCCAACAGCTGAGGTATTGTCCGGCAATTTGAACTCAGTCCTTTGGCATATCAAAAATTGTAATTAACTAAGTCAAGTTTCGT
This sequence comes from Datisca glomerata, assembly GCA_003255025.1. Lineage (NCBI taxonomy): Eukaryota > Viridiplantae > Streptophyta > Magnoliopsida > Cucurbitales > Datiscaceae > Datisca > Datisca glomerata. Next base: position 1,433,858 of record QANY01000230.1, on the reverse strand, counting down.
ATTCACCTCAGGATTAAGGAAATTATGAAAATACCTTTATAGGTGTAACAATTAGATTTAGAGCTAGAAAAATGACTTTGCTTTAAACTAATTGGATACTGGTCTATTCAACATGTTCCACAACATGTCTAGGTCAACAGTTAGAGTCTCCACTCTCATTCCCCAAGACCGGCATCCTTTAGTTCAACCTAATAGTCATAATCAAGCCTAATTTCCCAGTCTATCCTAAGACTGTGAAGAACATTCTGAACTATTTCAGAAGAGTTTGTCTGGAAGACCCCTCAGTCTTTACTCTTCTTACGTTGACAGTAGATCCAGGACTTGGGTAAATTATAAACACACTTTAATTAATAGAAAAATTTTCATTCATTCATTAAATTCAATATTACAAAACGTTTGAGAAATAACTAAATAGTTATAAATAGTTATTACACCCTACTTTATGGACATAATTTTAATGATCTCTCACTTGGACTAAAGTAGGCATTTACAATCTCGTATCTCTATGCCCTCTAGATGACCATCAAAGGCTTTACTGCTTAAAGTCTTCGTGAATAAATCTGCCATGATCGATATGTGTGTTACTATAATATCTCCACGTTGAACAATCTCTCTAATCAGGTGATACTAACGTTCGATGTGTTTGGATCTTTTGTGGCCCCTTGGTTCCTTCAAATTCGTTATAGCCCCATTGTTAATGTAATAAAGTGGCATGGGCTTGTCAGCTACTGGGTCCAGAGACTTCACAAGAACTTTCTAAGCCATACAGCCTCCTTTGCAGCTTCACAAGATGTCGCATACTCAACTTCCATGGTAGAATCATCAATGCAATATTACTTGATACTTCTCAATATAACTGCTCCACCGTTCAGGATGAACACTGATCCTAAAGTGGACCTCCTAGAATCCTTGTCTGTTTGAAAATCATAATCAGTATACCCCTTCATATTCAGGTCAGTGCCTAAATACACAAGCATATAGTTCTTTGTTCTTCTAAGATACTTAAGGATATGCTTGACAACATTTCAAAGCTCGAGTCCATGATTAGATTGGAAACGACTCACCACGCCCACTGCGTAGTAAATGTCTAGCCTAGTGCAAAGCATCGCATACATGAGACTTCCTACATCTGAAGCATAAGGAATATTTCTCATATCTTCCTCATCTTAAGGAGTTTTTGGAGACTGCTCCTTGGAGAGGATAACTCCATGCCTTAAAGGAAGATATCTCATCTTAGAGTCTTATATACTGAAGCGATCAATCACCTTATCAATATAAGATGCTTAAAATAGTGAAAATTATCTGTTCTTCATATCACAAAAGATCTAAAAACCTAGGACAAAGGCAGCTTCTCCAAGATCCTTCACATTAAGTTGTTTTGCAAGCCAAATCTTGATATCACACAATTTTCCTACAGCATTCCCTATTAGTAGAATATTGTCCACGTACAAAACTAGAAAAATCACCTTCCTTTCGTGTATCAGCTTATACATATAGGGTTCATCCACTAACTGCTCAAAACTAAAGTTCTTGACAGTTTCATCAAATCTAATATTCCACGATCGAAACGCTTTCTTAAGTCCATAAATGGACTTCAACAGTTCACAAACCTTACCCTATTGGCCTTTCTCCATGAATCCGTCTAGTTGAGCCGTATAAATGTGCTTTTCAAAATTGTCATTTAGAAAAGTAATCTTGGCATCCATCTGTCAGATTTCATAATCGATGGCAGTAGCAATGGACAAGAAGATTCAGATGGATTTAACCATGGCCACCGGCGAGGAGGTATCCTCATAGTAAATACCTTCCTTTTGGGTATAGCCCTTTGCTACTAGCCTAGTTTTAAATGTCTCCATATTCCCATCTGGACCTCTCTTTTTCTTATAAATCCATTTACACCCTACGGGTTTTACCCATTCAAGAGAATCTACAAGTTTCCAGACTTTGTTCGAGTACATCGACTGTATCTCAACGTTCAGATTTCTGGTCGTAGATTTGCTTCAAGACCAGCCACGGCCTGTGAGTAAGAAACAGGTTCATCATGATCATTATCTCAGACTGTTGTTAAGGCATCTCTATAAAACATATACCTATCAGGCTGTCTAACAACCATCCCACTACATCGAGGCTCCATGGTTCTTGCTGTGGTTCTTCCATTATTGAATTAGAAACAATTCCATACTGGGGAGTCAATGTCCTCTCACTCAATAATTCCTCTAGCACAAGAGTTCTTCTCGGCTTCACACTTCTTATGCAGTCCTCTTCAAGAAAACGCGCATTCGTGCACACAAATAAATTCTTATCGGTTGGACTATAAAAGACGTATCACTTTGTTGCCTTCAGCTATCAAACAAACATGCATAATTCTAATCGACTGGCCAACTTGTATGTCTTCAGTTTTGAGAACATGTGTTGGGCATCCCATATTCTAAGGTGGTTTATGGATGACTTTTGTCCATTCCAACTTTCATATGGCATATTAGGCACCGTCTTTGATGCAACTTGGTTGAGATTGTATGTTGTTGTTTTCAAGGCATATCCCCATAGTGAATCCAAGAGGGATGAGTAACTCATCATGGATCTAACCATATCCAACAAAGTTCGATTCCTTCTCTCTAACACACTATTCTATTCTGGAGTGCAAGGTGGTATAATTTCAGAAAGAATACTTTCTTCTTTAAGAAATTCTACGAACTCTCCACCAAAATCACATCGTAGCATTTTGATTTGTTTCTCTACTTATTTTTCAACCATAGCCTTGTACTTTTTGAACTTTTCAAAGATTTCAAACTTTTGGTGCCTTAGATAAACATGTCCAAAATGTGAGTAGTCATCAATGAAGGTTACAATGTATTCATAACCTCTTCTTACTTGGATATTCAATGGTCCACATACATCACTATGTACGAGTTCGAGGCATTGAGTGGGTCTTTCATCCTTCGCTGAAAAGGGTCTCTTGGTAATTTTACCTTTTATACGGGATTCACATAAGGGTAGTGATCCCACACTTAAAGTTTGCAATGGACCATCATTTACTAGTCTTTTAATCATGTCCATGCTAATGTGGCCAAGATGTAAGTGCCACAAATAGGTTAGATTAGTTTATTCAAACTCTAACCTTTTACCATCCCTTTATAAATCAGTATTTATTTCAATGTCACATATCATTAGAACTATTGATTTTACGTAAAAGATTCTATTTATCAAATGTGCAGTTGTAATTAAGCAATCATTTCTAAGAATACCAATATATTTATCAATGAAATTCAAACTGAATCATTGCTCAACTAAACTAGCTACTGAAATAAGGTTCTTCCAAATAACTGGGATATAATAAACTTCACGTAAAATCATAAAACTATTATCGAATGACAATTTAATAGTTCCAATAGATACAGCTGATACTAGTGCTCCATTTCTCCAACGGAAGTTGAACTCGCCCTCATCAAGCCTTCTTATTTCCCTTAACTTCTGCAGGAAACAATAGATATGGTTAATGGCTGCAGAGTCTACAATCCACAAAAAAGTAGAGTCAGACACATAACAGGCCTCAATAACAAGTATTATACCTTTAGATCTCAACTCCTTGAGAAAGTCTGGGCAGTTGCATTTCCAATGGCCAGCGGCTCCATAATGTTAACACTTATATTTCAGTTTGTCCACTTTTACAGTACCCTTACCTTTCGCAGCTTTTAAGTTCTGCTTCTTAGCCTTCTTCGGACCTCCCCTATGTTTCTTTTTTGTGCCAAAGGTGGAAAGCTTTCCTTTAGTAAAGTTTACCTCTCCAGTTTTCCTATTGCCCTTCAGAAACAGGGTTTCAGCAGCTTGCAGTTCCTTCATCAGCTCTGGAAGTGATTACCTCAACTTATTCATCGAATAATTAAGTTTAAAGTTCTCAAAAGTGTCAGACAGAGTCTCAAGGATCATATCAACTTGTGTCTCGTCATCTACCTCAGCACGCATGATCTCCATCTCATTCAAATAACTAGGAGTTCTAGGTTTCATCGTTGAGTTCATGAAGTTTCGCATAGTATCATGTTTGGATTAACGACCCTAATCTCCAAATATTTCGGTGATGAAACATCATATCGCGGTAGTTTTCATGTTCTGATGTTGTTGTTGCAACACATTCCTAATAGAAGCCAAGATGTAGCACCTAGTGATCTCATCAGACTGCAGCCAAGAAGCATAAGCATCATTTTCCTCTTGAGTCGATTCAGCAATAGACTCAAGAGGACAATGGATGGTCAGCACGAACTTATGCTTTTCTACAATCAACATGATATCAAGATTACGTTTCCAATCTACATAATTTTTACTAGTAAGTTTGTTCTCATTTAAGATAGTTGAGAGTGGGGATGGCGAAATGATTACTGAAAAGGATAAATAAAGCGGTGTAAATAAATACTCAATCGTTTAGGAAAATATGATACATGATGCAAATATTTAAATATTTAAAAATCCAATAAAAACATTACTTTCATGATGTTACGATCCACAACGATAGCTTATCTCATCTAAGGACAACGTCCAAGCTACCTCACATCGCATCGAGACTCCTCTCGTTTGGTTAACGCTTCTCAAGATGTCACTACGTCTAGCTTAACCAATCACCAATGGTTTTGGTCACCTTAACGCCATTGACTAGCCCACATGAGAGATTCTAATATGGTTCGATCTTATCATTTAACTAACGCATCATCTTTAAAGGTTGCCATGAACTAACAGTTTGTCTAGGAACGGTCTTGCCTCACTACTCCATTTACAAGCTTTAGCTTTTTAAGCAACTCGATGACTCAAAGCGACACAATTCTCAAGTTTCTCCCATTAAAGAGAGGACCACTAGGGCGGCTCTAAATCATTTCTCGTCCCACGATCAAGTTTGCATTGGGGACCTTGAGAACGTTTCAACGTAAACGACCCTCCCACTTAGTTTTTGGAAAATGTATGTTTCATTATTTTTTCAAAAATTATAACTCTTTATTAATTTGGAAAAAACAAGTTTCAAAAATTATAAACTTTTATAAAATTTAAATCACAATTTAAAATTTATAACTTCTATAAAATTCACATTGTATGTAAATTATAAACCATTATAAATTAAACATATGATGCATGCACACGCTACATGATATTTTTATATTGGCATATCCCTATTTCTAGATGGCATGTTATATGATGATACGAGATTAATAATAAATCATCAATTTAAAATTAACCACCATATTAGCTTATTTATAATTATAACACATAAAAGAATAATAAATAAATTATAATTAATTTAATTGCCATTCTTCATGGCGTCTGTAATTGTCTCATTGTCCTTCAGAAAATCCCACCAAATTTGTAACTCTTTACAGTCTTGTAGTCCCATTTTCAAAATTCAAATTTTGATCAAAACACTTTAATTAAGAAAAATTATTTTCCTAATAAATAATCCTTTTACAATCCTTTCAAAATTTAAATTTAAAAGATAAAAAGATAAATTGATAATTATCTTTTGAATTCAAAATTCAACTTTTGAATTCAAAATTCAAAAGATAAAAAGATAAAATTTGATAATTATCTTTTAAATTTTAATTATCTTTTATCTGTTTAAAACCTAAAATTTAAAATTCAAAATTCAAAAAATAAAATATGGGATAAGGGTTGTTGTGAAACATCACAGGGTTTTCTAAACCCTAATTGTTATCGTCTAGCGTTCACAAACCCTAGTCACCACGCAGGGCATGGAAGTGGATAGCAGGAGGCGACGCGACACGGCAGTGGCGATCAGCAATGCTAGTGATGATGGCGGTGACGATAACATCGGTTTTCGACAATGATTTTTCGAGGCGGCGACGGATTGCATCGAATTTAAAAAATACAACTTTTGCAAGAAAAAAATTTACATAAAATCCTATCCCTCAATGTCGGCGTACATCAATTCTAAAATTGAAAAATAAAATACATAGGGCTAATAGATCGGGATCCATTCTTAAAAACACATTCAAAACTATTATGAATCGTACCATTCAAAATTATATGCCGATATCACGACATCCAACTATACATCCATTTAATCACAGAATATGCATAATCAAGAACCTTATGCTCGCATACCAATTATTGGATCGGGTTTTAAAATTTGAGCAAAAATCAATGAACCACGAATAGTTCGTGGGCGAAAAATAAAAAAATTTCACATCTACCAATTAAATCATATTAAATATTAAAACCATACATACGATTATGCATATTAAATCAAACATATTCAATAGAGGTAGAAATAATTTTATACATTTCTTGTATAGAAATTTTGATTTGCTGGAACCCTATTAGTCGTCTCGCGTTCTTCGTAGAACTCGAATCAGTCTTCACACCAGCAACCACTCGTAGAATTCAGAAGTATATCTCAATCGGATGATACTAAGTCAAACATATTCAATAGAGGTAGAAATAATTTTATACTTTCTTGTATCGAAGAAATTTTGATTTGCTGGAACCCTATTAGTCGTCTCGCGTTCTTCGTAGAACTCGAATCAGTCTTCACACAAGCAACCCCTCATAGAATTCAGAAGTATATCTCAATCGGATGTTAATCAGGAATTGAGTGTGGGATCTCAAAATTATTGGAGAATAAAAATCAAATTTTTCCTTCTCCTCTATGGATTTCAGCGGCAAGCAAGAGGAGGGAGAGAAACTCTTTTCTGCTTTGTGTAATCACACTGTGATAGGGTTAGGGATGCAACCCTATTGTCATCCCTTATACATTAATTATGGAATTCCCTATATGTCAAATTACTAAAATTCACCCTCTAATATTTGTTTTTGCTGAAAATTGCATATCTCCTAAGAGTCAATATCGTGTCCAAATTTATCAATCAAAATTGATAAAATAAATTGATCACCATTAATTAATTAATTAATTAATTTTATTTACTAACTATCCAATAATTAGAAAATAATCAAATAATTAATTTGAACATTAATTACTTGCTATTGACTAATTAAGTGACAACACCCATCATATATGGGTTCGTGAAATATAATTTCCTCAAAAACACATTTTTGCTCCAATCGATATTATTTTTCATTCATATCCTTATAAGCTACTCCTAAGACCGAATGAACCCACATGAATAAAGCTATAGGACTTAAATACTCAGTGAATTTATCTCCAAAAATTTTTGACCTATTTAATCATAACATTGTACGTCTTCATTACAAGTCTGATGCTGAATCAACTCTCGATTCATGCGGACTACATTTTCTGTTTGTACAAATAAACACTTTTATTTTACAGTTCACATAATATTTCAACATATTACTCTTCGTGAATATCTTTAACTCATTTACTAACTGTGAATAAGAAAGACATAACAATGAATTGTCTCGTACAGTTCATCATGCCTTATTCAATGATTCATTTCATTAAATACTTGGCCAAGTTAATTTATTCACACACCCATCAATAAAATATAATGTGATATTGTTGCATTTTCAATCTCGTCACCAATTTTATATCTATGAATCAAGCAACTCCAACATAGTTGAATCATGATCCCAACATTCGAGTTATTGCCTAGCAAATCGAACTCAATCCTTTGGCATATCAAAGATTGTAACTAACTATGCCAATTCTCGTATTCACCTCAAATTTAATGTAATTACAAAAATATCCTTATAGGTGTAACAATTAGATTTAGAGCTAGATAAATGGTTTGCTCTAAACTAATTGGTTACTGGTCCATTCAACATGTTCCACAACATATCTAGGTCAACCGTTAGAGTCTCCACTCTCATACCCTAATACCGGCATCTTTTGGCTCAACCTAACAGTAGTAATCAAACTCGATTGCTCAGTCGATCCAAAAACTGTGAATAACATTCTAAACTACTTCAGAAGAGTTTTTTTAGAAGACCCCTCAAACTTTACTCTTCATACGTTGACAATAGTTCCAAGACTTGAGTAAATTATTAACACACTTAATTAATAGAAAATAATTTTATTCATTCATTAAATTCAGTAATACAAAATGTTTAAGAAATAAATAAATACTCATAAATAGTTATTACATTCTACTTTATGGACATAATTCTAACAGTTGGTGGGCATGATACACACTTCCAACTAGTCGAGGGGGAGAGTTTGTTGGGTGTCCCTCCTATTGGAGGAGACTGGGCTTCCTTTTAGCCTAAGGGAGCAAAGCCCAAATTGTGTTTATTAAGTAATTGCACCAAAAAGTCATATTTTAACATTCACTTTAAAATTTAGCTACGTTTTTTAATTTTAGAGAAATAAATAATTTTTTATGCCACGCCATCAATCATTTATTGATTAAAATTTGAAGAAATGATATTGCCCTCAATTTACAAATTTTCAAATCATATTTCATTTTCTTTTTTTATTTCTTCTATCATCATTTAATTAAGAATTTTAAGTCTTTCCTAAATTATAGATAGTGCCATTAGTTGAATATCTTAACTAATCAAATTTATTAGGTAGTTATTTCCTTTATTATACCTAATTTAATATCTATTTTCAATGCTAAATCTCTATTAGCCAAAAGTATAGCCATTTGCACCATTTTTTAGGAAATGCGAGTTTTATGAAATCACTCTACTCGTTAATCAATGATATATCATTTATCTAACCAAAATTTGTTAGAGTTTCGATTGTTAATTTAGGGTATCGATCGTTGATTAATCAATGATATATCATTGATTTACCTGAAATTAAGTTAGGATTTTGAGTATGTTTAGATGGTTTCATTGATTGGTTAAAGTTTTGATTATTTGCTAATCAATGCTATATCGCTATTAAATTAGGGTTTTTAGTATGTTTAGGTGGATGTCATTGATTATTGTTGTTTTTCTAGAAAATTTGATAAAATTCTTTTCATGGGTAATCATTTCATTTTTACTGAAATTTGTTTTTTAATAAAGATATGATATGTGCAGTTTACTTTTACTTATTTATTGAAAAAAAAAATTAATTAATCGATGATCGGCGGTTTTCTTTTGTTTTTTAGCGGGTTTCCAGTTAGTTTTAAAATTATTGTTTTGTTTTTAGCGATTTTTGGATCATTTTAGTTTTCAAACTTTTTAAAGTATGTGCATTATTAATTCATTCCTAAATTTAAGCATGTTAAACATTGATAGATGAACGATATACTATTGATTTATCTGAAAAAAATTTAAACACCCCCATAAATAAATTATGATCATTTTAATAAATAATTATTGACAATTATGAATACTTATAATTTACCTAAAACTTTTGAAAATCTAACATCCAAATTCATTGTTTTAGTTGGTGGTGTGCGTTTGGTGTGGGTTAGGACTTTTAGATGTCTAATCTTTAATTCAATCACATCTCCCATCATCTTTTGCTAAAAAACCAGACACACCCGCGTGGGTTTTTAGGGCTCGTTTGATAACTCGTACTGTATAATACTAAAAGCAGGACAATATTATTTTAGTATTATCTGACGTTTGATAAAAATATGGAGCTCGTACTAGTTAATACAGTGTGACTCTTTAATCTCACTCACATGGGATAATTTAGTCCCTTCCTTTTAGGGAGGACTACACTGAACTAAGAAAAGCAAAGTTGTTTTTAAATTTATATCTGAAAATAATTTTTTTTATTAAAATAATTTTTTTTAATTTATATCTTACAGGAACTTCACTCACTAACAAAAATAATTAATAAATTTTTGAAAGATGTAAAATTAATTACTTATGACTTAATTTTATCAATTTTCAAAGTCATTTACTATCGTTTTCTCTTTTTTTTAATTTTTAAAGTCTCTCAATCATATAAGTGGTTCAGTAATCATTTATATATTTTAAATAACTTATTTCGTGTATTAAAAATTCAATAATTTTTTTTCTAATTTCAATATTTATAACTATAAATTATCACTATCTTAAAGTTTACGGGTATAATTGAATTTACATTTTTAGTCAAAAAATAGAAAATTTAAGGTGATAGCATGAATTATATAATTTATTTTATAGTTAAAAATGTAAAATAACATGTTAATGAATTTTAAATAAACTTTTACAGATCAAATCATGACAAACAGTTTTACAATCTAATATTATAACGTGTCAACATTGTATAAGTGTTACAGTTTTATAACTAATACAGGACCAAACACTGAACAGTATTATTTAAACCAATACAATACGATACAGTACAGTTCAACAGATTTAGTACAGTACTATTCTGACTACCAAACGAGCATTTAGATGTCTAATATTAACGAGATTTATTATGCTCACTCGGACACTATATCCTGACATCCAAAAAAAGATGGAATTTAGATCACATGACACCCGCGTGGTCTCATCAGAAGCTGAAATGGTATAAATGTATGCTTCAAATGTGTTTTTGATATTGTAGTAGTTTTTTTGGTGGAATAACCCTTTTGATTTTTGTCAATCCGGAAAGAATAAATGGTGTTTTCAATTCTATTATGTGGCAAATTAATTGGTATTTTTCCAGTATTGCATCTAATTTCTCAGTTCCGTTTAAATAAGAGAGTTTCATTTACCAAAATGATGGAGAATTTTAAGGTATTGGCCGTGACGATTCCTCAAGAACCTCTAATTCGTAATCAGGTATATAAATGTAGTGGGCACTTCAAATATATTACAAGTATCTCAAAAAAGCCCCGGTATAGAATCGTGGCCGGTACAAAAGTGGGACCCATACTGATGGACAGGAAGGAAGTAAATCGTTCTCTTGGCGATCTATGATGTTTGGTAAATTTTTGTTATGCTTGAAAGTGCCTAATCCAACTCAATTTTGCTCACATACTCAACTATAATTGCGAGGAACTCCCAAGAATCTACCCACCAAGATTAACAAACTTGCAGCAAACCAGAAAACAAAACACTAAAGGGAGAGAAGAGGGAGAAGTAAGGAGGCACAAGTTTATAATGATTCGGCTAAGACAAGCCTATCCAGTTGAGTCCTCTATAAGAATCGCGGCGTGCGCAGCGTAGGGGTAGTTTTTAAAAATTTTATTGATTAAAAAATAATCACGAAACCACAAATAAAAAAAATAATTTTGTGAAAAATCAAATTTTGGCATGGATCTATTATATATTTATATATTAAATCAATAGATATTCAAAATAAAGATCTTTACTTCTTGAAGTTTATCAAGCGCCCTCGCTGTCTTCTAGTATAAAACAACGAACGTTAAATTTCATGAAGAACAGACTTATGAGATTCACACCAAGATCTTTCAAATCAATTATCTAATACACTAAGACGTGTGTGGGCAAGTAAAATGAATCAAGAGTAATTTTTTATCTCTAAATGTACTCAGCACATGAGATCTAGAGATTTTGATAATGACTTTTGAGAGAGAACTCTAAAAGAGAATTAGAGATTCGCAGAGCTTTGATTAATGATTAATCACTCATATACTTTTCGAGGTCAGTAGAATATTATCAAATAAGGTTCTGTTTCTCCTCTCTGAAACAAATTTCTATGGCGTTTCAGGTGATGTGAGTTGTGAGAGAATGCCATACTCCAGCAAGTAATCCTTAAATTTTAAATCTAAGTATTCACCACATCGATCTGATCGAAGTGTTTTTAGAGACTTACCTAATTGCTTTGAAGTCTTTAAACTTTCTAAAAGTTTTAAACTTTCTTTGCATTAGGAAAGTATAACTGTATTTTGAGTAATTGTCAATAAAAGTGACGAAATACTCATACCCGCCTTTAGCTTGTACATTGATCAGTCCGTAAACGTCAATATGTACTAGCTCAAGTGGTTCTTTAGCTCTTTGGCCCTTTGCAGAGAAATGTCTCTTGGTCATTTTACCCTCTAGACATGATTTACAAACCAGAAAAATTTTAACTTTTAGTTCTCTCAAAGCACATTGCTTTGTTAATCGGTTTATTATATCAAGATTAATATGTCTCAACCTAAGATGTCGAAGATACGTATCATCTTCTTAAAAAACATTTTGTCATTTGTTACTCGTTGGATTTGCTACTTTAAATAAGGGTAAATTACATAGACATCCCCTTCTATATTCAATAATTACACAAACCTCACATGTACTTCACATTCTATAACAATTAGGTCCAATTTTTAATAGCAGTTACATTGATTCTGAAATATCCAAAATACATTTATCCACAATTTAATTCAAATTATCACTACCTATGCAATTTAATACATAATAATACTAAACAAGACTAATTTAATCTAGATATATTATAGTAGTCAATTCCGTTTCGTTCCAGCCGGAATCACCAAAATGTTCCAGTTCCGGGATGGGAAGACGGAACATGGGGTAGTAAAAAACCAAAACGTTTCATTTTTCTCAAAAAAACTGAAACGGCCACCGAAACGTAATTGACAACTATGAGATACATTCATTTTCATGCAAATTCATCCAAAATTATCTAAATCAGAACATTAACTAAGTATTCCAAACAATATTCCAATAATTAAATCCAAACATCATTTTCATCCAAATCTCTTAAATAGCACTAATTTAATTCAACATTAGAATTTCAATTTGAATAACACAATTTTACTCCAAAACCATTCAAATGACACTAAAATTATCCAAAATGTAATTCAACCACTAAGTCATTCAATCTCCTTAGCTTCATATAATTATCCAAATATACTTCAACTACTAAGTCATTCAATCTATTTAGTTTCATAAAATTACCCAAAATATATGTAGGGCTTCATTTATCCACTAAGTCAACTTATGACTCTAAAAAAATGTAGGCTAAAACCAACAAATGGCTCTAAAGAAATATAGCCTAAAGCCAACAAATGGCCATTGGCCTATTTAGAGGTGGTCACAATAGAGAGAGCGTCTAACATTCTCAAGTTATCACCATTGATATTGGCATCTCAATAAATACCACTTCAAATTTCCTTTCTTTCCAATGTGGAATTTCTACAATTCACTTCTATTTTTTCATTCTCATTTAGCTCATTTTTGGAGATAATTTCTTATTCATCTCAAAGTCAATTTTGATAAATTAATAGTCGATTTTGATATACTCGTAGAGGAGAACACAAATATCCAAAGACCTTATACTTTTACTTAGTGAGTCCCACCTAAAATTTGTCAACATTGGTCTACGAAAATGGTGTACAAAATACTCAATTTTCCAACAATTCCCCATATGAATGAAAATTGACGACCAACGACATGACAGGCATGGTGATAGAATTCTATGTTCTGAAACCAGCATAGGATAGGTAGCCACGATGTCTTTCCCTTGTGTAAGTATGTTTAGTTTTCTCGCTGACCAATAGACACTATGTCTTTGAAATGTTTGATATTTTATGAAAATGATGACATACTACACACAGGAGTCATCTCTGACACAGTTCAATTTTCATGATTATATTCGTTTTGGCCATGAACATCCTCATGATTCTGCAAGAGTTTCTAAAGAATTGTGCTCTTACAATTCCTAAAGAAACAGACTCACTTCACTCTCACATAGGTGATCTCTTAATTTAAGAGTAAACCCGCATTACTCCGCTCGGATCTCACAGTTTCATATGCATAAGAATATTTAAAAGCTCAGCTTAACCTAATCTCCAACAGGTATCTGTTTTCATCATAGGAATGGACAGCGAAAATCTCTACAGTGATCGAGCTAAGTTTACACAATTAGGTTATCCTTTTGAACCTAGATCTTGGGATCTTCAATCAACTAGGTTGGATTTCCTTCGTATCAACTTATTTTTACATGGGTTTTAGTCTTATTCTCATCTATGACTTTTCAACTAACTCTCGATTTAACCTTTTTGGTTAATAGATCCTCAATGTTAGCTTTTGACTTCATATAGTCAAGAGTGATAACACATGTCAAGAGTAGTTGTTTAATGGTATTATGTATATGACTAATGTGTCTAGACTTACCATTATACAAATTACTTAGTGTTATTCCAATAGCACTTTGACTATCACAATGTATGTATATTGGTGGCATAGGATTTGTCCATCTAGGAATATCCTCTAAGAAGTGGGGTACTCACTTAGCCTCCTCCTCACATTTGTCTAAAGCTATAAGCTCAGATTCTATAGTAGATATAGCTATAACTGTCTGTTTTAAGAATTTCCATGCTACGGCAACTCATCCTAGTGTGAAAATATACACAGTAGTAGACTTTGTATATTTCTTATCAGATATCCAATTTGCATCAGTATATCCTTCTAGGACCGCTGGATATTTTGAATAGTGTAGTCCATAACTCCGAGTATATCGTAAATATCTCAGTACTCTCACAATGACTTTCCAATGTTCAGTTCTAGGATTACTCATAAATATACTTAGTTTATTCACTGTATAGGTTTTATCATGTCTTGTACAACTTATTAAATACATTAAACTACCTATCACTCTAGAGTATTCTACTTGAGAGATATTCTCACATTTATTCTTGAACAAATATATACTTATATCTATCGATGTTTTTGATTCATCAGTTTCATCTTTGCTAAATTTTCTAAGAATAGAATCTACGTAATGAGACTGACTTAAAATAAGTCCATTTGATATTCTTTTTATTTTTATTCTCAATATAACATCAGCAAGTCCCATGTTTTTCATATCAAATCTAGATTTTAACATATCTTTCAGAAATTTGATCATCTTATCATTACTCCCCCAACGATAAGCATATCATCAACATACAAATAAACAATAACATATCCATTTTCTGTATCTGTAACATAGATATATTTATCACATTCATTGATTTTGCATCCAATTGACATCATGTGACTGTCAAATTTCTCATGCCATTGTTTTCGTGCTTGTTTCAAACTATATAATGATTTAATTAATTTATAGATTTTATTTCCTTACCTAAGAGCGGAAAACCCTTCCAGTTCTTCCATGTAGATTTCTACCTCTAAATCTCCATTTAGAAAGGCTGATTTCATATCCATTTAATATACTTCAAGATTTTGCATAACCAATAAATATGCAATCAACAATTTTTTGACCTATTTTCACCTTTTTGGGTGTAGATACAATACATTAGCTTTGCATCCTCAAATTTGTAAGTATTTGTATAAAGATTTTTTACATTTTCATTACTCATATGAGGTTTTATCCCCTTTCTTTTTCAATGTCTTATACATAATATTTCTATTTTACTCACAAAAATAGAACTTAAATATTCTAAGACTTTACACTTTACATAATAGATCCCACTAAAAATTTGTTTAAATTAATCCACAAAAATAATATACAAAATACCTAATTTTTCAAAATTATAACATTGATTATAAAACTTATTTTAGAAAATAACGAAAAGTACTCAGGTAATTATTTTTCACAGGATATTACTAAACATTCTTTCAGAAATTAATTTAAACTCAATATTAATCTTTTTGAAGTAAATGCAGCATCCGTTGAAATAGAAGACTACGATTGATCATTTGATTATCACATAATTTTTTACATCTCCACAGGATTGAAGAACAAGATTCGGAAGCAAACACATCATGATTATCAAAATCCTGAATAGCAAATCCCACTTAAGCTCTCTCGCCCCTAATTCTTCGAGCAAGCTGCATATCCTTGGGCATAATAGTGACTCTCTTGGCATGAATAGCACACAAATTAGTATCCTCAAACAGACCTACCAAGTAAGCTTCGGCGGCTTCCTGCAGAGCCGAGACGGCACTGCTCTGGAAGCGGAGATCGGTCTTGAAGTCTTGGGCGATCTCTCTTACCAGCCTCTGAAAGGGAAGTTTTCGAATCAACAACTCCGTGCTCTTCTGGTACTTTCTGATCTCTCTTAGAGCCACTGTACCTGGCCTGAATCGGTGTGGCTTCTTCACTCCTCCGGTAGCCGGTGCAGATTTCCGAGCTGCCTTTGTTGCCAGTTGTTTCCTTGGAGCTTTTCCTCCTGTTGATTTTCTTGCGGTTTGCTTGGTACGGGCCATCTCTAGCTTGAATTTGATTGGTAGAGGAAAGTAATTTATATTCTCAGGAAAATGAAAGACATAAAGTTAGAACTCACTATAAATTTTCGAAGGGATTGGAAAGCAATTTATAATGGGGAACTTGAAGGGGGGAATGAGGGAAAGTTTTCAATTCTACGAAGTTTCGCAGCAATAGCTTGAACCGTTCATAGCTTGGAAAAGGAACGGCTGAGATTGTTTTACAGAGATTGACTTGGATAGTAATCCGTGTCACAGAATTCCACCAATAAGGTTAAGTTTTGAAGGGTAGAGTTGGCGGGAGAGATTTTTGAAACCAAGGCAAAATTAGGACAGCTATGAAAGAATATTTTTTTCAGGATATGGATCCTCTTCTCTATTTTCCCTAAATTTGCTGAAGCAAAATTTACACGATAGCCACCATCACTACTGGTGAAATTATAAGAAAAGAAGGTCATAATGTGACTGGTTCTCTAGATCATTGTGATGCAAGTAGTTATGTCAATTTTTTGGAGTTCATATATCCATGTGACAATCATCAAAAATAGCAACCACAATGGGAGAGCCCCTCCCAATAATTTCTCCTCTACCAATGTCACCTAGGCACGTTTGTAACAAGGTAATCTTTATCTAATATACCTGAAATGTGATGGCAAGTAGGACATTCCTTTGTTTGGTTCAAAAATTTTGGAGGGTTTTAACATTGTTGGAGTATAAGCATGCCATCATTTTAAGAGTAACGTAAGAAGGAATTAATGCAACGAAAAATATATTATTTTAAAAAATTTGAGAAACAATCTAGTTAAATTATAAATTAGAAAAAATATATATATTAAAGCGTGATTATAAAAATATAAAACTTTTTCATCTTTTCAGCGTTCTGAAAATAATTGATATCTAGATAATTATCTGATTAAAATAAATATTTAATTCGTAGTAAATGTCACGTGTCAATCACTGATAGAGTATCAAAAATCGACATGGACTACCGTGGTGTCACGTGGCACCACAGTAGTGAGTGTGCAACACTGCAGTGCCACATGGCACTCCAGTGATGGCGTGAGGCACTGTGCTTGCTCACGGCACTCTGCAATGCCATGTGGCACTGTAATTGTGCACACTTGCTATTGGTCCAACTACAATTGATAATTTTACAATTAAATATTATTTCATTTTATCTCTAAAAATATAATACGACATTATCTAAAATATATA
This sequence comes from Datisca glomerata, assembly GCA_003255025.1. Classification (NCBI taxonomy): domain Eukaryota; kingdom Viridiplantae; phylum Streptophyta; class Magnoliopsida; order Cucurbitales; family Datiscaceae; genus Datisca; species Datisca glomerata. The sequence continues at coordinate 1,416,698 of QANY01000230.1, read as the reverse complement.
TAGATATTATTTAATGGCCTAAGTTGTTGAAAGAAAAAGAGAGAATCACTTGATCAGATCATCAGTTCGTCAATCAAGAGTTGAATTGAGAACACAATTAGTGTAAAAAAGATTTTATCCTGTGATTAAACGTTAATCAAATATCTAAAAGAATAATTATCATGTTCTTTTAGAAAATCATCTCACTAAAGTCTTTATCAGTAAATCTCTAAATCTTATGTGTTGAAAACATCTAGAGACACAAAACGTGTCTTGTAATATTTTACATGCCTACACACATCCTAGTGCATTGAGGATTGACTTGGAAGATCTTGGTGTGGATCTCAGAATCTATTTATCGTTGGAATGATTTTGTGAGAATGGAGGATCGATTAATTTTTGCAAGGACATTTGATATAGACTACAAGAGGTATATGATTTCTAACCTTGTATATTGTAGATTTAATTTATAAATACATAATAGATACTGACTGATTGAAAAAGTTTTTTTAATAAAAAATTTTATTTGGTTATCGTGACTTTGCGCAAGTTTTGTTTTATTAAAAGATTCGATTTTTATTAAAAGTTTAATTTTTTAAATTTTCAAGCGCCTTCACACTTCCACCGCGCACGGGCCGCAACGAATAGTAAGAACCCCGAACATACACTCGTTCTCTCACTTAGTGACACTCTTCATAGAGTAGTTAAAGAGTAGCAAAAGAATGATTAAAGAAGCACATGACATTTTTACAATAGTCCAAAAGAAGGATGAGCCGCTGAGGGAATACATCCAGAGGTTCAACAACGAGAAGATTGGAATTATTAGATGCGATCGGGCTGTGGCCACGACCGCATTCAGAAACAGTCTGGTAGATCTCATGTGTTCAAATATTTACACCGAAAAAGACCCAAGACCCTATTGTAATGTCTTAGCAAAACCAATGAATTCATCTTGTTGGATGAAGAGATGTCAAAAAATATAGGCAAGAGGAATACACGGGAGAGCCCCCCCCCTCTCACGTTAGAAGAGAAGATAGAGATCGAACTGAAAGGTCGGACAGAAGAACGGATAGAAAATGATCGCAGGAAAGGGTTAGTGTCACAGATAGGTTGGGACCAAGAGTCATCCCGCAAATCAACCTTCCTCCATTGAAAGTGAGTCTGAAGGAGCAAGTTCACCATATCTAAGGCAAGGACCTCCTCTCTCAAACTCTGGAGTTGAAAACAAAGATGGGAAAAAGGAAGAATCAGAATCAATAACGTGAGCAGGCTAGCAAGAGATCGAGGGGAGAGGGTGAAGACAAACATCGAGGAGAAAATCCTGAGAGAATGGTCATACACGTGATCCATGGAGGAAAGTCAAGGGCAGGAGCAAGTACCTCGACTAGGAAAGGGTACGTGGGAGCTGCTCATCTACCAGTATTCTCATTAGCAAAGAAGTATGACCATAACAAGGAGATTTAGTTTACTAATGCAGATATGGTCAGAGTGCATTACCTCAATGATGTGTGCTGGTGATCTCCTTGGAAGTGGCAAATTGTTTTGTCAAGTGGATACTAGTGGATCCAGGGAGCTTAGCTGATATAATCTTCATCTCAACCCTAAAGCGGATGGGAATAGATGAGTCACAGATGACCAGATGTGACTTGTAGCTCATCGGCTCCAATGGAAGTTGGAGTGCTTTTCTGTCGGTGAAAGCAAAACTCGTCATCTGATGGCAGAGTTCCTTGTAGTAGATGAAGAATCAGCCTACAACGAAATTGTAGGAAGACCGTGGGTGCATACAATTAAGGCAATACCCTTATCCTTCCATCAGAAGATAAAATTCCCGACCCTAGAGAGAATAATGGAAATATGTAGAGAAAAGTAGTGGACTTCAAGCAAAAGTCAAAGCAATAGCAACTAAAGGGACATGCATTCTCCCTAACTAAGAAGGAAGAATGGTGAGCAAGAGTTAGAACGCTACTAGCTTGAGGATTTACAACCATTAGGTGATTTATTTCAATTTTCTTTACCAATATATTTCAATAAGTTGTATTAACAATAAATATGAGTTTTAGTGAGCATTTTTCAGTTTATCTATCAAATGATGAGTTTTATTCTAAGGCAAACACAAAGTTAACTCAAGGTCATGAAACCCTCGAATGAAAGCCATCACCACGGCTAAGTGAGGCTTCCTTTTCACCAAAGATGATGAGGAGAAAATCTTGCATAGGACGAAAGGACCGCGCAAATATCTCGCGGCACCTGAGGTCATGAACTCTTAAATGAAATATGACATCCCAGGCCATGGATTGATGAGGCCTCCTTATAACTTAAGATGATTTGGAATTAGGCCCTGTATAGGGCGCTCGAGGGCATGGATATCTCAGATGGAAGCCCTCACCACAACTAGGTGAGGCCTCCTTCTCACCAAAGATGATAATGAGGAAGACCCTGCATAGGGTAAAAGGCCCGCGTAAATACCCCGCGGTACCCGAGGTCATAAACCCTAAGATGAAAGACCTCTATCAGGACCATGGCTAATAGAGGCAAACTTGTCATTCAAAATGATAAGGAAAAGGACCCTACATAGGGCAAAAGACCACATCAATATTTTGTGACACTCGAGGCATAAAAATCTCATCCAAGGCAACTCGAAGACATGAAATTCTTGGATAAAATGCCCAAGCTAAAGAACCATATGAGCGTTTGGAACTTGTTCAAGACTATGAGATATCATAACATTGGTATATAACTTCAAAAGTTTGAAGGGAGATGCTCAAAACTTCACATTAGATTAAACATATCTCAACACTTCAAACTTTGTAGATCAAGATTCCAACATCACCAAGTAACCAGCATCAAATAAAGATGAAAGTGCATTCAAAATTATAGTTTTTACTCCATATTAACTAAATTGTTCATTGACTTCCTCTAAGTCTAAGAATTTAAAAAATTAGAGGGAAAATTTTTAAGAAATTTGAAGAGACATCTGAGACCCATGACACCCAGGCCGAGCGCTTGGACGCTCGGCCAAGTCACTTAAGCCGAGCGCTTGAACGCTCGACTATGACTCTCCAGGCTAAAGGCTCAGACGCTTGGCCAAGTCACCTAAGCCGAGCCCTCAGACGCTCGGCCATGACACTCTAGATCAAGCGTTCATACGCTTGGCCATGAGTCTCCAGGCTGAGCGCTTGGACGCTCAGCCAAGTCACCTAAGCCAAGCACTCAAACACTCGGCCATGACTCTCCAAGTCGAGCACTCAGACGCTCGACAAAGTCACATAAGCCGAGCGCTCGACCATGACGCTACAGGCCGAGCGTTCGGACACTCGACCATGTCGCCTAAGACGAGCGCTCAGACGCTCGTCCATGACACACCAGAGCAAGCATGAGCGCTCGACCCCGTTGCATAAGGATGAATGCTCAACGATCAACCAAGAGACATAAAACAAAGCCATGAACGCTCAGCCATATCCTCCAACACGTTTGAGCTTCTTTCGACTCAGACTAGCGGAAGATGCCCGAATACAAATCCATGCGCACATCAAGCCTTAAGTATGCTCTACTAATAAAACTCACAATCAATAGCAACAGTCAGCTTAGAAAATGAGATGAAAGTCATCGCTCCCACTAACACTTACTTCCCAACTCTAGCGCTGCGCTCTAGACTTCGGAAGTGGGGGCAAGCTATGGGGATATAAAAACACATGGTACACGGTCCACTTCAAATGAGAATTTAGGGCAAGACCGAACATTTATCTTATAATTGAAGGCCCATAAGCCCATAGCCCAAGGACCTTCGGTGATAGACCCACTTTATAGGGCCCAAGATCACCAAGATGATCGAGGGCTCATCATGTTCGAGGTCACCATGATGACCGAGGGATCATATTATTCGGGGTCACCATGATGACCGAGGGCTCATCACGTCTGAGGTCATCAAGATGACCGAGGACTCATCTTGGCTGAGATCACCAAGATGACTGAGGGCTCATCATCTCCGAGGTCATTAGGATGACCGAGGCCTCATCTTGTCCGAGGTCACCGAGATGACCTAGACCTCATCATGTCCGAGGCACCAGGATGACCGAGGGCTCATTGGTCACCAAGATGATTTAGGGCTCATATTGTTCGAGGTCACCAAGATGACCGAGGGCTCATCATGTCCAAGGTCACCAGGATGACCGAGGGTTCATCATGTCCAAGGTCACCAAGATGACCAATTGCTCATCGTGTCTGAGGGATCATCTCTTCCGACGTAACAGAAACACGATCTCAACAACCTGAAATAATCATAAAGTTGTTTGAAATGATAAGATAATAACTGAAAAGCAACTGATCTTAGAAGAATATTCTTCAAATGTTCTCTTTCTTTTAATATTCATTATCTTAACCCTCGATAATACAATTTCAAATACACCTTACTGACTTGAGCGTCAGAGTGTATTAGGCTGGGCACCACACCAGTGTCGAGATAATCATTCACCGTTTCATTGTCTTATAGATTGTTGAATTTATCAGATGACGCGTGACAATTCGATTTGAACATCTACAACCATTTAGTTATTTCGTATTCGAGTGTATTATTTATCAGGGTTTGTATCATTATAGTTTACATTTATTCGAAATGTTCAATCAGCTCACGCGCCACTCATATACAATTATGGATTATCTTGGACAGTTTAATTTATCACGTAAAACACCGACTCACTATTATCAGGTGATTGCACCTTGTATTCACCATTAAAAAAAACTTTATAGGCTCCTCAAGGTGATGGGTCATCAATGCGCCACATTATGTCTGACGCGCTAGTGGTATTGGCTTGATAGAATATAACTTCGGTTCTGCTAAATCAATAAAGGTTAGAACGCACATTCTAATATGCACTAGATTCAACCCACACGCTTTGCGCATTTTATATAAAAACTAAGTGGTAGTGATAAATTAGTCATTTAAGGATAAAATATTAGCGATTATATATATTAGACATTTTAATGATCGAGTATACTGAACAGAAAAGTAAGTTAGATGCGTTAACTTAAATTGAAGTTGCACTATATAATTATAACATTTTAATAGAGTTTTTCTTTTTTATTCTTTCAAGAAGAATGATTATTAAATTATTCAAGATGTTCAGTCAGCCTCCACTAATATACATTCACAGATCATCTTCAACATTTTAATTTATTACGTGATCAATTAAACGATGTTTAAATCAAAATTTCAAATTAGGAATATGTTAATAGATGAGGGTCAATTAAGAAAAAAATAGTTTAAGCCGATAAATTGATATTAGAGAAAAATACAAGAAAATCATATGATCTTAATTCTTAAAAACAGGATAATTTTCTTATTCGTTGAACAAAATATTTCAAAATTGTTAGATATTCAGTTTCAAATTTATATTTAGTTTTACAAATTATTTACAAAACTTTATTATTCAATGAACTATGGAGTTTTTACCATACAAACAAACTAATAAAATATTGTTGAAAAACTAATTTGTATTCTAAAAATATTAAAAATCTCTCTATTAAATTATTTTAATTATAATATCTAGAAATATAGTAAAAATAGAATACTCTCACATGTCAAATATTTAATAAAACCCAACATATATTCGGTAAACTTCAAAAAAATTGATGAATCTCCTATTTAATAAACTTTCTTGCATATTCGATAAACTCCACACATATATAATAAACTCTGGCGTGGGTGCTAGCCCGTGCACTGTAGAATTTTTCAGGAAAGATTAATTCTACTTCATTCACGAACAGTAAGAGATTGAGCGCATAGCTTCTTCAAATAATTACTAAACCACATCGCGCCTACAGCGTTAACAGCGTTCACGCTTAACTGGAGCGGGTTCTCCTGAAGATCGAAATTCGTGGGTAGTTTCTCTTTCGATTTGACTTTGCAATTAATTCTTTTGTTGACAAAAGAAAAATTGGGATTTTCTCGAAGAAGTGATTTGATTAACACAAAGTATTTCTTAATACAGAATGCATCATCCATTGATCATCACAAAAATTTTACATCTCCACTAGATTAAAGAAAGTGATTCAGAAGCTAAAACATCAAACCCAACTCAAATCCTAGCTAGTGATTTTTAATTAAGCTCTCTCGCCTCTGATTCTCCGAGCAAGCTGCATATCTTTGGGCATAATAGTGACTCTCTTGGCATGAATGGCACACAAATTAGTATCCTCAAAGAGACCTACCAAGTAGGCCTCGGCGGCCTCCTGAAGAGCTGATACCGCACTGCTCTGGAAGCGGAGATCTGTCTTGAAATCTTGTGCGATCTCTCTTACCAGCCTCTGGAATGGCAGTTTTCTAATCAACAGCTCTGTGCTCTTCTGGTACTTTCTGATCTCTCTTAGAGCGACTGTACCTGGCCTGAATCTGTGAGGCTTTTTCACTCCTCCGGTTGCCGGTGCCGATTTCCGAGCTGCCTTAGTTGCAAGTTGTTTCCTTGGAGCTTTTCCTCCTGTTGATTTTCTTGCAGTTTGCTTGGTACGGGCCATCTCAAGGTAAAATTTGATTGGATAGATTTTGAGGGACGGAAATTTGTTATCTCAGGAAAGCGATAGAGAAACTGTGAGAAGGGAGATGATAAAATTAATGGGAATGGAAAGGTATTTATAATGGACTGTCTGAAAGGCGGGAAATGCAAAAAAGGTTTCAATTTTTCAAAGTTTGGAAGCAATAGTTTGGATGGTTTATTAGATGGGCATCGAACGGGTGAGATTGTTTTAGGGAGATTGACTTGGATCGTAATCCGTGTCACGAGGATTCAACCAATAAGACTAAAGTTTTGAAGGGAGGAGTTGGCGTGATCGTTGCTGGGAGTTATCGGCCCATTATGAACTATGTAACGCCCATTAATTAGTGTATTGAAATTCTTCCAGGCCCATTTCCCCTTTTTGATAGATAAAAAAGATATTTATAATTGATAATATCTGTACAAGTTTTTAATTCTAAATACAAATTTATCACATATTTAAAAAATATCAAATATATAGAGAGAGATTAATTAAATTAAGGGAAAATAGAAAGAAAATGAAGATTTTCAGAGTGGAGTGGAGTTGCAAAAATGACGAAAAAATTTTTATATGTGATTGGGATGAGAGGAGTGGGTTGAGTGGGGAGGAGAGTGTGCTGGGTGGGAGGAGCATGAGAAGGGGAAGTGAGTGGGCTGGGAAATGAAAAGTTGGAGAAGGAATGTTAGCAAATATTCTGATGATTTATTCCTGATGAAGGAATGTTAACATTTAATCTATCTTTATGTTTGTTATTTGATTTGATTTATTTCTGATGAAAACCCTATAATATTATATTATATTATATAATTTATAATAAATGATATTTGTATTTACCTGTATATGTCTATATAATATTTTATGTATATATATTTATATTATATATACACACATATAAGATATATATAATATGTATGTATGTATAGAGAGATTAAATGTTAGCAAATGAGTATAATAGGTATGTACATATTTTGTTTAGTGGGCCCATAAGCATTGACTTTTTTTTATTATAAAACTAGTTGTCTAATTTTGTATTAAGTTTATAAAACATTATTAGTCCTATATAAAGCTCAAAGAGATTTTCATGGGTAGGCCATTATCAAAGAAAACATGATTTTAATATGACTTTTTACCGAAATAGGTAAGCTCTTTACAAGAAAAAATTAATTTAATATTTTTTATCAAATCTAGTGTCTGTTAGATCATGATATAGTACAAATATTCTCTTAAATTGTTGTCTAGCAAGTGTTAAAAAAATTTACTAGATCAGGGTCTAACACGAGGTAATTTATTTATTTATTTTATGAAAAAGTGTCATATTTTGTTTTTAAAATCTCCATATTTGAATTTCATGTTTTCATTCTACATGAATACTCCTATCACAATTTCTCATAGATAATCCTTGAATTTCCTATTTTCTTAAATCATGAAAGGCCCCAAATATGTTTGCTAAACACTTATTTCAGTTAACGGATAATTGATGTTTAAACTTCTATTAATCATGTAATGATATCTTTAATAAGAATAACTTTTGAATACTACTATATTTAATGAACATAATAAGAATCCTATTATTGAATATCAAATATTTAGGTTTTAGAAAAGTCTATAGGCTTAGTCAGAAGAATTCACTCATTATAAAGACGATTTTCAAATTAATGGATTCGCTCTTTCTCATGGAGAAGTAGTAGGTTTGTCTAAAATTAGTTATACTTATATGGTTGCCAAAGTTGACGAGAAGTTCTTTGTAATGTCAGTCAAAATGTGTACGCCATATTATTGTGTAACAACCCAGTAGTTATCATTCAATGTCGCTAAACCCACTATTATCATAAAAGTTAGTTCATTTGCTCATGTGCACTACTACAGTTTTGGCCTATAAATGGCAGTCATATAGATACCATAATGACAGTTATGTAAATTCTATCAAAGGAAAAGAGGTGCTGGTGGAGAAATTCTTACTTTTGAGATAATATGACAATTTTTAAATGCACTATCATAAATATCTTACCTATTGTAACAGCTGTTTTTGGTCTGCCATAGAAAGCTCTCACTTTTGTAAGATGACAAAGAAAAATAACTGTAATAGTTTTATAACATAATAATGACTTTATTCATATATTTCTATAAATTTACTTTTTTTTACAAAAATGCCATGCCTTCAGATCTGAAAGATCTCATTTTAAAATCATTCCCTTCATTTTAGATTTAACGAACATGACAGCACCTCCTTAGAGATTAGGGTTTCTCTCTACCTCTTTCTTTCATGTTTTTAGATCTGAAAGATATACTGTGTGTGTGTGTGTGTTTCGACTAAAAAGCCCTAGTCGCGCGACGAAGAAGAAGGCCATCGTCTTCAAGCCAGGCGAAGAAACCATAACTGCGACAGTGATTAGAGCTCTTCTAATTCGAGCTAGAAGTGTTGATTTCAGTGGTTAAGGCAAACTCTAAGGCGTTGTCTTTACGCGGTTGAGGATAGGGCATGGGTGGTAGCCGGCCGGGCCATTAGAATTTTAAGGCGGCCCGTGAAGTCACGGGTCGGATCCATGACGGGCTGGGCCGGACTGATTCACAGGCTTGCCGGTTATTTAATATGAGAGTTTTACTTTTGAGATAATATGACAATTTAACTGGAAATTTTTACTTTTGAGATAATATGACAGTTTTTAAATGCATTATCATCAATATATTACCTATATCACAACTATTTTTTGGTCTCTCATAGAAAGCTCTCACTTTTTTAAGATGACAAGGAAAAATAACAGTCATAGTTTTATAACATAATAATGACTTTATTGATATATTTCTATAAATTTTCTATATTTACAAAAATACCATGCTTTTTTACCCTAACTCCTAATTTTAAAATCATTTCCTTCATTTTAGATTTAACGATGACGATAGTGCCTCCTTAGAGATTAGGGTTTCTCTTTACCCTTTTCTTTCATGTTTTCAGATCTGGAAGATATACTGTGTGTGTGTGTGTGTTTCGACTGAAAAGCCCTAGTCACGCGACGAAGAAGAAGGCCATCGTCTTCAAGCCAGACAAAGAAACCATAACCGTGACAATGATTAGAGCTCTTTTAGTTTAAGCTAGATGATGTCGGATATGAGACTTCAGTGGTTAAGGCAAACTCTAAAGCGTTGTCTTTACGCAGTTGAGGATAGGGCAGGGGTGGCAACCAGGCAGGGGTGGCAACCAGGCCAGGCCATTGGAATTTAGGGCGGCCCGTGAAGTAGCAGATCGGGCCGGTTCACGGGCTGACCCCGGTTAAATAACCGGTCTACCCGTTTTCCCTCCCTTTAATGTGATTTAATTCATAAAAAATGTAGATTGGGAGGGTTAAACTTTGTTGGGGGATATATGAAGTGTAGGGATTACCACTAAACTATATGAAAGTCATGTTACTTTATTATAATTATTATATTTTATTATTTTAAAATCTCAATAGAAAAACTTGTAATAATAAGTAAAATAATTATTTTATTAATTAAATTCATAAACTAGTGATATTCATATTCACGTAAAACCCAAAAATATAATAAATAATTAATAACTAATTTATAATTCATGTTTATTAACCCAACAAAAAATATTAGAAATATTAAACCAATATTTTTTAAAGTTTTCATGAATCCAATTTTTCATTGAATTAAATTTTCATTTAAATGAAAAATATTATTTTTTATTTAATTAAATATGTTTATCTCAAAAGTATATTATTTGAAGTTTCGATAAAATGTGTTAAAAGACAATAAGAATATATTTTAAACAATATATTTAACAAAGGTTTTCTAGTCTATTGGTAAAAAGTGAATTATAAGGGAGATGTCAAGAGTTCAATCTTCACTACATGCATAATTGCTCAATTTTTTAGACAAAATAGTGGATTCATGGGTTGGGCCTAGCATCTGGTCCGGGCCGGGCTGGGCGATAGACCTTGAAGACAAGGCCCGGGATGGCCCAGACCAGGCCCACGAGCCTTAACTAGTCTGATACTGTTCAATATCGGGTCAGGTCAGATTATAACGGGCCGGTTTCGCAGGCCGACCCGACCCATTTGCCACCCTAGGATAGGGCGTCCGCCAAAATTTATTCATAGGTCAACGATGGTTAGTGGTTGTGAGGTGTTGAAGTTTTTTTTTTAATTTTAGCTTGGTCATTGCCATTGAAAGATAATTTCTTGCATTATTTGATTCTACGATGGGTTTTCTTCCCTTTGTTGTTTCACTATCTTTGGGGTCTTGAGCCTATCCCCAATCTTGCCTCTCTTGATCATCGCTCAAAACCATAGAATTTGATGCCTTGTTCACTCTTTAGTTGTATTGTTCTTTCTTTGCTTTGTTATCGGTTGTCTTTTGCTCTTCACTCACTGTTTCATTTTTTAATTGATTATATGTAGAAATTCATATTGTTAGGACTAAATTGCAGAGTTTACGTTTACTTTAAATTCTTATAGAATATGTATGCAGAATAATGTGGCATAGGACAACATCTGAACTGTTAGTTTTTGACATGGCTTTAAGCTTTTCTAGTTGAATCTAAGTTCTTTTATGTAATTAATGTGTCATAAGACAACCTCTGAACTGCTAGTTTTTGGTTTAAGCATCAAAGTAAATTTCGAGTCCCAAAGTGTTATTTTTTAGTAAATTATGCCAGATCAGCTTATGCGTTGCTTCATGCTTTAATTGATGCAGGTAACTGAAGTTGATTTCCAATATGACAAGAAAGGACCCTCCCATTCAACTGTCACTTGGTGTCATTTAAGTTGTCACTTTTGTAAGGCATCAAAGACTCTAATAGAGCATTTGATTTTATTAGTTTATTTGTCCTTGCAATAAGTCGTTTTGTTCTTGTATAAAAAATCTGTCAATTTAAATTGTTGTTACTAACTATATAGGGGTTCAATTGTGTATTTAAGGTGTTCTGCTTCGTAAATTTGCTATGGAATGAAGAGGACAAACGTCATTTATTGAGGTTTTTCACTCAACTCTTACTTTTTTACCATATAAGTTTTGATTGTAAAACATTGCTGATAAAAAATATGAAGTTAACAAATTTCTTATTTGTTCATTTCTCACACTTTTCTTACATCACAAGTTGCTTTCTTTGGTGAAGAAGCAGGATCTTCCTACAATTACTATTGGTTTTGCAGTATTTTCACTGCTTACTAAATGAATAGCAATTGTGCCTAATTGTTTCATTTTCTCATTTTCATACAACAAAACATATGTTATTCATTACATTCCTTCGTGAAATTTGCTTCATTTTTCTTCTTTTTATTTAGAACCAATAGTCAATTTGTGAGCGATTAGGAACTCAACACATTTTATATTCATGACCTTTTGGGACCAACAGTCCCAGTTGGTTATGATTTCTCTAAAAGATTCGATAGGTCTAAAGTTTTGTACCACATGTCTACGTACAATTACATCGAAGGGTGATTTTTTCCTGGAAGCTCCTGTAAGGCAGCAAAAAGACTGCAGAAGATGGTCAATTAGTGTTTATAGCTGCTAGAGGAGGGTAATTTTGTTTTTCATTTTACTTTTAATTTTTCTACTATGTCATATTTTTTCTAGATGCTAAGACATGCTTTGCTTGAAATTTGATATATGTTCTGAATGCGTGTATTTAATTCTATTACTGAATTTCAAAGCGCGATTGTCTAAGTATGTTGATGCTTATAAAGTTTATACATTAATTGTGTTATTTTTTGTAGAGGTTTTATGAATGATGATGCTTAATGGTATTGCAAAAGATTATACAATTCTAAAAAACATAATAAACCTAGAGCTCTTGTTAGTTTCATTCTATCCAAGTTTTAAGTCCCCCAAGTTTGTAAGTAGCATGGATTACCTTATATGTTGACATTATAAAATTTGAGATATCAGTGTCAAATCTTGCCGAGTTTCACTTTATTTGTGTTAAATCTTGCCCAAACCCCCTCTCTCTGCCTTATTTCCCTCGAATCCTTTCGCTTTGTTTTTAAGTTTTATTTTAGGGTTTTTGAATCTTTTGATTTACTGACCTTAAGCTTCGGTACAGCAAAAGAAGAACGCTTTGATGGTATATTTCACTCACTTTCTTAAAATCTCTGTGAAATGATTCAATTCGCTTTTATAATCTATTAGTAGCTTTTCTATATGCTTCCATTTCTAGTTGATTAGGCTACTTAAGGTTATGTTTATTATCGGTTAGAGTTGAATTTGGTTTATTATGGTGGTCGGCGACCGATACGAGTATGCTTTGCTTATGCTAGTTTAAATATTGTAATTTGTTTAGAGGTTGAAGTTTGAGTTGGATGAAATGATCTGTTTTCCTATTTTCTTTATAAACGATGTATTTTCTTTATTGTTCTGATCATTAATAGAAACTCACCAAAATGTGTCACTACCTTTGTGCTCTAAGAAGCAATTGAAACTAAAAGTTAATGATCTGAATAGGCATGATTCTAGGTACATATGTAACCTATAGATGCCCACCCAGTTAGGTCACGGACCACCAAATGCTTATATCTCTGAAGAGGGTTAGACTACAATACAGCTCACATGTCTTGTACATGTTCTGTTTTAGTACATGTGTGTACGTAAAAAAATCATACGTATGTATCAAAATTTTATATACATATGTATATGTACAAATTTTAGGTACATATGTACCAAAAAATTACTTATATAATACAAAGCTTGTATTGTAAATTATTTTGTCCGAAGGATCAAGCTCTAATACCATGAATATCAATATCATAATCAGAGTGATGCCAGAAAATTTCATCTTTAAGGGAAGCACATTTTGTTACCAAAACTCTAGTTATTTGACATAATAGGAAAGCATTCTTGGGCTTTCATTACAGCTATGAAAAATGATAAGAATAGCTAATTTTCAACTCAAACGGTAAAAATAGTTAGAATTTTTTTCCACCAAAATGCCCTAAAATGGTTGGAGTGAATAATTCCGGTCATTTTTGTAAAAAAAAAAATCAGTCATTTTTATAGTTTGAGTTAAAAAGTTAATCATTTTTACAGTTCTCTCGAAGAACTAATACTTGCACCTCTTGACAGTGGATAATTTAGAGATATTGAAACTCGATTTGCTTTTTATTGAACTACCACTAAGGAACTGTAGAGAGTGTTTAGAAAAAAAAATTGAACCCAATCTAAGAACATAATTCTTAATTATTAACACTTAAAGCAAGATTAAAATAAAGAGAAAAAAACTCATTTTAAAAATAAAATATAGCTGCAATTAATAGGGTTGTAGCCTAACGTTTTTTTAAGGTAAAGGTTTGTGTATAGGACAGCATTTCATTTTCATTTACAGCCTTGAATATCACTGAAAATATTCAAAATAACCAAAATAGTTGAAGCTTTCGGGTCTCTTTCTTTGTACCAAAAGGAATAAAACAGAAAGCTGTAAAAGCTTTACTTAGCTTTCATGGATTCTCTTTTATTTACTCATTTAACCTTAACCACAACACCATTCTCTTCTCCTTATTTTCACTTGTTTTGATATGGGTTGTCCAGATAAGATTTGATCAGACGGCTGAAAAGAAGTCTCAACACGCTCATGTCCTACCACTATTCAGACACATGAGGCTGAAAAGAACTTGAAGTCATTAGGTTAGCACTTATAAGATGATCAAATGACAAAAAAAATGTTAAGATACATGAAGTTCCGCTGGTCCTATCCTATATCTGACCCTTCTCTACGAAGAAAGGCAGAAAAGATAAGGTAGAAAAATGGTATTTTTGGTGGCTTCCTCGTATTATGCATAGTATTTGTCCTGTTTTGTCTGGGAGATTCCAACAAAGAATAATTTCTTTTGCTTTATGCTTAATTAATATATAATTAAGATATATGATTCAAATCATCTTAATCTTTTAATGTTTCTCTTTGAAAACAACTTTGTTGTCTCCTAAGTTAACTATGAAATTATCAATGAACAATCACATGGCCCGTTTGTTCAAATAGGGCACACAACCCTAATGAGTAGGTTTAAGTAACACATGCATCGGTACCGGCCGGCCGGTATTGTCTTTACTGCTTGATCTACTATAAAATCAACTATCATAAATGTTATAATTAATTGTCTTACTTATCAAAATATTTTTAATTAATTTAGTTATGTTAGAAGAATATCACTATACATTTTTCAGTTTGATTCTTTTAGTAATTATTTCTTTGTTCTATATCAGTTAAAAATATGTTTTTATTCTTTTATTGAACATTGATTAAATTTTTCTAATATATATCTTAACGAATAGATAACTTAATATATTCACATGTCTAAAAATACATTTTAAATTTGAAACGATAAAAAATGAAAAAGTTGACTTAAGAGAAGCATTATTTTGGGAAATAAGAAAATAAAAAATTACAATTAATAGTGCACTATGGAAAATCATACCCCATCTCATTCCTATTATGAGACAGTGCACATCTGCCGTGAGAAACGTGATAAGTTATGCTTTTAATGATTTTTATAGTTTGTATTTATACAAATGGGGTATTGCAGGATAGTAAGAATAACTTTGTGATTTATATTGTCTTTAATAACACAAACAGCTGACAGTTCAAGGCGCCATGTTCACTGATTAGCTAAGTAATCTTGATAGATCTTCAGTAGGGAAAGTTCAAAGTCTATGGCTACTTATCCCGAGACAGTTAATTTTCATTTGTAATTGCACAAGTGTCTGCATTTTCATTTGCATGTTTGAGGAAGCCAATTTTTCATTCATGTGGGGAATTGTTGGAGAAAATGGTAGTTTGACATTGAACTCAGCTAATGGTACATATACTCTGATATTAGTGGGATCGAGTGCAAACACGTTATATATCTTATGAAAAGTAACGTGAGATAAGATGTTGTCAAAACCATTAGGTAATGAATGAAATAATTCTCAAAAGTTACCAACTTAACTTAGATAAGAAATTTGAACAAGAGGTTATCCAACCACCACTAGTCGGTTTGACATGGTACGATACGGTACACGGTTAATCTTGGAGTTTCGACAAATTTTCTTATAATTGTTGGAAAGACATGATGTTTGGTTTATACATTTTCATCTTTCACATCTCTTCAAAATATTGCCAAAAGCAACCAAATGTTGGTTCGAATGGCCACGAACCAACCTATATACAGTGGTTACTTGTTGCAAAAACATAACATACACAACAAAAATTTCCTACACAACTTTCATATTCTCTCTTGCATTTGGGTCTGTTGTGTGCGATTACAAGACAAAGTTACGTTCGCCGGTTCTTATTGATTGAAGTGCTACTTCTGTAGGAACGGAAGATTCGTCCTATCTTGGGAGACGATTACTCAACTTCTTGAGCATCTGTGATGGGGTAAATTCATCTTAAAGAGAGTTTTCGCACTGAGTTCGGATCATCATTATATTTGACTAACTACAAAATCTATGAGTTTTAATTTCTCTCTCTTTGCCTTGCAGGTAATAACAAACTTAAGACAAATTTAATAATAAACCTGCATGCAATTTCAGATCGGCTTAAATTCAATTCTGTAATTTTAAGGAATTCATAGTTTAAATCGGCAAGTTGATTATGTACGTAGGAATTCAAATTCAAAATTTAATACATAGTCATAGATTTAATACATAGTCTAAACCTTTTCTATACGCAGTTGTTGCATAATCATAAGGATATTTGATCTTTTATCCATTTTCACTACATAGTTTGTAACTTTGAAATTGTTTTATAATTGTGCTTTGTATGTGAGTTGCATTATAAGTGATATATATACACACACACTCTCTATTTTCAGTGTGTTCTGGCTGCTTATACAATTTTTTTTCTTGTACCTTTTGGATAATTTCCCATATATACAGTTACAAAGGTTGAAGATTGCATCGGTTCAGTATTGTTCTTAAAGTCTTTTTGTCTGGATTTCGTATCTTTACTGCTTAATTACAGTTTCTTGTAAATTGGACTTAGTAAGTTAAGTACTGAATTTAGTATTTGTATCCTACATTTATTTAGTTGTGATTTTTCTCATATAAAATATATATGTTGAATTTCCTTGGTTGAATTTGCTGACACCGTTTGAAGACAAACTTAGTTCTTTATTTTTTGTTCAGTACTGTTCTTATAATTTGCACCGCTTGAATTGTTTTTAAAGAAAATCTTTAAATTCTACTATTTTACTGCATATTGGGAGAGTCTGGTACTGTTTTTCTCAAGTTTTTGTTTGCAAGGGTAAAGTATTCACGGTTTCGGTAAATTATCTAATTTGCGTGTTTCATATAATATTCTAAAAAATATTTTATTTCGCAATAGAAATGACTACATCTAGCAATCTTATCTTTGTCCCTACTATTCGTATAAATCATGGGAAAAATCTAAAAAAATTCAGCAGTGTAGATTTTAAACGATGACAACAGAAAATATTGTTTTATCTCACCACTTTGAATGTGGCTAAGTTTCTCATTAAAGAGGCACCTGTTATTTAAAAAGGAGAGACTAACAAAGAGAAAGTTGTTGTAGATGCTTGGAAGCATTCTGACTTTCTCTGTAAAACTTATATACTCAACGGACTTGAAAATACATTGTATAATGTGTACAGTGCAGTAAAGTCGGCGAAAGAACTTTGGGAGTCTTTGGACAAGAAGCATAAAACTGAAGATGCTGGTGCGAAGAAATATATTGTCGGTCAGTTTTTAGAATACAACATAATTGATTCAAAGACTGTAATTGGCCAATTTGAAGAACTTCAAGTCGTTTTGCATGAGATACATGTTGAGAATATGTCTCTTAGCAAATCTTTTCAAGTAGCAACGATAATTGAAAAATTACCGCCGTCTTGGAAAGATTTCAAAAATTATCTCAAGCACAAATGTAAAGAAATGAAACTTGAAGAGTTAATAGTCCGTTTGAGGATTGAAGAAGACAATCGAAAGTCTGAAAATAAAAGTGGGATCATCTCATGGTATCTAAAGCTAATATAGTGGACGATTGACAAAGACCGGACAAAAAGAGAAAGATGTCGAATGTTGGTCCAAGTCAAGGACACAACAACGGAAAGAAAGAATGCTCAAGCCAATGTTACTGAAATCGACAATATTTTGAATGGCGTATCCGACATTGACCTTTCTGCTATGGTTTTCTGAATGCAATTTTGTTGCAAATACTAAAGAATGGTCGGTAGACACTGGAGTTTACTCATCATATTTGCGCTAACAAGAAAATGTTTTCTACGTACACACAAGCAAAATGTGGAGAACATTTGCATATGGGAAACTCTTCAAGCTCAAAGATAGAAGGACAAGGAAATGTGGTGCTTCAAATGACATCTAATAAAGAAGTCACTCTCAATAACATTTTTCATGTGCCAGATGTTCAAAAAAACTTAGTGTATGGATCTCTTTTAAGCAAAATTGGTTTTAAGTTGGTCTTTGTATCTAATAAGTTTGTCCTCACTAAGAATGATATTATGTGAGGAAGGGATAATTGTGTGATGGGCTTTTAGATTAAATGTAATAACTGTTGTACCGCAACTTATTAATAATATAATGTTTCTTCCTCTCCTTACATGGTAGAGTCCTCTAAATTATGGCATACTAGACTAGGCCACGTAAATTATAAAACCTTAAATAGGTTAATCAATTTGAACTTAGTACCTAAGTTTGAAATTGATAATAATCTTAAATGTGAGATATGTGTGGAATCAAAGATGACAAGAACACCTTTTAAATCAATAGAAAGAACTATTGAACCTCTAGAAAAAAATTCAAGCGATGTTTGTGATTTGAAATATATACAGACTACATGTGGTAAAAAGTATTTTTATCACTTTTATATATGATTGTACTAGATATTGCTATGTGTATTTGCTAAGAACCAAAGATGAGGCAATTGAGGTGTTTAAACACTATAAATCTGAAGTTGAGAATCAGCTTAACAAAAAGATTAAGGTGTTAAGAAGTGATAGAGGTGGTGAATATGATTCACCTTTTGAGCACTTATGCTCAGAACATGAAATTATTCACCAGACTACTGCTTCTTACTCACCTCAATCTAATGGTATAGCTGAGTGTAAAAAATGAATTTTGAAAGAAATGATGAATGCAATATTAGTAAATTCAGGTTTACCCCAAAATTTGAAGGGGGAAACATTCATTTCTGCAAATTTTATTCTCAACATAATTCCTCATAAGAAGACCCATATAATTCCATATGAAGTATGGAAGGGCCGATCTCCTACTTTTAAATATTTTAAAGTAAGGGGGTGCTTAGTTAAGGTCGTCATTCCTAAACCTAAATAGGTTAAGATAGGGCCTAAAGCCATTGACTGTGTGTTCATTGGATAAGCACATAACGATAGTGCATATATATTTCTTGTTCATAAATATGAGATTCCAGATGTGCATGTTAACATAATAATAGAATCGAGGAATGCCTCATTCTTTGAGAATATATATCTATATAACATGCCAAGTGAGTCAAATTCACTAAGGAGATCTCGCGATACTACTTCTAATGACAATCTTGATTCTATAAATGAGGAAGAGCCTAGACGTAGTAAAAGGATAAAGTCAACCAAGTCATTTAGGCCTAATTTTTTTACTTATTTGTTAGAAAATGAACTTCAAAGTTTTACAGAGGCAATGACATCTCCTGAAGCTTCATATTAGAAAAAAGTTGTCAATAGTGAAATTGATTCCATCATGCAATTTCACACCTGGAAACTCGTTGAACTTCCACAAGGAAATAAATCATTGGGTGTAAGTGGATTTTTAAAAGGAAAATGAAGGCAGATGGATCAATCGATAAATACAAGTAAGACTTGTGGCTAAAGGTTACAAACAACAAGAAGGCTTGGATTATTTTGACATTTATGCACCAGTTACGAGGATTATGTCCATTGGTATGTTAATTGCTATTGTAGCATTAAATGAGTTATAAATACATCAAATAGATGTTAAGACTGCTTTCTTAAATGGTGAACTAGATGAAGAAATATACATGGAACAACCAGAACGATTCATTGTTCCTAGACAAGAGAGAAAAGTTTGTAGACTAATTAAGTATCTCTATAGATTGAAATAAGCACCAAAACAATGTCATGGAAAATTTGACAAAGTTATGTTGTTATTGGGTTTAAAATTCATGAGCATGTGTATATTTTAAAAACACTCAAGAAGGATATGTCATTGTTTGTCCATATGTTGATGATATGCTAATTATTGGAAGTAATTGTTGGAATTATGCCCATAATGTAGGGTGTAATAACTATTTTTGAGTACTTAGTTATTTTTAGACATTTTGTATTACTGAATTTAATGAATGAATGAAAGTTTTTCTATTAATTAAGTGTGTTTATAATTTACTTAAGTCCTAGAACTATTATCAACATAAGAAGAGTAAAGACATAGAGGTATTCGAGCCAAACTCTTCTGAAATAGTTGAGAATGATATTCGCAGTCTTAGGATCAAGTGGACAATCGAGTCCGATTATGACTGTTAGGTTGAACCAAAGGATACCAGTTTTGGGACATGGAAGTGGAGACTCTGACAGTTGACCTAGGCATGTTATGGAACATGTTGAATAGACTAGTAAAAATTAGTTTAGAGTAAAATCGTTTACCGCTCTAAATCTAATTGTTACTCCTTAAGGGTCTTTTTATAATTACCATTATCCTAAGGTGAATACGAAACTTGACTTAGGTACTTGCGGTCTTTGATATGCCAAAGTAGTGAGTTTGAATTGCCAGACAATACCTTGATTGTTGGGATCGTATTCAACTATGTTGGAGTTGCGTGATTCATAGATATGAAAATTCATGGTTAGATTGTGAAAGCAACAATATCACATAATGCTTTATTGATGGTTGTGTAAATAAATTAACTTGGCTAAGTATCCGATGAAATAATAACAATAGGGGGTAAAATGATAAATTTACATCCCGCTCTTGTTACTGATATTCATGAAGGATAATATGTTAAAATATTATGTAGACCGTGAAATAAAAAAATTTATTTGCACCAACAGAAAATGTAGCGCGCATGAATCGAGAGTTGATTCGACATCGAACCTATAGTGGAGTCGTACGATGTCAGGATTAAATAGGTCGGGAGTTTATGGAGATGAATTCGTCGGGTATTTGAATCTCATAGTTTTATTCATGTGGGTCCATTTGATCTCAGGAGTAACTCATGAGGACAAGAATAGAAAAACAACATCAATAGGACCAAAATGTGTTTTAAATCAATGTGTATTTCGTGAATCCATATATGATGAGTGTCGTCACTTTATTAGTGAAAACAACAAATTGATGTTTAAATTAATTAATTTATTATTTTTTAATTATTGAATAATTAGTAAATAAGAGAAATTAATTAATTAATTGATGGAGATCAATTTAGATTGATGAATTTGGAGACAACATTGTCTCTAGGGAGATATGTAATTTTCAGCAATAGTAAAGAATAAGGGGGTGGATTTTTGAAATTCCACATTTATGGGTTATATGTGAAAATTTTAAAATTATTATATAAGGGATGCTATTAGGGTTGCCTTCCTAACCTAAGTGTGTTTACACAACCCTAATTAGACAAAGCAGAAAGTTTCTCTCTCCCCTCATACTGCTGGACACTGAATCACTAGAGGAAGAAATTTTTTTAGTTTTTCTTCCTTAGTTATTTTGAGAGCCAACACTCAGTTCCTAATGACGTCCTTGCGAGATATACTTCTGAATCCAACGAGTAGTTGTTGGTGCAAAGACTAATTAAAATTCTTGGAATTGAAAATCGAAGAACGCGAAGCATTCAATAAGGATCCCACCAATTCAGAAAGTTTGCGAGACAATGAAAAGGTATACATTGTTTCTACATATTTTGAATATGTTTAACTTAATATGCATAATCAGGATGTATGGTTTTAATATTTAATTTGATTAAATTGGATGATGTAAAAATGTTTGACATTTTGCCCACGAACCGTTCATGGGTCAATGATTTTTCCTCAAATATTTAAAATCCGATCTAATAATTGGTATCATAGCTTTGATTTCTTGATTATTCATATTAAGTGTTTAAACGTATGTAACGATAGATGTTGTGATATTGGCATATTTTTGTATGGTAGATTCAATATAATTTTGAATGTGTTTTATGAATGGATCTCGATCTGTTGGTTCTAGACATTTTGTTTTTTCATTTTAGAATTGATGTACGTCGAAATTGAGGCATAGGATTTTATGTAATTTATTTTCTTGCAAAAGTTATATTTTTAAAATTACATGTAATTCGTCGCCACCTCGAAAAAAAATGCAGTTGTTGCCGTCGTCAGTCGCCGCTGCCACCACCCGTAGCCTCCTACCGTCTGCTGCATTGCCCTACATTGTGACTAGAGTTTGTGAAACCTTAAACGATAACAATTAGGGTTTAGGAAACCCTGTGATGTTTCGCAAAAACTCTAATCTCATATTTTATCTTTAATATTTTGAATTTTAGATTTTAAACAGATAAAAGATCATTAAAGTTCAAAAGATATGGCATCAAATGTTTAAAAGTCAATTATCCATTTTATCTATTTATTTTTTGAAATTTGATTTTAAAATATAATTATCAATTTTATCCTTTTATCTTTTGGATTTTGAATTCAAAATGATAATTATCCATTTTTTCTATTTTATCTTTTGAATTTTGAATTTAAAAGATAATTATATATTTATCTTTTATTTTTTGAATTTTAAAATTTTAAAAGTTTTTAAAGGGATTATTTAATTAGAAAAATAGTTTTCCTTAATTAAAGGGTTTTGATTAAAATTTTAAATTTTAAAAATGGGACTGCACAGTTGTAAATAGTTACAAAATTAGTGGAACTTCCTGAAAGATAAGGAGACAATTACAGACGCCATAAGATTAGTATTTAAATTAATTATAATTTATTTATTATTCTTTTATAGGTTGTAATTAGAAATGAGCTAATATGGAGGTTAATTTTGAATTAATGATTCATTATTAATCTCACATTATCATATACCATGCCATATAGAGATAAAGATATGTCAATATCAAAATATCATGCAGCATTTACGTGCATCATTGTAGTTTAGTTTATAATGAGTCATAATTTAAATACAATGCGAATTTTTTAAAAGTTACAAAATTTTAAATTGTGATTTAATTTATATAAAAGTTTATAATTTTCGAAACTTGTTTTTTTCCAAATTAATAAAGAGTTATAAATTTTGAAAAAAATAACGAAAAGTCTATTTTTCCAAAAACTAAGTGGGAGGGTCGTTTACGTTGAAACGTTCTCAAGTTCCCCAATGCAAACTTGATCGTGGCACGTGAAATTGTTTATAGCCGCCCTAGCGGTCCTCTCTTCAGTAGGAGAAACTTGATAATCATGTCGCTTTGAGTCATTGAGTTGCTTAAGAAAGTAAAGCTTGTAAAGAAAGTGGTGAGGCAAGACCGTCCCTAGACGGACTGTTAGTTCATGTAACATTTAAAGCTGATGCATTGGTTAAACACTTAGATCGAAGCATTGGAATCCCTTATAGAGGCTAGTCAATGGGGCAAAGGTCGCCAAAACCATTGGTGATTGGTTAAGCTAGATGTAGTGACATCTTGAGAAGCGTTAACCAAACAAGAGGAGTCTCGATGTGATATGAGGTAGCTTGGACGTTGTCCTTAGATGAGATAAGCTATCATTGTTGATCATAACATCATGGAAGAAATAATTTTTATTAGATTTTTAAATATTTAACTATTTTCATAATGTATCATACTTATCTAAATGATTGAGTATTTATTTACATCGCTTTATTTATTCTTTTCAGTAATCATGTCGCTATCCCCATTTTCAACTATCTTAAATGCAAAAAAAACTTACTGGTGTTAATTACATGGATTGGAAACGTAATCTTGATATCATACTGACAATAGAAAAGCGCAAGTTCGTACACACCACCATTTGTCCCCTTGAGCCTATTACTGAATCGACTTAAGAGAAAAATGATGTTTATGCTTCTTGGCTGCGTTCTGATGAGATAGTCAGATGTTACATTTTGGCTTCTATCAGCAATGTGTTGGAACAACAACATCAGAACATAGAAAGTGACGCTGATATGATGTTGAACATCACCGAAACAGGTCGTCAAGCAAAACAGGCTGCTGTGTGAAACTTCATAAACTGCAAGATGAAACCTGAAACTCGTGTCAGAGAACATATGATGATGCTAATTAGTTATCTGAATGAGATGGAGATTATGAGTGCATAGGTAGATAGCGAGACACAAGTTGATATGATCATTGAGACTCTGCCTGGCACTTTTGAGAATTTCAAACTTAATTATTTGATGAATAAGTTGAAGTATACACTTTCTGAGTTGGCGAAGGAACTACAAGCTGTTTAAACCCTGTTTCTAAAGGGCAAGCGAAAGACTGGAGAGGAAAACATTACTGAAAGCAAGCCTTCCACCTCTAGCACAAAAAAGAAACATAGGACAAATCCGAAGAAGGCTAAGAAGCAGAACTCGAAAGCTGTGAAAGGTAAGAGCACTACAAAAGTGAACAAGTCGAAAGACAAGTACCATCATTGTGGAGCCGCTGACTATTAGAAACACAACTGTCGAGACTATCATAAGCAGTTGAGATCTAAATGTATAGTACTTGTTACTGAGGCATGTTATGTGATTGCCTCTAATTTTTCATGGATTATAGACTCTGCAACCACTAACCATATCTAGTGTTCCCTGTAGGAGTTCAGGAAAATCAGAAGACTTGACGAGGATGAGTTTAACTTCCGTTGGGGAAATGGTGCACTATTATCAGCCGTATCTATGTGAACTATTAAATTATCATTATATAAAAGTTTTATGGTTTTACGTGATGTTTATTATATCTTAGTTTTTGGGAAGAACCTTATTTCAGTAGCTTGTTTAATTGAGCAAGGATTCAATTTGAATTTCACTGATAAAGTTATTGATATTTTTAGAAATGACTACTTAATTACTATTGCATGTTTGATAAATAAATTGTTTACGTAAAATCAATAGTTCCAATGATATGTGACACTGAAGTGAATGTTGATTCACGAAGGGATGGTATAAGTTTGAAGTTTGACTCAATCGATTTAACATATTTGTGGCACTTACGTCTTTGCCACATTAACCTAGATAGGATTAAAAGACTTACAAAGGATGATCCATTGCAAACTTTAAGTGTAGGATCACTACCTATATGTGAATCATGTATAGAAGGTAAAATGATCAAGAGACCATTTTCAGCAAAGGATGAAAGAGCCACTCAATGTCTCGAACTCATACATAGTTATGTATGTGGGCCATTGAATATCCAAGCAAGAATAGGTTATGAATATTTTCTAACCTTCACTGATGATTACTCACATTTTGGACTTATTTATCTAATGCACCAAAAGTCTGAAATCTTTGAAAAGTTCAAAGAGCATAAGACTATGGTTGAGAAGCAATTGAAGAAACAAATCAAAACGCTACGTTTTGATCGTGGTGGAGAGTCCTTGCTAGGAGAGTTCGAAGACTTTCTTAAAGAAGAATGTATTCTTTCTCAGATTACTACACCTGACACTCCAGAACAAAATGATGTGTCAGAGAGAAGGAATCGAACTCTGATGGATATAGTTAGATCAATGATGAGTTACTCATCCCTCTCAGATTTCATTCTGGGGACATGCCTTGGAAACAATAGCATATATTCTTAATCAAGTTCCGTCGAAGACGGTGCCTGGCACACCATATGAAAGATGGAATGGACGAAAATCGTCTGTTAACCACTTTAGAATATGAGGGTGCCTAACACATGTTCTGAAATAGAATACCGGCAAGTTGGCTAGTCGATCATAATTATGCATGTTTGTAGGATATCCCAAAGGATTGAAGGGGTATGTCTTTTATAGTCTGACTGACAGGATAACATTCATAAGCACAAATGCACGTTTTCTTGAAGAAGACTATATAAGAAGTGTGAAGCTGATAAACACTCTTATGCTAGAGAAATTATTGAGTGGGAGGACACCGACTCCCCAATCAGGAATCACTTTTTATTCAATAATGGAAGAACATAGCTGGAGAGAGACCCTATGGAGATTCGACGGAGCGGGAGGGTTGTGAGATAGCTTAACAAGTACATGTCTTATGGAGATGCCTTAACATTAGTCTTAGATAAGAATCATGATGAACATGTCTCCTACCCATAAGAAATGGCTAGTCTTGAAGCAAACCTATGGTAAGAAGCCATGAACATTGAGATACATTCGATGTACTCAAACGAAGTCTAAAAACTTGTAGATCCTCTTAAAATGGTAAAATCTGTAGGGTGTAAATGGATCTATAAGAAAAAGAGAGGTTCAGATGAAAATGTGGTGACATTCAAAACTAGGCTAGCAGCCAAGGGCCACACTCAAAATGAAGGTAAAGACTATGAGGATACATTCTCACTGGTAGCCATGCTTAAATCCACCTGAATCCTCCTGTCTATTGTTGTTGCTCACGATTATGAAATCTGGTAGATGGACGTCAAGACTACTTTTCTGAATGACAATCTTGAAGAGCACATTTATATGGCTCAAGAAGACAGGTTCAGGAGAAAGGCCAAGATGATTAAAGTCTACGAACTGCTGAATTCCATTTATGGATTTGAGCAAGCTTCACGCTCGTGAAATATTAGATTCGACGAAACTGTTAAGAACTTTGGTTTTTAACAGTTAGTGATTGAACCATGTGTGTATAAGCTGATACGCGAAGGGAAAGTTGTTTTCCTAGTCTTGTACATAGATGATATTCTACTCATTTAGAATGTTGTAGGAAAATTATTTGATGTCAAGATTGGGCTTGTAAAGCAATTTGATATGGAGGATCTTGGAAAAGCTGCATTTGTCTTAGGTATTCAGATCTTTCGAGATAGGAAGAACAAACAATTGACACATTCACAAGCATCTTATATTGATAAATTGATGGATCGCTTCAGTATGCAAGACTCCAAGAAGGGATATCTTCCTTTTAGACATGGAGTCAGCCTCTCCAAGGAGCAGTCTCCCAAGATTTCTCAAGAAAAGGAAGGCATGAGAAAGATTCTCTATGGATTAATTATAGAAAGTCTCATGTATGTGATGCTTTGCACTAGGCCAGACATTTGCTATGTCGTGGGTGTGGTGAGTCATTTCCAATCTAATCCTTAAATCGAGCATTGGAATACCGTCAAGCATATCCTTAAGTATCTTAGGATAATAAGGAACTGCATGCTTGTGTATTCAGGTATTGACCTGAATATGATGGGGTATACTGATTCCGATTTCTAAGCAGGTAAGGTAACTATGAGGTCCACTTTAGGATCGGTGTTCATCCTAAACGGTGGGGTAGTTGTATGGATAAGTATCAAGCAATCTTTCATTGCTGATTCTACCATGGAAGTTGAATATGTGGCAGCTTGTGAAATTGATAAGGATGTTGTATGGCTTAGAAAGTTTTTGAAAACTTTGGAAGTTGTTCTAGAAGATGACAAGCCCATAACACTTTATTGCGATAAGAGTATAACTGTAACAAACTCGAATGAACCAAGGAGCCACAAAAGATCCAAACACATAAAGCGTAAGTATCACCTGATAAGAGAGATTGTTCAGCGTGGAGATTTTGTAGTTACACACATATCAACAGTCAACAACCTGGAAGATCCATTCACGAAGACTTTAAGTAGTAAAGTCTTTAATGGTCATCTGTACGGCATGAGGATACAAGATTGTACACGCTTACTTTAGTCCAAGCGGGAGATTGTTAGAATTTTATCCATAAAGTAGGGTGTAATAACTATTTATGAGTAATTAGTTATTTCGCAGACATTTTGTATTACTGAATTTAATGAATGAATGAAATCTTTTTTATTAATTAAAGTATGTTTATAATTTACTCAAGTCCCGGAACTATTGTCAACGTAAGAAGAATAAAGATAGAGGGGGTTTTTCAGACAAACTCTTCGGAAATAGTTCAGAACGATATTTGCAGTCTTAGAATCGACTGAGCAATCGAGTTTGATTATGACTGTTAGGTTAAACCAAAAGATGTCAGTCTTGGGACATGAGAGTAGAGACTTTGACTGTTGACCTATGCATGTTATGAAACATTTTGAATGGACTGGTAACAAATTAGTTTAGAGCAAAATCGTTTACTTAGCTCTAAATCTAATTATTACACCTTAGGGGTATTTTTGTAATTACATTTATCTTGAGGTGAATACGGAACTTGACTTAGTTACTTGCGGTCTTTGATACGCTAAATGAGTGAGTTTGAATTGTCCGACAATACCTCGACTGTTGGATAGTAATTCAACTATGTTGGAGTTGTGTGATTCACAAATATAAAAATTCATGGTTAGCTTGTGAAAACAATAATATCACCGTATGCTTTATCGATGGGTGTGTTAATAAATTAACATGGTCAACTATTCGATGAAATGATTCATTGAATAAGACTTGTGAATTGTATGAGATAATTCAATGTTATGTCTTTCTTATTCACAGTCAATAAATGAGTTAAGGAAATAATAACAAAATGAGTAAAATGGTAATTTTATATCCTGCTCTTGTTACAAGTATTCACGAAGGGTAATATGTTAAAATATTTGGTGCTCGTGAAATTAAAGAGTTTACTTGTACCAACAAAAAATGTAGCGCACATGAATCGATAGTTGATTTAGTATCAAACTTATAGTTGAGCCGTACGATGTCAGGATTAAATAGGTCGGGTATTTGAATCCTATAGCTTTATTCATGTGAGTCCATTCAGTTTTAGGAGTAGCTCATGAGGACAAGAATAGAAGAAACAAAATCAGTTGGACCAAAATGTGTTTTGAGCCAATGTGTATTTCCCGAATCCATATGTGAAGGGTGTTGTCACTTAATTAGTGAAAAATAATTAATTGATGTTCAAATTAATTAATTTATTATTTTTTAATTATTGGATGATTAGTAAATAAGAGAATTAACTAATTAATTGATGGAGATCAATTTAAATTTATCAATTGGATTGATGAATTTGGACACAATAAAGAATAAGGGGGTGAATAATATAATTCCAGTGATGACTCCATTACATGTAAGTCTAACTCCTTCTCCAAACACTAGCTATAGCATATCACAATTGGAATATGCTCGTATAATCGGTATTTTGATGTACGTAATGAACTGTACGAGACTAAACATAGCTTACGCGGTAACTAAGTTAAATCGTTATACAAGTAATATTGGTAAAGATCCTTGGAAGGCCATTATAATAACTCTAGGGTATTTAAAATATACCAAGAATTATGGATTGCACTATGCGAGATATCCACTAGTACTGGAAGGTTATAGTGATGCGAACCAGATATCAGATACTAAGGATTCAAAATCCACAATGGATATATTTTTACCCTTGGAGGTGTTACAGTGTCTTGGAAGTCCTCCAAGCAGACTTTCATTGCAAGATGTATGATGAAATCTATATTTATAGCTTTAGATAAAGCTGGAGAAGAAGCCGAATGGCTTAGAAATTATTTGGAGGATATTCCTAATTGGCCTAAGTATGTGCCCGCAATATGCATACATTGTGATAGTCAAGCAACAATTGGATAGGCATATAATATAATGTATAATGGTAAGTCTCGACATATACGTCAAAGACACAATACCGTAAGACACTTGCTCTCGATTGGAATAATTTCCATTGACTGGGTGAAGTCAGAAGACAATATTGCGGATTCGCTTACAAAAGATTTAACAATAGAGCAATAAAAAGTTCCTCGAGTGGAATGGTCCTACGACCTATGTAACCGAGAATTGACATAGTGGCAACCCTACCTAGTTGACTGGAGATCCTAAGATCTAGGTTCAAAGAGACAATCAAACTATGTATGATTCAGTACGCACTAAGGAGACACATACTCCATCATATTCCTATGATGGGATAATGCAAATATGTCGTGAGAAACAAGATAAGTTACACTTTTAATGATTTTTATAACTTGTATTTATACAAGTGGGGTATTGTAGATACTCTTAATGAGAATCACCTATATGAGTGTGAAAGGGCCGCTTCTATGAGAATTAGTACGCCAAATTCTCTAAAGCACTCAGGATGTGTTGAAGGCCAAAATGAACAAAGACGTAAGAACTAACTTTGTTTGAAGAATAACTGTGTGATTTCTATTGTCTTGGATTACACAAACAACTGACAGTTCAAGGTATTATGTCCACTGATTAGCTTAATAATCTTGATAGATCTTCATTAGGGAAAGTTCAAAGTCTTTGACTACTTATCCCGAGGTAATTATTTTTCATTTGTAATCGCATAAGTGTCTGCATTTTCATTGGCATATTTGAGGAAGCAAATTTTTCATTCATGTGAGGGTTTTTGGAGAAATGGTAGTTTGACAACTTTAAACTCAACTAATGATACTCATACTCTGATATTAGTGGGGCTGAGTGCAAACACATTATACATCTTATGAAAAGTAAAGTGAGATAACGCGTTGTCAAAACCATTAGGTAATGAATGAGAAAATTGTCTCAAAATTTACCCACTTGAATAGATAAAAAATTTGAGCGAGAGGTTATCCCGCTATCGCTAGTCGGCTCGGTATGGTATGATACGGTATGAGGTTGATCTTGGAGTTTTGACAAATTTCTTATAATTTTTTATGGAAAGACATGATATTTGGCTTATACCTCTTCGATCATCATCTATCTTCATAACATTGCCAAAAGTAACCAAAGGCTCGTTTGAATGACCACAAACCAACCTATATATAATGAGTACTTGTTGCAAAAATAAAATATACACAACACATTCTTCCTATATATTGTCATACTCTCTCTTGCATTTGGGTATGTTGTGTGCGATTACAAGATAAAGTTACGTCCGTCGGTTTCTATCGATTGGAGTGTTACTTCTGTAGGAACGAAAGATCTGTCTTATCTTAAGAGACGACTACTCAACATCTTGAACACCTGTGAGTGGGTAAAATCGTTTAAAAAGGCAGTTTCCGCACTGAGTTCGAATCATCATTTTATTTGACTAACTACAAAATTTGTGAGTTTTCTATCTCTTTGCACGGCAGGTAATAACAAGCAAAATATCAAATATACAAGAGTTGTTTTCATGACCTAGATTCAAGTGTTTTTGGATACATAAAATGAGTAAGAGGAGTTGATCGCATTACTCAACAAGAAATACTGTGTTCATCCGCCATCATGACAAAGTCTCTCCCACCAAATAAATGATGGGTTGAATCTCAACAGTAATCTAACAGAGAATGATAAAAAGTAAATCTATTATATCTTAAAATATCAGTAGTGAGATTTGAACTCTTAACTTTAAGTTAAAGAAATAATACCCCTTATTATTTCAGCTCACCTTTAAGTTTTTTTAGAGTCTTATATACAACGTTACAATCCGAACAACGAATTATGTTCAGTATTGAGATGATCTCATCATTGAATCATCCAATACTCACCAATGAATGATCTCATCATTGGATGGATGGACACTCAGATGCATGATCCAATAGTGATCACCTTAATAACACAACTATACCGGTACAAGAGAACGACCCGCACAGGCATGGAGCGATAACGTGGCACAGAATACCATGAATGGATGACCAGTAAAAGTGTGTTCACTATGGCCCATCTAAATTTTCTTGAACAATTTTTAATTTATTTAACAAAAAAAAGCTATTTTTGGTGTTCATTTTTTAATAAATATTTTGTGGTAGGGTGCCGCTCCCTTTGTTCTATCTAAGGTTGTCGAATAGAAATCCTGTGTTCCTCTGCATTCTGATCATCACTGAAGGTAATACCCAGTATTCATTCTCTCTAATACTTGAGGTAAATTTAGAATTTCTGATTTGGGTTTCTTTAGAACATTAATCTTTTTTTATTTTATTTTCTGAATTTTCTTGTCCAGATTTGAATTATCCATATAGCTTCTATTATAAAAGCGAGCCCTCGACCTGACTTTGTTTTTACTTCGTTTTCTCCATTGTTGTGGGTCTTTGTGATCCAAAGGTTCCGTTTACTTCCATTGAACTCTGACCCCTTTGTGGGTTTGTCATAGTTGTTTGATAGTAGTAGCTTATTCAGGATTTTGAAATTGAATGGCTCGGTTGGTTCTGCCCTGCAAGAACTCGGGATTGACAAGGACTTGTCTTCTTGGTTTGATCTCCGCTGCTCATGTGATTACTCATATCCATTTGCCTCTTATATCCCTGCATGCTTGTGTGTGCGTCTATTTTTTGGTAGCAATGAATATAGGACTCAGAAGTAGAACTTCATGATGTTAGGCAATTACGTTTCCCTGTGGAGCTTTTGTTTTCATTCTTCCTCTGCTAACTAAAAATTAACATATTTGGTTTCAAATACAAAACCTTTTTTTTGTTCCTTTGTCGGAAGCATTGGTTAATTGTTTTGAGCTGTCTTTTCGCAGGTTCAGGCCACGTGTCGGGTTACGTCATTTGAGAAATCAGTAAAAAGTAGTACTACATATAGATGTTTTCTTTCTTTACAGGTTTGTGAATCTTGTACAAATTTTCACAGTAAAAAGATATGTTTCTCTCGATAAAGTTACTTCTATGCATTTCAGAATTGAATATTAAGTAAATAATTTTTAAATTCTCGTAATCTTTTGTTATTTTCAGGTCAAGTCTAGAAGCAGTTTTCCAAATATTTCATTAGTCGTAAGTTGTAACATATTAAATATCATTGTCAATTTTGTCTGTATATGAATGCATGCAAATCCAGTATCCAGGCTGTGTCATGTTACTAGTTTAGACGGTAAAAAATCATGCCTTCCTAGAAATGTGGCATTTAATGGTGTTGCTTCTTAATCTTGTTTCAGAACGCTAAACAAGCTAGCGAAAGGCTCATCCGTTCAGTTGCTACAGAAACGTTACCAAAGGAAATTGAAGAATCCAAAATGGATACGCCTAAAGAAATTTTTTTGAAGGATTACAAGATGCCCAATTACTACTTCGACACTGTATGCATATGCTTAATTAAATTTTAGATTTATGATTTTGTGTCATTATTTCGTTTTTGTGTACTTATGGAACAACCTCTGCAGGTGGATTTGAAATTTTTGCTGGGTGAGGAGAAATCAATTGTCAGTTCAAAAATAACTGTGTTCCCTAGAGTTGAAGGTTGTGTATGAACCATAGTTTTTTACTTTTTAGTTTACTGCCATTAGTAATTTTAATATTTTTCCTCTAGGCTTTATAGTTATTTCATTTACATTTGATTTAAATGTATTTGGTACAGGTTCTTTTCCTCTGATTTTGGATGGCCACGACTTGAAGTTGGTTTCACTTAAAGTCAATAGTAAGGAGCTTAAGGTATGTGTATGTGTCACCATACCCGTACTTGTTACGTTGTGAATGTTACGGTTCAACTCAATTCTTTTCTTAAGGACATTCTTTATTCAGTGCTTATAGACTGAAGGCGTATTAGCTTACAGTGACTTTTTGGTCGAAATTGTTCAAATTTAATTAGCTGCCTTGTAATGGTATCATTTTTAATTGATAGTGAACTGTTAATTTTCCCCCTTACAATTAGGAGGAGGAATACCATTTGGATTCGCGCCATTTGACACTCCTATCACCACCAATTGGTACATTTGTTTTGGAAATCGTTACTGAGATATATCCTCAAAAGAACACATCATTGGAGGTATCTACTTTTCATAGCTGATAAGTACATTGCATTATAAGTGACTCATCATGGGCCTTGAAATGAATTTGAATTTCACTTTTAGGGGCTTTACAAGTCTTCTGAGAATTTCTGCACACAGTGTGAAGCTGAGGGTTTCCGTAAAATCACATTTTATCAGGTCAAGTATAATTTTTTTTTTCCATTTTGAACCCAATTGTGAATGTTTATCTGACTTTGATTTTATTGATGGACTGTGAGCAGGACCGTCCTGATATATTGGCAAAATACACATGCCGAATAGAAGCCAATAAGTCACTGTACCCAGTATTGCTTTCTAATGGCAATCTTATGGAGCAGGGTGATCTGGAGGTGAACTTGTGCTTCAACTGCATTTAAATATAATATTTTTGATATTTCATAGTTTATCCACTTTCATACTTGGCATCAGGGTGGAAGACATTATGCCCTTTGGGAGGATCCCTTCAAAAAGCCTTGCTATTTGTTTGCTTTAGTAGCTGGACAATTAGTTAGCAGAGATGATGATTTTATAACCAGGTCGGGTAGGAAGGTCTCTCTTAGGATTTGGACCCCAGCTCATGACCTGCCCAAAACTGCACATGCTATGTATTCACTCAAGGCAGCTATGAAATGGGATGAGGAAGTGAGAATCTTCATGTTCTCTTGATCTTTTCGCTTCTATATATGTTGTATAATACATACAACCATACATACTGCTGGTCTTGATTTATTCCTGTATGCTTCTGACAAACAAAACAGGTTTTTGGTCTAGAGTATGACCTTGATCTCTTCAATATTGTAGCTGTTCCAGATTTTAACATGTACGTTTCCCTTTTCTGGTAGCTTGTTATTTAGGTTATGGTACATTTATTTGTCTCCGATGCAATGTTGGATGTTTTCTAGTGGTGCTGATAGTTTAATCCTGTCTATCTATTAGGGGTGCCATGGAAAACAAGAGTTTGAATGTAAATCTCCTCAACTTATTTTAGTGATCATTAATCATTAATTATTTTTAATGGATCATACATAATGCTTCTTGTCTTTACAGATCTTCAATTCAAAACTTGTTTTGGCATCACCAGAGACTGCCACAGATGCAGATTACGCTGCAATTTTAGGAGTTATTGGCCATGAGGTTTGTTATTAAGATCTATAATGCTAAGTCTTTAAATGTTGTGATACTTAGCCTTTACTATATAATCAGTGAATTTAATTCTAGACATTTTTATCATGCAGTATTTCCACAACTGGACTGGAAACAGGTTGATTCTCATCCGTCAGAATCTTAATTTCGCTTGTACAATGTGTATCATTGCATATGTTTCCTGTCATTTGCTGATTAAAATTTAGAATCACGTTTTTTATCTTCTTTCAACTCTATTTTCTTTCCTGCTTATTAGTTTCATTCTTAAATTTTGGATATATTTGTCCAAATAAAACATTATATCTTTGAATTGTTCTCCATGTCATTGTTGAATTGTATCTCGCGATTGTTGGAACTCTTACAATCTGTTTAACACTGAACTGATTGTCACTTAAAATAATGGCAGAGTGACTTGTCGTGACTGGTTCCAGCTAAGCCTAAAGGAAGGCCTTACTGTTTTTCGTGATCAGGTACTACATTTTCCTTTTAATTGTTTTCTTAACTAGTAAAGAATATTGAACTCATTAAATTTCCTTGGTTGGCAGGAGTTTTCATCTGATATGGGGAGTCGTACAGTAAAGCGGATTGCTGATGTTTCAAGACTTCGAAATTATCAGTTTCCACAGGTTCTATTTTGGTTGTTTACATCTTCAATTGTCAGAATGTTACTTTATGAGTTTTCAAATGACTTCATTAGTTGATGAAATATGCATCTGGTTATGTTATTGTTTAAAGATTTAGGAAATAAAAAGATGCATTTGGAGAGTACCGATTTTATTGTCTTTTTTGTTTTTGTCTTCAGGACGCTGGTCCCATGGCTCATCCCGTACGACCACATTCTTACATTAAGGTTTGAATTATCATTGATTTTGAATTTCATTTTGTTAGTTAGACTCTGAGCACATACAGTAGCTTTACTAATTGTTTGGTTGTAATCCTTTACAGATGGACAACTTCTACACAGGAAAGTATCTGTTTTTTCTTTTAATTTTTATTTAGTAAACCTTCATTTTCTTATTATGGTGGGGTTGGTAAAGCTGAATCAGAAATAGCTTCTAACTTGTGAATCTTTGGTTTTCGCCTGCAATCATGTTGGCTGAGATTCTCACTCGGGTTTTTCACGAACTTCATCATACAGTGACGGTAAGATATAGAAGTCTATTTTAATGTCCGTATTTGTTCTCTATTCTCTTGAGAAGGTAATCTAATTTTCCTTCACTTGTATTTGCAGGTGTACGAAAAGGTTTGACTTTTTCTTTACCAAAATCTCTCTCTTCCCCCATTTGTGTGCAAGAAATACTGATTATGGATAAACTCTTTGTTCTCGCAACTCAACTTGTTAGGGAGCTGAAGTTGTCAGGATGTACAAGACCTTATTAGGGACTCAAGGCTTCCGGAAAGTAAGATATCAGAAATTTATACAAATTTCTTCATTTTTCAGGCCATCATAGAGGTTGATTTATACAATATTTCTTGCTGATAAAAAAGATTTATACAATATTTCTTTATTTTTCAGGGAATGGATCTTTATTTCAAGAGACACGATGGTCAAGCAGTAACCTGTGAAGATTTTTACGCTGCAATGCGTGATGCAAATGATGCGGATTTTTCTAACTTTTTACTATGGTATGAATTATTAATCTTTTATATCAATTGAGTTTGCTTATAATACTTTTTTTTGCTTCTTATGCTTTGACATGTGACTAAAACAGGTATTCCCAAGCTGGAACTCCTAGTGTCAAAGTTAGATCGTCTTACAATCCTGAAGATCGCACTCTCTCTTTAAAATTTAGGTAAGCCACTCTCTCGTGCTCTGTTGCTAAGTAGTATTTAGCGTTTGTTTGGGGTGCTTGTGACTAGAAATACTTCTTTATACATTAAAGTAATAGTCTTTTAGTAAAAAAAATATTTCATATTCATCTACGTATAGGCATTTGAGTAGTTGTCGATTTATGTTTTAAGTCATTTTAGGAAACATTTGAATATGTATTTCTTGTGGAAGTGTTTTAAATACTAAAAATGTGCTTCAAACAGTGAAATTTGCAAATAAACATGTTTTAAAGTACTCATTTAAGTGCTTTCGAACTAAGCACTCCCAAACTCATCCTTATTTTCTTTTCTGGTGGTTACTTACTGTTTTCCGCGATTTATTTTGATTTTTTCAGTCAAGAGGTTCCACAGACACCTGGGCAGCCAGTTAAAGAGCCCATGTTTATACCAGTGACATTAGGTTTACTAGACTCAACTGGCAAAGACTTGCCTCTCTCCTCTGTCTATCATGATGGGTTGTTGCAACAGGTTGCAAGCAATGGTCAGCCTGCATATTCCACCGTTCTTCGGGTGACCAAGGTCTGTCTTATAACAACTTATAACAGAAACTATTGCTTTATGTTTAAACTTTCATAGCTGGTTTTATGATATTTTGGTAGCTGTAATTTTTGTTTAGGAGTTTATCTATCTCGTATAAGCCTGTAAAGAGATTGAACACATTTAGCGAGGCTAGGCTATTTCTCTGTAGTGCCTTCATCTTCTATATTTTGCAAAAATGATCGATTTAATTAGGGAAAATTCCTTTGACACCCATGTAGTTTGCTTAAATGACTCGGACACTCTTCTAGTTTAAGAATTGACTCAAACCTCCCTTCATGTTAGATTTCAATGAAAAATAAAACTCAACACCGTTAAATTTTAAACCAACGCCCTTTAAATAACATGCAACAACAGAATTACCCCCCGTTTTTTCTCAATTCTGAAACCGTTAAGATCAATTTTTTACTGTTCAAACATGAATTCACATAAACTGGAACAACCCTATCGACTTACGTTTCAGGTTAGAAAAATGGTTTGGTCCTTTCACACCTAAACTAACACCTTTTTAACCTAAACTAACACCTTTTTAACATATTGACTTATTAGTCATTTTTCAAGCTAGATGAGTGGCCGTGTCATTGAAGGAACATGGGGTGTACTTGTTGGTCCTTTCTCATGTAATGTTGTCTTATATATATATATATATTCGTATTGAATCACGCAGAGAGAAGAAGAGTTTGTCTTCTCAGATATACCTGAGCGGCCAGTTCCATCTCTGTTAAGGGGATACAGTGCTCCTATCCGTCTTGAATCCAATCTTAACGACAGTGATCTGTTTTTCCTTCTTGCCCATGATTCAGACGAGTTTAACCGGTTTGTGTTTCTCGATATGTACTTTTATATCTGGTAGTTGAGAAATTGATCAGAGTAATTTTCTGCGTTTTTTCAGGTGGGAAGCTGGACAAATACTGGCTCGAAAATTGATGCTCAGCTTGGTTGCTGATTTCCAACAGAATAAACCATTAACTCTAAATTCCAACTTTGTGAATGGGATGAGATGCTTACTCGGCGACTCGAGTTTGGATAAAGTATGTGGGGGCGCCTTATTTCCGTTCAGTTCCGTTGCCTTTGTAGGTCATTAAGCCGGTTTACTTAAAAATTGAACAATTAAACTTATATTTAAGTACACTTTAGGACTAACGAAAACGAATGGACAGTACTTCTTAAAAAAGATGCATTGAATTACAAATTATGTCTCTCCAAATTCAATGATGAAAATGAGTAGACATGTCCAATGTATGTGTAAGAAAACGTGTCAACTTATTACATTTTGTCAAATAAAAATAAGAAGGGTAATATTAGGATAACAAAATACTATTCTGGATAATCGTCCATATCATCTTATATTGTAGATTATAGATTTGTGGGAAAACGACCATTGAATTTGAATTGCTTTTGGTTTTCTAGGAATTTGTTGCAAAGGCAGTAGCTTTACCTGGAGAAGGCGAGATAATGGATATGATGGAAGTTGCTGATCCTGATGCAGTTCATGCGGTTCGATCTTTCATTAGGAAGCAGCTTGCCAGTGAACTGAAATCAGAGTTTCTCACTATAGTATGACATTTTCCCCCTTGACTTTTCAATTAAATAGCTAAATATTTCAAGCTTTATTCAGGGTTTTCTTTTCCTTCTGAGGAACAAACTGGCGTTTTAATCCTTGACAGGTCAAAGACAATAGGAGTTCTGGACAGTATGACTTTAACCATTCTGATATGGCCCGACGCTCTCTGAAAAATATTGCTTTAGGTCTGTTTTTGTTGAAATGATGGTTTGAAATATTTTGTTGTGAACTTATAGTAACTGATTATCATCTTCTCTATTTTGCTATATAGCATATCTCGCATCTCTTGAAGATGAAGAACTTATGAATCTTGCGTTGGATGAGTATAAAACTGCCACAAATATGACGGATCAATTTTCAGCTTTGACGGCCATAGCTCAGAAACCTGGCAAAACTCGCGATGATGTTCTTGCTGACTTTTATAGCAAGTGGCAGCATAACTTTCTCGTAAGTCTCCTTTTTTTGAGTTTAATGTGCGTTTTTTCCTTTTACCATGCAGTTTATGTGCTAGTAAAATATACGTATGATGCGCACGTGTGACAACATTTATTACTTATAATTTTATTATCATGTTTATATTTCATTTACATTGAGTGTTTCCCTATAAATTAAATCTAACAGTGAATATTTAGTAATTCTCATGTTTAACCACAAAATCATGTAGCTAATTTATTTTTGCATGTTTAGTTAGATTAATCAATATATTTTTCATTTAGGTAGATTTTTTACCCAAATATCACTACACAGCTAACGCGTGAATGTTATAGAATTTATGACTTATTCATTCTCAGACTTCAAATATTTATTCTTAACATATTTATTCATGTTTCTCCAAGACTAGTTGTCAATCTTTTTGACACTTCTAATTATTTACATTATCATTTATAATTTACGAAGAAGTGACAAATGATCAATTAATGTAATTGAGGTCGTTTTCGTAATTATATGAATGATTGATGAACATGATTGTCCAATCTCTAAAAATGGTTCTCTTTTGCATGTCATTCTTAATATGTTATAGATATGAGGAACAAATTTAACCTTTTATACTGCCTAAAAGGACTGGCCATCCATTGGCATAGAGAATGATGCCTAAGTTGTGTGTCATGGCATCTCTTCAATTAACAAGCATCTATTTTCCTGCGAACTTGCCAATAGACATTTTTCAGGATGTTATGTAAATCTGTTACAAAATTACGCTGGTTTAATGCGATTGTGGTTTTATCATTTCGTTTAGGTTGTGAACAAATGGTTTGCCCTACAAGCGATGTCCGATGTTCCTGGTAACGTGGAGAATGTTCGGGAGCTCTTAAACCACCCTGCTTTTGACCTGCGTAATCCAAACAAGGTATACTCGCTCATTGGAGGTTTTTGCGGGTCACCTGTGAATTTCCATGCAAAGGATGGGTCAGGCTATAAGTTCTTGGGTGAAATTGTGCTGAAACTAGACAAATTAAACCCTCAGGTGAGTTTAAAAACGTCGCTTGAATCTCGAGATCGGTTTTCAATAAGCAAATTCATCTTTAAACCCATCGTTGAGTTGTTATTTACTCCCCTAACCCTTCTTTTCATGGATTTCAGGTTGCTTCCCGAATGGTGTCCGCCTTCTCAAGATGGAAGCGCTATGACGAAACACGACAAAATCTCGCCAAGGTAGAAATGTTACTACAATTACCGCTTAGTAGTAATTGATTTCTGCCCAGAATCGCATATAATCTTGAGAAAAGTTTATGGATTGGCCATTGAGAAGTTTAAAAAAAGAAAAAGAAAAAAAGACTTTTGTCTAGCCAAGACTAAGTTGCCATTTTATTTGATTTTTTTTTAACTGAACTCAGGTGTCTACTAGATCATCGTCTAGCCAAACTATTTTACTAGATTGCGGTCGAGTGTATTAATCTTAATATCATAATGGTAGACAGAGTCTAGCAAAGGCACAACATAGTTC
This sequence comes from Datisca glomerata, assembly GCA_003255025.1. NCBI lineage: Eukaryota > Viridiplantae > Streptophyta > Magnoliopsida > Cucurbitales > Datiscaceae > Datisca > Datisca glomerata. The sequence goes on along the minus strand of QANY01000230.1, from coordinate 1,376,472 downwards.
CCCTTTAGAAAAAATCGCATTTCAATAGAACTAAATATAATCTAAATATTGTTTTCTTTTTCTCGGTGGTCTATCCACAGCAATTTCTCTATAATCTTTGATTTTACGGCCAAATGCAATCTTAACTAGAAGTATTATGTCTGCAATATTGAAAATGTCACTAAGACAGGCATGGTGATGATGTTTTGCAGGCACAGCTGGAGATGATAATGTCAAGCAATGGACTGTCTGAGAATGTATTTGAGATTGCCTCAAAAAGCTTAGCTGCTTAATTGGTTTTAATTTCTCATCGAATGAGAGCAACAAATATATAGATTGTTGCCGGTGAGGCTGTGATAATAAAGAAAAATAAGTTACGTTTTTGGGATGTTTGGTCTTTCATAATATGTTTTCTTCTTGTTTATGGTTCTGGATTTTGCTGGTCTGGTAGTTTTCTATTCTATTGCACAGTGGTCTGTGTGGGTTGTTAGCATTTTGCATAATTATCATTATGGAAACTTACTACCCTCCTTTTAGTTTGTCTAGTACGGATCGGAATTCACTTCGTTGGTTGGTCTTGTCCGTTCTGATTTGGACGGCTCAGATAAAAGATCATTTTTTTACAGAATTGACAATTTTAGGGGTGATATTGTAAGTACTGTCAAATTTTCAAAAGTTTTAGATAAATTGTAGATTTTCATAACTGTTCAGAATCGTAGATTAAAATGATCTTAATCTAATTATGGTGTGTTTGACAGATTTGAGTAAATCAGTGATATATAGTTGATGTATTAATATGAAAAATGCTTAAATTGAGTAAGTAATTAATATTCAGAATAAATTTTTAAATTTGATTAATTATATAAAGTTTATTAATGTCGGACATCAATAAAAAAATTGAGTTTAAAAAGTCTTTAGAAACCATTCAAAAATTCTGAAAGTTTTAGTTCAATCAATTTATGCGTCTTAATCTATTATAAGGGTGTGTGAAACATTTTCGAACAATCATTAAGATAAGTCAAAATGTTATAAACATTTCTATGATAGATTGGGGCGAACGGATTGATCATTTATTGATTGAGCTTAAAATATTTGATTTCTATATAATCAACAACTAATTAATTAACTCATCCAATTGCTTTAACATCTTCTATAATCGGTATTAGCTATAATAAGGAAATAATTAACGTCTTTAATTAAATGTTGATATAACTAATAAAAAATAAAATAAATCAGATTTGAAAATCTGTAACTACCTTAACTATAAACAATGAAAGAATTAACATCTTTAATTAAATGTTGATATAATTAATAAAAATAAAATAAGTCAGATTTGAAAATTCCTAAAATTAGGGGGTAATATCATCTCTTCAAATCTCAATCTATTAAAGATTGATGACGTGGCAAAAAAATTTGTCTATTCCTCTAAAGTTGAAAAAAAATGTTATTTTTTAAAACGGGTTTCAAAACATGTTTATTTAGTGCAATTACTTAAAAGAAAAAAGAAACGGATACAATTTTTTTCTCATTTGAGGAAATAGTCGATTTTTGAAAAATAAGGAAGAATGACCGGTTTTTCCTAACTGTCAATTTTTTTTTATAAAATTGAAATTTTCTTATGTACATTTGTTTTATGGTATAAAAAATATGCAATGATATATATATTCATATATCATAATATATTTTAATATACCATCAATATATCGTAGTATATCGTGGCATACTATGATATATTTAAATGTTACAATATATTTAAAGATACCATCAATATATCGTAGTATATTATCTGTTATAATTTCAGAAATCTAGAAATCAAACTCAAACTCGTCTCCTCATTCTCTTCTTCACCTCTCACTCGTTGGAATCCAAAAAATCAAGAAAATAAAAAATAAAAATACATCAAACTAAAAAAAATAGGATCATAAGACCCAAAGCAGATCACGAAGGGAGAATGCGAATGGAGAAGAAGAAAGAGGAAAGAGGCAGAGAAGAAAGAGGTGGAGAAGAAAGAAGCAAAGAAGCCGAAGGTGAAGAGAGAGAAAAAAGATGCAGAGATGAATAGAGAGAAGAAATATACATACATAAAATAAAGAGACGAAGTAACAGAGGAAGTGAGAAAAAAAATTCAATCTAAATAAAAAAAAATTTGGTCATTTTTTAAAATAATAAAAAGTGATGATTTTCTTAGTTTTCCCAAGTTTTTTTGTCCTTTACCTTCATTTGGGCCGTCAGGTTGAAAAGGATGGCTTAGAAGAGGGCAATTGCCTGAGCCGTTCAAAAGTGAATGATAGAAAGTCCATTTTTGTTTAACATATATGGATACCCTTTTATTTTTTGACGTTACACTTAAGTCCATCGGTTAAAGGGTGTAATACAATTTTTATCTTTAAACTTTCACAGGTTAGCAAAAAGATCCTTAAATTTCAAAATTAAATCATATATCCTCAAACTTTTATAAATACTGAGAAAATAATAACTATACTTAACAATAAAACATTAAAGGACGTTTGTTATGGGGGTGTGTTGCCCAAATGTCAGGAAAATTAACATATAATTTTGTTTGATTGTAAAATTGGAGGGTATGTGGATTACCACGATCTTTACAGATGACCTATATTTATTTTACCTAATTTGTCATTCTTTCTCATTTTTCTCATCTCATCAACTTTTATCCAAAAGGGTAAAATTAAAAATTTGATAATAATTTAAAAACATTCTCTTGCATATCACTAACAATTATAATACTTATCAAACAAAGTAATTTTAATATTCCAAACATCTTAAATTTTCACAATTATTTTTTCAATAATTTTATTCTGAAAATCTTTTACCCCAATCTTATATAAAACAACATTTAAAGAAAGACTAAATATGTAGAATATTTTTTATTAATATAATAACAATATCATTCGAAGTTATTTTAATTCTTATAAAAGATATTAAGAAAAGTTCAGGGATAATATTATAATTGAGTTTTATGATGTTAGCTATGGGTATAGGGTGGCAAATCGACAAACCGTCGTCTTCTCTAACTTGACAGAATCTCCATGTAATCATCCTATGTAGAGTGGTGCTCTCTCTCAAGTATTTTCGTCTTCCTTCCTATGCAACCTTTTGAAGGTGGAGGAAGGTAGTGAAATTGGGTTCTTCTCTACGGCTTAAACTCATTATTTAATTGTCAATAATCATTTTATTGATGAGACTATTATTTGTTATTCCAACATTATCTTTTTTATTTTAATTTTATCAGTATATAAATTGATTGACACATTTTTCACACGGACATTGAACCTGTCTTCTCATTTTATCATTGAATTAAAAAAGACATAATTTGTTATTCAATTTATCTTTTTAATTGACGTACATATTGGTTTTCATTAGTCCTAAAGTGTACTTAAACATATGTGTGATTGTTTAATTTTGATCTAAACACCATTCAAGAACACTCAAAGCCAAGTAAATTGAAAGGAAATAAGGTCGTACATACTTTATCTAAAGTCGTGTCACTGAGTATGCTTCTTTACCGAAAGCGATAATATTTTATATGCGGTAGCATCTTACAATATCATATAAGAATTAAATGAAATTGTCAACCAACTAAGATGTAGAATCAGATTTAACTGATTATGTTATATGTCTATCACTCATAGATTATCACTCATTAAAACACATGTTATTCATTCGTTAATTAACTTTTGTATAATTGTTGTGCGATTTAAACCTGATGTGTTAGTTGAAACTTTTTTTGGAACAAAACTAATTTCATTAAGAATTCAAAGAAATAAGTTTAAAGAGATCTCATTCTTCCTCTTACACTATTTAAGAAACAAAATAACAACATTTATAAGTAAATAAGAAGTATCAACAATATTCCCACTCTGATTTTTGCTATAAATGACTATAACATCAACAAGAAAGTTAATCTTTCTATTAACCCAAGTTTTAGTTTCGTTATCAGAACGGTTTAAGTCCATAACCGCAGATATAAATAGATTAAAAATAAAATGTAAAACTTCACATATGCTGTCAATTTGATTGAGTTAAGAATTTGACAAAATACATCAAATGTAAATTATAAGCTGAAATGATTAGCAATTGTACATTTAACATATTTGAGATGATGTATATCGAAATTTTCAATCTAGCTTAGCAAGCATAAAATTTGCATCTTTATGTATTGTTTTGTTCTCCATTGGCTTCTATAAGAAATGGTGCATATAGTAGCTGACTCCAATTTCACGTGCCCTATCATGTTTGATTAATGCTACTGGAGAAAATTTTCTCTGGTTACTTTATATGGGAGTACAAGAAGCCAACAACAAAGTAAGAAGAAAGGAATAATAGTTTGATGTTCTCTTTTTTCATACAACTTTATATCTTTCTTCGTGCGAGTTATTGATATAGTTTAAAATTTTAAGATTTCAAGAATTCAAGTTTTTTAGAAAAAAAATGAGAATTGACGTTGATTCTAGCAAATCAATGTTCTTAACAAAAGAAACTTGGATAAGTTTTTTGTCTATCAAAACTACTGGTTCTAGTAGAAGAGTTATTCCTATGCAGATTAACTTGCTAGATAATCATAATTGGAGACCACTTGATAATGGTCTGCATTAAAGCGAAATGCGATGGTTTCTTATTTTTTGAAATGTGTGCAATTAGTCACTAATTTAAGTGAGGAATTGTAGTCTATGTTGTGTCAAGCTACTAGTTGGTGCATTTATTACACTAATGTGAAATTAAACTCAGTTATTGATGCTATTCTAATATTAGTAACATCATAGCTGAAATTTCTTTATTTTTTCTTATTAATCATAATATATTTGTAATTTAATTAATAGAGAGAGTTATTATTAAAAGGTTATTTGACCATCCATAAGAAATGACTATAATATGATAAAATATGATTTTTTTATTAAAAAAATGCATAACATAAACTCGTCTTAAACTTACAGATGCCATAACATTTACAACATAAGATTTTGCGATTATATGCTATCTATATAGTTTCTTTCAATACATAAAATGCATTGTCTTGAATCATCTAAATGTCTACATACAGTAAATTTACTTATGTTGTTTACACTATGCAGTTTTTCAATAAACAAAAATTACAAGGGGGTTGGATTTCAATACCCATAAACTATGTGAATTAACCATTTACATCCCTCCCCACTAATTTCTGTTAAAAATTAATAGATTTTTTTAATTAAATTTAAACTCTAATTAAAATTATTAAACACTAAAAAAACCAAAATACCTAAAATCCCTAAATTTCCCTTCCCCTTCGGGTTTTTTGTGCAAAAATCAACATCTACACTAACCATTTTACGGAAATCAATATCTTTTCTAATTTTTGCTAGCCCTGACCACTGACCCACTTTCCACTCAAAATGTCTTTGTAAAATTATATGTCTACCCTTCACCTTATCTAAATATCTGCCCCACTCTCTCTTTCTCTCTACCTTTTCTCTCCGTCTCTCTCTGTAAAATAAGTTTTTGTCCGAAGAAGACATGAATGAACCGAAGAAGATGACCTCTGAGTTCTTACCAAAGAAAACGATCGAAGAAGACAACCGAACAAGACTACCGAATCTTTAAACTAGATCTGGCGACAAACCAAATCTGACTCAGATATGAAAATAAGTTTTTGCTCATTTTTACAGATCTGAACCATGGCGACACACCAGATCTGACCCAGATCTGAAATTAGGTATTTGCCTATTTTTACAGATCTGAACTAGATCTAGCCACAGACCATATCTGAAAATGGGTTTTTGCCCATTTTCGGGCAGCAATTCATTCTTCTAGTTCTTCTTCTACGTTTCATTTTTGGAGTGTCATTCATGTGATTTTCTTTTTTTAATCGATAATTTCTCATATTCTCAAAATGTGATTTTATGGCAGATGAAGTTAGTAGTTTCAAGCCTGAGGATAGGGGAAAATTATTTCAATTTATTTATAATTTACTTCATATTTTCCAGTAGTGCTTGGAGGTAAACGGATGTTGATTTTCTTCCCCTATAGACTATAAGAAGTAAATATTGCATTGTTATACTTCTCTTCTCCTCTCCTGTAGACTACGCAATGGGTACACTAACGTCATGTACCATCGTTTAGACTACACGATGGGTACATGTGCATCTTCTGTTAAGAATACTTTTGAAATTGAAGAATAAGATATAGTCTCAAGTATTTGAAAAATTCATTAATTTTTTTTTAATGTTTTTGGTCCGATAAACTTTCGAAGAGTGTAACTTCTGACTCAGGTTGGACCACATGGATCGTAAGTGTGAAGGTTGATCACACTAGCTCGGGTAGTGCATGAGTGTTGCAAAAGTTATTACACTGATTAGTCCAACGGCGTCGTTTAGAAGGAAAGAAGAAAGGAAAATAACTAAACCATAACAAACACTACCACATGGTTTACTCTGATTCATTATGGAAGAAGAAGTTGTTGCAAACTGTATAAGCCCCTCCTTCACGCGGGAATCAGATAGAGAGAATATACAAGAGAGTTTTTTCTTTTGACTTACACAGGTTAATCTTGCAGCTCATCAAGATTAGAAGCTGAGTACTTTCTGAACATAATCGTGAACAATTCTTGAGTGTTCAAGAATTGTTTCTTTGAGAGAGGCTGTAAGGGTGTGTCAAATGAAAGGATTATTCGTTGGTTAAGTGTAATTCTTTGTAAGTTGTGATCTGATAGTGCATCAAGAGTTCTTGTTTTAGGGCTCCACACTAGATGTTGGCTAGTTAAAGCTGAACTAGTATAAATCATCTCATGTCATCTTCTTCTTGGCTGTTTCTCTCTCTTTTAAGATTTCCAAGTTTTACCAAGTTATTCTGTTTAGCTTACTTGAAAAGGTTCTTTCTCAATTGCTTATTAAGTTTAGATTTAACTGTGAATTGAGTTGGGGTTAAGTTAGTCATAAACCCAATAGTGGTATCAGAGCTGGGGTTGGAAATCTAAGGAACTCGATTCAGGAGGTTTAATATCAAACTAAGCCACGACTGAACCAAAGGAGGAAATCTTGATTGAGGATTCTTTGAGTGGCAAAGATTCTTTAGAAGAAAGATTAGAGGAACAAGCAATTGGTATTAAGCAGAAGTCAAATGTGGTGAAAAGGGTTGATCAAGAAGAGGAAGGTATTAGCTCACCAGAATTCAAAGAACTAGGCAGAAAAGGGATTTGTAAAGCAAACTTACCAGAAAGGAGATACAAGTTGGTATACAGTGAACATCATGGGGTCTACACGATTTGAGGTATACAAATTTGATGGCACATAGGACTTGGGCATCTGGAGAAGGAAAATTAAGGCACTCTTGGCACAACAAAGAGTCCTTAAAGCTCTGGAGGATCCCGCTAAATTACCTGAAACACTAGGGGTGTAAGGAAAACTGACCAAACCATAAAAACTGACCAAACTAGACCAAACCGCATTGGTTCGGGCGGTTTTGTCACTTCTAACGGTTCAGTTCGATTTTGGAAGTAGAAAAATAGGATGGTTCGGTTTGGTGTTCAATTTTTATGAAAAAACCAAACCAAACCGCACTTCTATATATAGCCCATTTTCCCTAATTCCCCCATTCACTTCACGTAGCCTCAACCCTCTGGGGGAAAACTAGTGGCTGCCTGAAAACCTCCCTCCCTCCTTCCCTCGTCACAAAATCACGGAGACACAGACCTACCCTTATCGTAAAATCACGGAGACAACAGGCCTAGAGGTTCCCTCCCTCCCTCTCTCTAACACAACATCTCTTAGTCGTCGAGCTGCTTCATCACAGACCCAGCGTGACGACTACCATCATCGTCGTTATCATCGCTACAATCGTCACGATTAGTCCTCCTTTATCTCACTGGCCACCGAACAACCTCTCATTAGAACTCCATCGTCGTAAAGCCACATATTTTCCACCCACTCAACGTCATCGCAAAGCTAGCGAAGAACCACCAACTTTCTAGATCTCAGTTCATCACTTTTTCAGATCTTAAGTCTCAACTTTTCTAAGTTTTAGTTTTTATCAGTTAGCCTCCTCTTTATCTCTATTTCTTTCTCTCAATGTATCTCACTTTCTTTGTCTATCTCAGTGTGTCTTTAGGACCTAAATTGTATATTTTTTTCATGTATTCTCTGTTGTTTCTTTAAATATTTTGTATTCTTAGTTGAAATACAAATCTGCCAAAGACTTAGTTGAGATTTATATTGGTTTTGTATCTGTTGCTGATTTGGTTGAGATTAGTTAGAAATTAGGTTAAGATATGGTTTAGATTTGATGAATTTTTCTAGTTGAGATTTTTATTGTTTTTGAACGGTTCGGTTCAGTTTTATTTTTGAACATTGAGTGGTTCGATTCAGTTGCTAATTGTGTAAACTGGTATGTTCGGTCCGGCTTGGTAAAACTCCTTAAATCAAGCCGAACCTAACCGCTTACACCCCTAAGAAACACTAATTGAAGATCAGAAGTCAGAAATGCTCGAAACATCATTAGGTACCATTATACTGAACCTGGTAGATAATGTCCCGAGGGAGGTTATCGAAGAAGACAAGGCAGCAAAAGTATGGGAGATTTTAGAGTCTCTATACATGAAGAAGTCTCTCACAAACAAGACTTACTTGAATGAGAGATTGTTTGGATTCAAGATGGTACTTCCAAGTCATTGGATCAAAATCTTGAAGATTTCAAACGTATGCCAATCGAATTGGCCAACTTAGAAGCAAAATGAAAAATTAAGTGACGAGAATGAAGCAATCATATTGTTGAACTCCTTACCAGACTCCTTCAAAGATATCAAAGCATGAATCAAATATGGCAGAACATATTTGTCTCTAGAAGAATGTGTTTCAGCCTTGAGATCTAAAGATTTGGAACTCAAAAATGAAAAGAAGGATTTAGGTGAAAATCTGTATTAAAGGGGAAGAAGTTTACAAAGATCTAACAATCTTAAAGGGAAGAGAAAGAGTATAGGAAGTAGCAAGGGAAGGTCACAATCAAAGGGAAATAAGACAAACAAGAAATGCTTCTTTTGTGGGAAAGAAGGCCACTTCAAGAAGTCATGCTATGAGTGAAAAAAAAAGCAGAAATAGAAGGGAAATGGAGCTAACGACCCAGCTGCAGTCACTGAAAACTTCAGTGATGGAGAAGTCTTTGCTGTCACCCATGACAGCAATGACACAAAGTGGATTTTGGATTCAGGGTGTACTTATCACGTGACACCCTAGAGAGATTGGTTTGCAAGTTTTGAGAAAACTGAGGGTGGCAAGGTACTTATGGGAAATAATCGGGCATGCAACATATGTGGGATAGGCTCTATCTTAATTAAGATGTATGATGGGATCATAAGGACCTTAGAGGGAGTAAGGTACGTACCATACCTTAAAAGGAACCTAATTTCAATAGGGCTTTTAGACGAAGTTGGATTCTCATACAAGTCAGAGACTAGTATACTAAAAGTCACAAAAAGATCATTAGTATACATTAAGGGTGTGAAAATAAAAGGTCTCTATGTAATGCTTGGGAGCATTGTAACAGATAGTGCATCAGTTGCAAGTAAAGCAGAATTCAATGAAGTTGAACTGTGGCATAAGAGACTGGGTCATATGAGTGATAAAATTATTCATATTCTGAACAAGTAAGGACTCCATGGAAGGAACAATCTACCTAGCATTGACTTATGTGAGCATTGCATCTTGGGGAAGCATCACAGACTCAAAATCAGCACCTCAATACATACATGCAGACTTATGGGGACCAGCTCCAATTCCAACTCATGGAGGTAATCAGTATTTTCTCTCTCTTGTTGATGATTATTCTAGGAAAGTTTGGACTTATTTGTTAAAAATGAAAGATGAAGCATGCAGTAAGTTTAAACAGTGGAAAATCTTAATTGAAAATTAGTCAAATCAGAAACTAAAAACTCTTAGGACAGACAATGGTTTGGAGTTCTGTAACTCTGCCTTCAATAAGTTTTACAGTGAAGAAGGTATAATAAGACACAGAACTGTTAAGCATACTCCACAAAAAAATGGAGTTGTTGAAAGAATGAAAAAAACTATCTTGGATAAGGTAAGATGTATGCTTGTAAGTTCAGGTCCAAGTACAAGGTTATGGGGAGAAATTGTCACCACAGCAACCTATTTGATTAATAGAAGTCCCTCTAGTGCAGTTGAATCTAAAACACCAATAGAAAGATGGACAGGGAAGTCTCCAAAGCTTGACCACATAAGGGTGTTTGGTTGTGCAGCCTTTGCACTTTAAAAGGAAGGCAAACTTGAACCCAAAGCAGTGAAATGTGTATTTCTTGGTTATGTAGAGGGTGTGAAGGGTTACAGATTATGGGTTAAGGATGTGGGAGGCATCAAGATTATAATCAGTAGGGATGTAAGGTTTAATGAGTCTTGCAAGTTCTGACACCAAAGGAACTCAGAGAAAAAAGGGAATTGAGCTTGAGGTGGAGCCATTCACCCCAAGCAAATGGATGAAGCTTAGAAGAGAGACTCATCTGGAGATCAGAATAAACTTGAAGAAGTTGAAACACATGGATCAACATCTGAAGCTAACAAACTAGAAAATTCCTTAAGGGATGATCGACTAGTAAGGGACAGAGAGATGAGGCAGGTAAAAATAAATCTCAAATATTCTCAAGAAGACTTGATTGCTTTTGCCTTAAATGCAGGATAAATGGTAGAGAACAAGGAACATGCCTCTGTAGAGGAAGCTTTAAACAACAAACATGCAAATGAATGGTATAATGCAATGGAAGATGAGATAGGATCTTTGCACCAGAATCAAACTCAGATCCTTGTCCCAAAGCCAAAAACATAGAAAGTCATAGATTGTAAATGGATATTCAAGTTAAAGGAAAGAGATACATCTTCAAATCTAGCAAGGTATAAGGCAAGGGTTGTAGCAAAAGACTTCACACAAAGAGAGGGGATTAATACAATGAGATCTTTTCACCAGTGGCTAAGTATAAGACAATTAGAATTGTTCTAGCTTTAGTAACTCAATACAATTGGGAACTGGAACAAATTGATGTGAAGATAACATTCTTGCATGGAGAGCTTGAGGAGACCATTTACATGAAACAACCAGAGAATTTTGAGTTAAAAGGCAAAGAAGATATGGTTTTTTAGCTGAAGAATTCTATCTATGGTTTGAAGCAGTCACCAAGACAGTGATATAAAAGGTTTGACAGCTTCATCGAAATGATAGGTTTTCAGAGAAGCTGTTATTACAGCTGCTGATATTTTGATACAAAAAAAAATGGAGAAATGGCATTCTATCTTCTTATATATGTTGATGACATGCTCTTGGCTTGTCATAACAAAGAAAATATAAGAAGAGTAAAAGAACTCCTAAGGTGAGAGTTTGACATGAAGGATTTGGGTAAGGCTAGAAGGATTTTGGGAATAGCCATTGATAGGGGCAGAAAGAAAGGATTGTTCAAGTTGTCACAACTAAGCTACTTGCATAAACTTGTCAAAAGATTCAACATGGAACAAGCCAAACCTATCTCAGTCCCTTTGGCAGCACATTTTCAACTTTCAGCTTAACTCTGTCCAAAGAGTGAGGCTGAAAGGGAACAAATAGACAAAGTGCCCTACTCAACAGTAGTAGGATCTGTAATGTATACCATGGTCAGTACTAGGCCAGATCTAACACATCCAATTAGTGTGCTAAGCAGGTATATGAGTAATCCTAGAGAAGGGCACTGGAAAGCAATGAAATGGTTACTAAGATACATCATTGGTACCTGTGATGTAGGGTTGATATACAAGAGAGAAGGATATAAAGTAAGCTTAACTAGTTTTATAGATTTTGACTTTACAGGGGACAGAGACAGAAGGAGATCTACTACATTATATGTGTTTACATTAAATGGGAATTTTGTTAGCTGGAAGACACAACTTCAGAGCACAGTGGCTTTGTCAACCAAGGAGGCTGAATACATAGCAACCACAGAAGTAGTCAATGAAGCTCTTTGGCTTTAAGGTTTTCTAAGGGAAATTAAATAGCTACATAACAAAGTAACCATCTTCTCTCACAATCAATTATCCATACATTTAAGTAAGAATCTTGTCTTTCATGAGAGAACAAAATATATTGAGGTCAATTACCATTTTATTAGAGATGTTCTAGAAATATGAGAGGTATTTTTGGAGAAAGTCTGCACTGATGACAATCTTGCAGACATGGGAACCAAGGCAGTGACTCTTAAGAAGTTTAAAAATTGGTTAAAACTTCTTAGAGTAGATATTGGATGATAGAGGAAGAGGTGGAGTTTTAAGTACAAGACCAAGATGCATTGAGAGATAGTCTTTTTCTGTTTGAGCTATTCTGATCAAGGTGAAGATTGTAAATGTTGATCACACTAGCTCGGATAGTGTAGAAGTTTTGCAAAAGTTATTACATCAATTAGTCCAACAACGTCATTTAGATGCAAAGAAGAAAGAAAAATAACTAAACCATAACAAACACTGTCACACGGACAACTCTGATTCAACATGGAAGAAGAAGTTGTTGCAGACTGTATAAGCCTCTCTTTCACGCGAGAATCAGATAGAGAGAATATATAAGAGAGTTTTTCTTTTGACTTGCACAGGTTAATCTTGCAGCTCATCGAGATTAGAGGCTGAGTACTTCTGAACGTCATCGCGAAGAAGCTCCTCTGTTTTTCGGGTTTGAGTGTTCAGGAATTGTTTCTTTGAGAGAGGCTGTAAGGGTGTGTCAAATGAAAGGATGATTCGTTGGTTATGTGTAATTCTTTGTAAGTTGTGATCTGATTAGTGCATCAAGAGTTCTTATTTTGGAGCTCCACACTAGATGTAAGATAGTTAAAGCCGAACTAGTATAAATCATCTCGTGTCATCTTCTTTTTGGTTATATCTCTCTCTTTTAAGATTTCCAGGTTTTACCAAGTCGAATAGTTTAGCTTACTTGAAAAGGTTCTTTCAAAATTGCTGATTAAGTTTAGATTTAACTGTGATTTGAGTTGGGGTTAAGTTAGTCATAAACCCAACAGTAAGATATCAAATCGAAACGTATTCAGAGATCTACATGTGCGACCAGGTTACCCATTTTAAGCATTTGGAGGTCTGAAAGTTATTTTGTTCGTAAATTTGGGTACACGGGCATCGTGTAACCATTGTGTAGTCTACACGATAGGGGTACACTAGCGTCGTGTAGTCTACACGATGGCTACACTGACGTCGTGTATTCATCCTGCAATCTACATGATGGGGGTACACTGACGTCGTGTAGCCATCATGTAGTCTAACGATGGGAGTACATTGACGTCGTGTAACCATCATGCAGTCATGTGACCATCATGCAGTCTAACGATGGGGGTACACTGATGTCGTGTAGAATTCGCGACGCCAGTGTAGCCATCGTGTTGACTATACGATGGCTACACGACGCTAGTGTACCTCATCGTGTAGTACAAAATTAACAAAACTCATTCTCTCTCACGGGTTTCTTTCTTTCTCAAATCTGGGCAAAAGCTAAAATTAACAAAATCCATCAAATTTTTTCCAGAATTCTCACCAATTTTTCGCCAAAATTCCAAAAACAAAAGTACGCTTTTAGCTCTTAACCTTAGTTTTTCAACAAATGAGAAGTTGTAAAATCATAAAGCAAATCAAGTATAATGACTGCATGAGGCTCGTGTAGTAATGGTGTACTCATCGTGTAGGCTACATGATGGCTACATGAGGCTCGCGTAGTACTCGTGTAAACCTCGTTTACATTACAGTATCATCTTTTAGTGATCATGTACAATAAATGAACTTCAAACAACTTTCCAAAAAAAATAATATATTCTCATAAAACTCATAAACGGGAAAAACCCATGAAAATTCAAGCTTTCAAGAAAAGAAGAAAATAAAACTTATACATGTTCCAAAAAGAACAACTAAGAATTCTTTGATGTTGCATGAAGAAGGAAGAAGACGAAGAAGAAAACGAAGACAAAGAAGAAGACGAAGAAGAAAATGAAGAAGAAGTGAAAAAAAAATGAAAAATGAAGAAGGAGAAATGAGGTGGGTAGGGAGGTTTTGAGTGTTGAGTGAGTAGACCATTTTACAGAAAGAGAGAGAGAGCAAAATCACAGAGAAAGAGAGAGCAAAATCACAGAGAAAAAGAGAAAGAGAGAGTTGGGCAGATATTTAGATAAGGTGTAGGGTAAACATGTAACTTCACAATTATATTTTGAATAGACAATGGACAAGGGCAATGATAAACAAAAATTAAGAAAATATTAATTTTTTAAAAATAATCAGTGTAAAAGTTGATTTTTATAAAAAAAACAAAACCCCTATCTCCCCTTCCCCTTCCCGCGACATTTAAATTATAACTTTTGTGCACTTTCTGTAATCATTTTAACTTCTACCTGATTCCAGTTGGGTTCTTGTTGTAATTATCGAGAAACCAATTTTCTTGTTTAAAAGATAACTAGTTTTTAGATGAATGTCAAGCATTATGTTGATTTTCGAGTGAAATTGATTAGATAAAAAGAAAAAAATTTTAAGTCTTCTGAAACTGACAAATGGGTATTTGTCCTGTATCTATGGGGAAATCATTTTTTATTGCCCACAGATATCTGGGATGTGGTGTGCGATGATTTTCTTAGTGAAATTGATAAAAAAGAAAAGGCAAAGATTTTCAAATTCTTTCATAAGAAGACAATAGGTAAACATGGCTTAATTTCCGTCGTCTTTGTCCATATGATTTTTCAAGAATCCATTGACAATGTTCTTGTTGAACTATACAAGGTAGAACTACAACCCACTTCTTGCTCATCTCATGTCTTCTACTTTTTTTATGGTTGGATGATATTTTATTTAATTAGTTTCGTTTTGTTTTACTTCTACATGCAAATACAACCCACTTTTTAGTTTTTTTTAGTATAAAAATTAGTTTATTTATTTTTTAGTGTTTAATAATTTTAATTAGAGTTTGAATTTAATCAAAACAATATGTTAATTTTAACAGAAGTTAGTGTGGAGGGGTGTCAATGACTAATTAACATAATTTAGAGTTATTTGATGTTAAAGAAATAGTTTAGGTGTATAAATAGGTATAAATTAGATTCATCCCTAAATATGTATATGATGAAGTGATAAGAATAAAAGATTCATTAATTGAATTATATACAAAATCTACATGCATTTATTACATTAAAAATTGTAAATGGATATATAAGTTTATTGATTAAAGTTTATTCAATTTTGAATAAGTTATAAAAGATCTTCACAAAAAGACAATATAATTTTTTTCTCCCAATAATTGTAATTTTTTATATAAAAGTTAAAAGAATGGAATTTGTGAAAATTAAAACTTTCTCTACAACAAAACTCTTTTTAAAATATTATAGATTATAGATAAGAAAAACTATAAAAGTATATCGCTAACAATAAGACTCTTGTTAGCTAGACAACTTCTTCCTATACAAAAATTTCTAGTACCTGATAATATGTGAATTCAAAATTAAATATAAATTTACCAATAGTTTTGTACAAAATAAATAGTGAATAATAGTTTATTTCTTAATGATTGGTCTCAACAACTCCAAAATCAAATCATTTACCCAAGAAAAAAGGTAGGAGAAGTTACCATAAAAAGTATCTCGTAATGCTAATATGAACCCCACCCTTTTGAGGGAAAAACTTTTGGTATTCTAGGAGTATCATACTCTATCAAATAGAAAATTGACACTTAATAAAAGTGTTGGAAAAAGCTGTCTTTTTATCAAGTGTCAGTTATTTACTTGACAGAGTATGATACTACCGGAAGTACCATAATTTTTCCCATTTTGAGATGACACGTAAAAAAAGGTTATTTTCAAGCTAATAGAATATAAGAATGAAAAATCCAAAGAGAAAAGGAGGAACAAGCAAAGTAATTTTATTTTTTTTTATAAATGAAAGTATTATAAACGGAGAATATACTTACATACTTAGAAGGGGCATACCCCAAGAAAAATAATCAAATATACAAGTAAAGTCGATTTAATTCAGACCAATCATATCTTCCTAGAGACAGTTATGGTCTGTGGTCACACAGACACCAAAAAGTCAAAAATGCTAGGGAAATGTATAACATAGCCCCAAGCATATAAAATATCCCAAAACTAATTACAATCTCTATGAATCAGACAAAAGGATTTGAGAAACTAAATAAATTCTTAAGTAAACCATGCAGATTTAATAAGCCAAGTCACCCATAGTCAAAGTCACCGCCGAGGCAAAACACCCCACAATAGCTAGCCTTAGATCAAACCAGGCCACAAAGAACAGTAGTAAATAGCAAGCCAAACAACCCACACAGCAAAAACCCCCCACACACTAGGGGAAACAACCTAGGGGAAACAACGTAGAAGCGTGTAGAGCCTAAAGTTGACAGATTAGTCAATTAGCTTGGTCACCGCAAGCCTGTCCCTGAGTTTTCCCTAAAAAATGATGGAATTCCTTTCTTTCTAGATGTAGTACACAAAAGAAGTAAAGGCCAACTTTAGGGCAGTAGCTCTCAAAGACTTAACTAAGAGGATGCCCTGCACATCAGCCCACATTTTTTAGCTAGGACACCCCCATACATGTTTGACAAATTCACACTCAATGAATAAGTGAGCATTGGTTTCAAGATGACCTACACAGAACACACAATCAAGATCAGTGCCATTATGAGTAGAGTTCCATTGTGCAATCATATCTCTAGTGGCCAACTTATTAAGAAAGGCCAACCAAGAGATAAAACTCCACATTGGAACATGGTGTTTGAACCAAACCTGTTTAAACCATCTCACTTGCTCCAAGGGGGGGGGGGGGGNGGGGGGGGGGGGGAGAAATGTGAGTAAGTATATGCAGCAGAAAATTGCCCATTGGGGCTAGCACTCCATGACCATAAGTCATGTAAAATGGGGTTTTTTAGGGGAGGGGGAAGGGAGGTGTAAAGAACAATTTCTAATCTCAATGAGCTCACTTGAGTTAGCTGATGGCCACTGCCACTGCCCATCCTGGATAACCTTAAAGACAATAGAGTCAATGGACCAGCATGTTCTATACACCAATCTCTGCCCAAATTTGACTAGAAAGATTCCTAGCGGGTGCCATTTCTCAGTAAGAAGCTTCACACTTGCACCATTACCAATGCGAACAGAGCAAATCGGTAAAAAAAATTCTTTCAGCTTAAAGATTTTTCTCAAGATCCGGGAGGGGTTAGAGATGAGAGGCACCAGAAAAATAAAACTCCTTCTGATTAATTACAATTGGCACCAATCCTTCTAAAGAGATTACTTAGATCCCACCATAAGAAACCACAGGTGTTTGGCCACTGCCACTTTATTAGAGAGGATAAACTCTTTCAACCCTAGGCCACCTTGGCTTTTCTCACAACAGATATCTGCCCAGGCAACCTTTGCTCCTGTGTGCTTGGCTTCATTTCCATTCTAGAAGAAGTTTATAAGTAGGTCTTGAACTTCATTCACTATATTCTTAGGCAATATAAACAAGCCTTCTCAAAACTGAAACGTGGTTATTAGGACAGCCTTGATTAACTGTAGTATGCCAACATAAGAGAGGTATATGGAATCCTATGACCTGATTCTGGCAGTGATCTTCTCAACCAAGGAGTCACAGTCAAATTTGCAGAGCTTGGTGGTGATTAGAGGCATACCAAGGTAATTGACAGGTAGTTGACCCTCAAGGATATCCATAATAACTTGGATAGCTTGAGCTTCATCTTGGTCTACTCCCGAAAGGAAAAGCTGGCTCTTAAGGGTGTTAGCTTAGAGACCAGATAAGTTCAAGAATAACTCAAGGTAATCTTTTAAGGACCCTGACTGAATCCCTATCACCCTTGCAAAACATAAGAAGATCATTTTCAAAACATAGGTTGACCAGTTCCAATTTCTCACATCTCCAATGAAATTTGAAATGAGTATGCTTGGCAGCAAAGTTAAGAACCCCAGTTAAGACCTCCATCACTATGATGAATAGGTAAGATGAAATGGGGTCACCCTACCTAATTCCTTAGCTCCTCTGAAATAGCCATGTAACTCCTCATTGATGTTAATCGAGTAACACGGAGAAGACTCCAAAATAGCCATGTAACTCCCCGTTGATGTTAAACCAAGTAATTTTGTTCACTTTTGTGTTCTCATGTTTCTGACAATGTGTGCTACTTACTTTTTAATCTGCCAATCTCCTATGTACCACTATAAGAAATTCGTTCATCAGTGATGAGCTATCATCGTTAAAAATGTTTTGTGTAGTAAACCCCTCTGGCTAAAGACTCACTCTAAAGCGCTCAACACGATCTTTTATTAAGCAAGGCCCTTTTTCTCCATTAAGGCTTTCCCAAAGGATCTAATTCAATGCTTCTGAGGGTATCTCCTACCTCAACCAAGAGATCTGCTTCATATTAAAACCCTTTCCAGCTCCATGCTTCAGATAAAGCTGCTCTCCAAGGCCTTCTAGCTCTCAAGGCCCCTGGTTGATTCTACCATATAGGGTAACGATAGATAATAACTCTCTCCTGAACATAACTTACAACTTTCATCATCATACTGTGATTTTCAAAGATCAACTCTTCCAAAATTCATCCGTAAAAACTATTAACGAGTAAACAATTTCTATTTTTTCCATTACTCACACACGAAAAATGCTTTCAAATAACCACGATTGCAGGAGTGGTATAAGAAGACCTTACATTATAAGCTGAAAATGATTAAAAATTGGACATTGAACATATTTGAGATGATGTATACCGAAATTTTCAATCTAGCTTAGCAAGCATAAAATTTGCATCTATATGTATTGTTTATTTCTCCATTGGCTTCTATAAGAAACTGTGCATATAGTAGCGACTCCAATTTCACGTCCCCTAGCATGTTTGATTAGTGCTACTTGAGAAAATTTTCTCTGGTTATGTTGTATGGGAATACAAGAAGTCCACAATAAAGTAAGGAGAAAGCGATAATAGTGTGATGTTCTCTTTTTTCATACAACCTTATAGCTTTCTCCATGTGTTAATGTCTACTTTCTATCTTCGAGAATCATTTAGGTTATTGATATATTTCAAAATTTCAAGATATCAAGAGTTCAAGTTTTCTAGAAAAAATGGGAATTGATGTTGATTTATTTAAATAGGGAATCGAGTAAGCCATAAGAAAATCTGCCAAAACACAACTATAAGAAATTACTATAAATTTTAAATTATTTAAATAGGGAATCAAGTAAGCTATAAGAAAATCTGCTAAAACACAACTATAAGAAAGTACTATAATATGATAAAATCTGAAATTTAAAAAAAAATGCAGAACATAAATTCGTCTTATATTGAATCTATTAAATGTCTACAGACAATCAATTTACTTATATTGTTCACACTATGCAGTTTTTTAATAAATTAAAATTACAAGGTGGTTGGATTTCAACAAAAACACGTGGAGAGAAATGTTCATCAGACGTAATTTCTCCAAGTTTTTCTCTTTTAGTTATAATATTAATAATTAATTAAGGAGAAAATATTACTAATATTGATTACGGTTTGGGATAAATATATCATTTTGAGAAAAAGAAGAGAAAATCGGTTGGATAAGCATGTCTAAAATATTTCTCCAACGTAATCCCTTATAATTTAATTAATAAACAAATATAAATACGATAATGTGATAAGAATTAAAAATTCATTAATTGAATTATATACAAAATCTTCTTGCGTCTATGAGATTAAAAATTACAAATGGATATATAAATTTATCGATTAAAGTTTATTCAATTTTAAATAAGTCAGAAAAGATTTTCACAAAACAGTGAATATTTTTTTTCTCCTAATAATCATAATTTTTTTATAAAAATTAAAAGAATAGAATTTATGGAAATTAAAAATTTCTACACAACAAAACACTTTTTAAAATATTATAGAATATAAATAAACAACTATATCATAAAAGTATATAGCTGACAATAAAACTCTAGGTAGATAGATAACTTCTTCCCATGAAATATTTTCTAGTACCTCGATAATATGTAAATTCAAAATTAAATACAAATTAATCAATAGTTTTGTACAGAAATAAATAGTGAGTAGTAGTTTATTTCTTAATGATTGGTCTCAACAACTCTAAAATCAAATCATTACCCAATAAAAAAGGTGAGGAGAAGTTACCATAAAAAGTACCCCTAATCCTAATGTGAACCCCACCCTTTTGAGATGGCATGTAAAAAAGGTTACTTTCAAGCTAATAAAAAATCAAAATAAAAAGGAAAATGGAATAACTTTATTTAGAAGAAAAATATGTTATTGAGAAATAATTAATTTTGTAACATTTCAAGAACCTTAACATTTATGATCTTTTTTTAAGTAAGTGCCCCTTTTGCCTTTTTAAGGCTTTCTCAAGGGATTTAATTTAATGCTTATGAGGGCATCACCTTCCTCAACAAAAAGATCTGCTTCATATCTCTATGCCTAAGATAAAACTGCTCTGCAAGGCTTTCTAGCTCTCAAGGCCCATAGCTGATTCTACCTAAGGGGTAATGATAGATAATAACATTCTCTTATATATAATTTATAACTTTCATCTTACTGTGATTTTAAAAGATCAAATCTTCTAAAATTCATTGGTAAAAATTATTAACATTGAACAAATAATTTATATTACTCACGCATAAAAATTCATTTCAAATAATCAAAATTGTAAGAATAGTATAAAAAGATCTTACCCGTACTGTAGTATCTATCATTTATAAAATCAGAATGATGATCTTAGTTGATGCACTATTCATTAATTGATTCGCGGTTGATAACAGTGTCATGATTTGAGCTACACATAAAATTATGCCCACTAGAATTAATATAAAAAAATTGTGTGAAATTAAGTGAATAGCTTAATATTATTGAAATTGTTTCTAGTAAACTGTTAGGCAAGTTGATGAATTAGAATGAGAGGAAAAAAGGTGGGAATGGAGAACGACATGTGTAGGGGTGGGGTCCAATATTTGGGGTGGAGGTAGATGAAAGGTAGGAACTAGGAAAGCCATCACCACCATAAGTGGATGTGCACACGTGCACACTTTTGACCTTCAATAAAAGAAAGAAAGAAAAAATTGAAAAAAAAGAAGACATTTCTAGGTAACTTAACACCTAATAATGTCCATTTGCTACTAAACTTGTCACCCATTCCCTCATTAATATCCTTTTTCACTATATAATTACCAACCTATCCTAATCACATAATATGATAAATTTTTATTATAACAAAAGAAAGATGATAAAAGAAATACATAACACAATCTATGTCTACATTATATCAGTGATGTCGTTTTACAAAAATATATGAAAATTAAATGAATATTTATAGGCCAATCAAGATTTCAATTATGAATTAACTGATCAAATTATATATTAATCACTCAAAATTATCACACATTAAAATGATTTATTATCCTAAAAATGCTCACTTGTATGATTTGAAAACGAACATAGTTAAATGCAATTAACGATGAACCATAGGGCCATTAAGGTAACTTAATGCATTTAGTTAATATTAAATAAATAATAAAGCTCATAAATAATGAGTCATAATCCATAGCCTATATAGCTTATAGCATAAGGTCTTCGATAATCTCATAGAAAAACCAAGTCATTGCCGTGTTTGACCTTTAAAGCGTTACGGGAACAAAGATATTATAAATTTAATTATTATTTAAAAAAGAGAGTAATAATTAATCAATACTCAGATTTTTCATTTTCATTTTCTCTAGATTTTCAAACTCTCTTCACTTTCTTGCTTACCAATCATCTCAGAACCTTCTGAACCTTCACGCAACTTTCCGAGAAAAAACTATTCATTCAAATTCAATTTGCTTCTTAGAGGTCGTTTCAGTGAAGATTCAATTCATATCGGACGGATGAGGGAGGATTGTTTTCTCTGTGAAAGTTTGAGTGATTCTTGATCGGGAACAGCTGAGATGAGAGGTGCGAATGGAGATTTGAGAGCAGCGAACAGCGCCTTGGAGACTGTAAACGCTGCTGCTAATGTCATCGCAGCGGCTGAGAATCATATGCCTCAAGCTAGGATTCAGGTAATTTTTTTGTGAACGAATAGCTTAAGGAGAAGGTGTAGACTAGTTTGATTTGATTCTGTTGGTATATTGTTTAAGAATGAAATTTGATTATTTTGATGATTTAATTGGAATTTTCAGAGTTCTGATTGCTGTTTTAATGCGTTTTGGTACGCTAAAATCAATATGTACTTCTTTGTAGCAGTTATTACTGAGTTCGTCTATGTTTATTGAAGTTAAGTGGGATGATTATAAAGTTCTTGTAATTTAACTCTTATTTTAAGCCACTTAATGTTATTTCTCGGTTTAAGTAATGGAACCTGGAGGAACTGCTATATGACGCAGTAGAATGCTTCTATAAGCTAAAACAATGGATCTTATGTCTTTGTCGTACACATTGAAGTTAGATATGTTTTATGGGAAATTATAGCTTTAGGTTTTGCTTAGCAGGTTGCATAAGGAATTTTCCTGAATGATTGATTATATGAGGATACTGAATCTGGGGATGAAGGTGAAATTTGCTAATCTCATATAACTTCTGTTAGTCTACGCTAATCATTTATAATTGTACTGTGTTCTCATCTCACTAATACGAGAATGTTTTGATATGACTAACTGCTAGAGCAACTTTCCTTTGGGTCGCATATCTTTTTGCCTTCATGCATTTAGAGAATCATAATTTCAAATAGAAAAGAAAGAATAAGTTTTTATTTGGGGTATGTATAAAAATAAGGATGCTGTATGCTAAAGGTTTTATTCTTGTCTTCACATATGTCATTGTCATGGGTTTATAAATACACAATTTCTAGGTGTGAACGGAGGAAATCCTGGTGCTCTTTACCCATTTGAACTTTAAGTTTTGACCCTCATGTTGTAGGTGAAGTGGTTCCAGGGAAGATCTCCTGCATCCTCTCTGTGTGCACACGGTGTTGACTATTTCGCTTTCATCTTTTAATGTTAGAGTGGTTGTGTGATGGACATGTCTGTATGACCAGGATATGGCATGTCCTGTTTCAATACACTTCACTGCATTTTTGACAATCTATTGTTTTTCTTTTTCTTTTCTTTTTTGGCGGGGGTGGGGGATATTTTGTAGCTATGTAAAAGAAGTTTCTTTGATTTGTTAGCTTTTCCTTCACATCTCCGTAGCGCTTTATGTCTACCTAAAGAAATTTGTGGATGGAGCTTCCAACGTTAAGATGCTAATATCTGTTAGCTGATTACTAGTCTAAATTTGAAAACTACTATGATTTAAATCTTTGTTGTTACTTGCAGAAAAGAAGATGGAGCGGCTGCTTGAGCGTCTATTGGTGCTTTGGATCACTCAGACGGAAAAAGAGAATGGGCCCTGCTGCCCTGGTTCCCCTAACAAGTTCTCGTATCGATACTCCTACAGCTGAGACTCCAATTCAACCACCCGCCATAACACTTCCATTTGTTGCACCACCTTCTTCTCCAGCCTCTTTCCTTCAATCAGATCCTCCATCTTCTGTACAGTCACCCTCAGGTTTATTATCCCTTACTTCTATATCTGCCAACATGTATTCCCCTGGTGGGCCAAACTCAATTTTTGCCATCGGCCCTTATGCTCATGAAACACAGTTAGTCTCCCCACCTGTTTTCTCATCTTTTACGACTGAACCATCAACTGCCCCCTTCACTCCTCCTCCTGAGTCTGTCCACTTAACTACACCTTCCTCACCTGAGGTTCCATTTGCTCATCTGCTTCAACCCAAAATCTCGAATGGTGAATCTGGCAAGCAATATTCATTTCCGAATAATGAATTTCAATCTTATCAATTTTACCCTGGCAGCCCAGTCAGTCACCTCATATCCCCAAGTTCAGGCATCTCTGGTTCTGGAACCTCTTCTCCTTTCCCGGATTGTGAGTTTGATCTAGGGGTTTCTCACTTCCTTAAGTTCCCAGCAAGGGACCCTCCTAGGCTCTTGGTCCTTGATAAACTCTCCACGCATGATTGGGGATCACGGCAAGGTTCTGGTTCCTTAACTCCAGATGCTGTTAGGTCCAATTCTCATGATGATTCTCTTCCAAGTCCCCAAACTTCTAAAGTCATATCAGATCAGAAATTGGAGGATGGAGGACAGAATGATGACTCTGTCACAAACGGAGAGCAAAGTGATGAATTATCCACTGATCGTAGAATGTCATTTGAATTGACTGCTGAAGATTTCCTAAGATCCGCAGTGAAACGATCACTTGAATTGGCTAAATTAGAAGCAGAATCTCTAAAACAGGAAGGAATTGCCAGAAGAGATAAGAATCACGAGGGTAATACCGGTCAAACATCTTATAATGCACCAGAAAGCGCAACTGTTGATTTAGTAAAGGAAGAGGAGCATGAGAATCATCTGGCTAATACTTTTGGTTCAGTTAAAGAATTCAATTTTGACAATCCAGATGGGGGAGATGCTCTTGAGGCTAATATCGGCTCTGACTGGTGGGCAAATGAGAAGGTTGTTCGAAAGGAAAGCGATCAGACTAGGAACTGGGCATTTTTCCCCATAATGCAGCCTCAAGCACACAGTTAATCAAAATCCTTGGAACTGATATTGGGTTAGTTTTCAATTAGTGACTGACCCTGGAATGAAGTCACTATTTTGTACACAGTGGCCTGAAACAAGGGCAATCATTGTTAAGAATAGAGTTACTTTAGGCAGAAACAGAAACTAATCACGCTCAAGATGTCAGTGGATGTAGTAGCTATCTCATTTGTAATATAAATGGTAAGACTATGACAGATAATGAAGCAACTAATAATGAAATAGAATTGGGCAGCTTTAGTTCAAAAAAAAGGGAAAGGCAAAAAGAAAAAGGGAATTGGACACCTTTTTTCCTTTACCATTATACTGATGATGGGTATTGCAAATTTTGCATTGATGTTGTGTGTCATTATTTTGCTTTTAGTTTTGAATATACTACTCTAGAGGGTATATTGTTTTCCATAGTATAGAATTTTGAAGTTATCCAATGAGATACAATTAAAGTATAGGGTAGATTTTCACATAATTTGAAATTAATTGTCTTTTTCGTCATTGGTAAAAAGATAATTAATGGTCTCGAGTGAATGTTAGGGGTAGTTATTAGTAAAAATAGAAGACACGTCTCCAAATAAATTACAAAACTACTATAAGATAGGTTGGCGTAATTGATTAACACTCATACCTTAGAGGTCGTGGTTCGAGTTATATCTCAATTCTCCTTTGAATTTGTAATGCAATTTTGACAAAAAATTACAAAACTACGGATGCCTAAATTTTTAGTAGTTGATTGTTTTTTGAAATCAAGAAAATGATTTTCAAACAAATAGCTGATTGTTTTTTGAAATCAAGAAAATGATTTTAAAACAAGTTTATTAAATAAATATCCTCATTTCAATTAGTTTCATACAGAAAGTTTAGTTCGGTCAACTTCGCGGTTTCTGTAGTCTAACCAAACTGAGTTGCATAATTAGGTCTCATAAAATTTCAACCCAAAATCTCGCATGATCTCGTTAGGATTAAGTCTGTCTCGAACTCAAATTTTGAGATTTTTGTCCCGTCCCACTGAAAGAATTGGGATTTGAATTTTTAATTGGGCCGAAATTCATGTCCCGCCGAACCTGTCACGGAATGTGCCCCAAAATCTCGTGTGTGGACTCGCATAATGATATTAATATTAAAATTCATTTTTTCTAAAATATATTAAGTGTAAAAAAATAATTTTTTTATATTACTAAAGTTGCAAATTGCAACACTAGGCAGTGTTGCAAATGTTGCAAGTTACAACCCAGTGTTGCAAATAGCAACACTAGGCAGCCCGGCCCATCCTGTCCTAAGAGTCCGTTCTAATCCGCGAAACAAAATTGCAATGAGATATTAATTCTGAGAGACGACTTCGTCTCGTTGACCAGTTAACGTCCTATCGACATGGGACGAGATTGGGAAGGGCCCAAAAGATTTCAGGCCGGGACTCGCCTTTGCTTGCTGCATTTAAAGGCATGATATCTAGAGGTGTGAAAAAATTTACAGAACTGAACCTAACCAATTCAATACGGTCAGTTATTTTTCTTATATGGTTTGTTCGATTCAGTAAAATTAAGAAATCAAATTTTCGGCTCGATTCGAGTTTCACTTTAAAAATAAATGGTCCGAGCCTCTTCTAGCCGAACCATCTCTCTCTTTATATATATATAAACTCTAAACACCACCAATGACATGAGAATCCCGTAGAGATCCATCACCCCAAGCCTCTTCCAACCTCACGAGACGGCCATAGGCGAAGCTTCCTTACAAGACTGCCATAGCTGAACGCCCGAATCTCCTTGCGAGTGACGAGCTCCTTCAACTTTCTCTCCCTGACGCAAGAAGCGTCCATCTCTCTCTCTCTCTCTCCCCCTTAAGATCGTCTTTTCTCCATCTCAACCACTTTCTCCAAAACTTTCAATCTCAGATTCCCAGCTCTGAAAATTGAAGGCCAAAGCTCCATTTTTGTTTTGATTCATATAATTTTTTGCTTACTCTAAAAATTGAAGGTCCATATGGGTGCATGTTAGATTGAAGGTTTTGAGTTTATTGACAGCTAAATCTCGGGGATGAAATCAAGCCAACAATGTCTTTGCTCCACTTTTCTCTTCACACCTACAATGGGGGAAAGTAAAACAAGAGACCAAGGAAGAAAGGGGGTAGTCTCATTTTTACCCCTCTGAAGCTTAAGTCAGTAAGTGATGAAGGAGAGCAAAGTAGAAAAGTAGTTTAAAGTTGTTGCGTACCTTTGAAAGTACATTCACTAGGGTATTTATAGTAGGAAGCAGGCCTTGAGGCTGAGTTGGTCTCCGTACAGTAGCAGGTCTTTCCTCTAATGGGGTGGCTCCTCAGACCAACTCTCGACTTCAGGCTTCTATAATTGGCTTGGTGGTGTACGAGCTATCAGGTGATGACCTCAGCTGTCAGGACAGTCTATCCTTGTATCCCACAATGTACTTCTTCAGCCTCTATTAGACCGGTCATAATAAATGCTTATGATAATACCTTGCTTAGCGCAAATTGACTGACTCCTCGGGTAGTGGGATTCATGCTTTTTCTCATACCCCATCCATGATTGATTCAGGTGTATTAAATGCATACGATGACACGCTACAAGCTTTTACCTCGGCTCAGGTGCCCTATTTGAACTAAGGCGGGAGATTCCCCGCCAGTGAGTCCCTCTTCAAGCATGAATCTCTCCCTATTGGGACTTAGTCAAAATACAAGTTGATTTACACGAACACCATTTACGACCCTTGAAGGTCGTGAAATGTTTGGCTTGGGGCTGGAAGCTGAGGTCGCCTCAAGACCATCTACGAAAAGTTGTGACTAAACCTCAGGCTTCCGCGGGTTGGCCTCAGGTGCCTCTTAAGTGTGACCTCGAGGGGGTGGCCTCGTAGGTGCCCCCAAGAGGTGTCCTCGAGGTGTCCCCAGGGGCTGGCCTCGGGCTACCCTTGAGGGGGTTGCCCTCGGGGTGCCCCTAAGAAGTGGCCTCTGGACCCCTTGAGGGGTTTGGCCTCAAGTTATGGGGACTCTCAGCACCCGGTCTTGAGACTGTTTCAATATGTTATAGGATCCTTAAAAATATGACTTAAGAACCTAGAAAGTCTCAGATAATCACTAACGTGTCCTTAAAGGTCTTTCGGATATCCAAAAAAGGGTATAACAGTTACTCCTAACTCGTCGACGTCCATAATTTCCATGGACTCGACTCGGGGAGTTTAGCTAATTTTTTCATGTTGATATGACATGATTGTCCTGGCTTATCCGCCTATCCCCCTATCCCCCTATCCCCTTATCCCTAGGCTAAGTGAAAGAACATATACTTTATTGTATGGGTTATAATGGTCACGTTACCTAAGGTGATCTAAGCCTTCCACCCAAGGGTTCTTTGGATGGCTAGGATAAACCTTGGATCTTTATAAATAGGAGGCTCTGCACCTCCTCATTTTGACTCTTCCCTTTCTCCTCCACTTGGTGCAAGGTACTCATCTCTCTCCTTTCTTTTCCTTTTGTCTTGTTGTTTATTTTCCATAGAGTAGAGCTAGGAGGAGTAAGGGGTAATTGGAGGTTGGGACCTCTTGTGTTCCCGAGGTTGGTGCCTCGGTTATACTCGAGATCGTGTCCTCGAGTGATCTCGAGGTCGTGGCCCTGGGTGCTCCCGAGGCCTCATCCTCAGGTGCCGCGAGACCAGGGACCTGGGTGTCCCTAGGGTCTCGGCGGCTGGCATGGTCACGTCCCCGGGGTCAGGCCTTTATTATTATGGGTGTTCACGGTTCGGTTCGGTCGATTATTTGAAGGAAAAACGAACTAAACCAAAACATTTGGTTCTGCCATATATCGAACTAAACCGAACCGTGAAATTCATATGAGCCGAACTGTGACTTACTGTTGGGTTGGGTTCTGTTTGATAGTTCAACGACACCTGTACAGTTTTTCTTTAGAATAAGTTATACTTTGCAAAAAATCAAGAAACATAGGTGATTTAATCACCAATACAACGCAGAAAATCAATAAGAATAAGAAAGACAACACAATATCTCAAAAAATTGTAACCAAACCGCAGAGCAGTAAAACAAGAATCATATCTGAACATAGAATAGAAAACTTGATTTGGATCTAAACTGGAGAATAGTATAAAAAATGCATAGCAATATCCAGAACGCAATAAATCAAAGAGCAGCAGATCTAAACGTAAATCAAATTCAAGATGATTTTGCAAAAAAAAACTGGATCGAAGGACTAAGAGGCTAAGATAGAGCAGCAGATTCACGAAGAAAGAGAAGCGAGGAAGAGGCCGTTCGTGAAGGCGAACCTAGTAAGAGAGGAATAAACCAGACATGTGGACTGCTCTGGATTGCTACTAAGTTCATGTAGGAGAACCTGAAGAAGGTGAACTGCTGTGGACTGCTACTACTATTAAGTTCACGAAGGCGAACCTAGAGAAGGAGAAACTGCATTTTTATCGAGAGAAGGGAAGAGACTTCAACTTCAGATTCATGAAGAAGGACTGGGGAGGAAGATGACTGGCTAGTGAGTTCACGAAGAAGAAAGAACATGGACACCAGAGACTGAAGTGGCCGCGAAGAAGAACTCGCGAAGGAGTGGAGAACCTGGAGAGAGAACTGTGGAGTGGTGCGACTACGTTTTTTGTTGAAAGAATGGAAGAAAGAATGCCTAACCCTAATTTTTTTTAGCTTATATTTGTGTAGGAGATTCGAACCGTTTTCGGTTCGGTTCAGTTTGAAAACACAAAATATTTTGAACCAAATCGAAAATACGGTTCGGCAGTATTACTGAACCGAACTGAATCGAGATACATAATATAACCGACTGAATTGACCGTTTTTGGTTCGGTAACAATTTTTTCACCCATACTCATTACCCTCTCTTTTTGGTACTGTTATGTCCATTTATCTCTACATTGCATGAACTTTGGACTATCATGCCTCTTTATCTCCATTATGCATTATTATGTCCCATTATCTCTACATTGCACGACCTTTGTTTGTTCTATTTTTTAGGTGATAGTCATCTTCACGTCCATTGCTTAATCATGTCTTTAGCTTCTGATTTTCTAAATGACTCTTTTGTCGAGTTGGGTTCACTTGAGGTTGAATTTTCGGGGTCCCCCTCATTGGACACTAGAGGCCACAAGGGTGGTGAATCACAAGCACCTATTTGTCACGTCTCAGATGGGGTCGATCTTGAGGTTGACAGATGGAATGGGTGAGGGAAGTGACCATGAGTAGGGTAAGGCTGGGGGGAGCATGACTCAGCAACATCTGGACGAGCTTAGGGAGAAGTACTCCATTCCTGACTCAATCACACTATGACTCCCTCGTCCTAATGAGGTAGCTAGCGCCCCTCCTAACGATGAGATTACTTTTTGTCAGTCCCACTTTAAGGCTGGGCTCCAGCTTCCCCTTCCCGATATAGTGACGCTAGCTCTCACGAGGATACACTGTGCCCCATGTCAGCTTTTTCCTAACTTTTGGAGGAACATCTTAGGAGTATACGTGATATTGACAGTCATTCTTAAGGCTCTCATAGATTTCAAGGTAATACATGATCTATTTCAGCTCAAGCATGAAGGAGTGGAGCTATTTTACTTGAGCCCTCATGGGGGAAATCTCGCGCACCCGTGCTTAATTTTCCATCCAACAAACGGGTAAGGTCCTTTCTCGATAAGTCATGGGAGGTTCTTGGTAGGTTTACTCCCACAGATCTTGTTCTTACTCCCGGTGAGATCCCAATTTATTCCAATTCAACATATATTTATACATATATACAAATATACAGTTAGTAACTCTTGGGGTTATTCCCTATGTTTTTACGATCGCAGGGATGAAAGTCTACTGCCGTAAGTTAAACGGCGCGATTCTATTCTAGATTCTGCTGGAGAGGTGAAGGTATTCAGACCTTCTGAATGAGCGTAACCTAGTAAAATCGAAGTTGTCGCTCACCGTCGTTATTCGTATGCCTCAGGATATACTTTTAACACTTTGTAAATAACTTGTCTATTCATGGCTTTCTTTTTTGTTATGTCTTTGCAGATGACTTTTTAGTAAGAAACTTATGTTTGTGTTCGTTTCCTCAGGTGGATCTAAGGCTAAGAAAAAGGTGAATCTATCTAAGAAGAGGAAGAAGGAAAAGGTTAAGGATCCTTCCCCTACGTCAAAAGCGGGGGCCATTTTAGAGGGTCCTCTCATGCCCCCAGAAAATCGACAACACTCCTTATGAAGCTGGTTGCCCATCTCATGCCCCTCGACGGGTAGACAACACACCTTATGGCCTTGGTGGGTCACCTCTCTCCCTCAGCCTGTAGTTATAGGTTTTAGCAGCTTTGCAAGACCTTCACGTGGCTTTTCTTCACCTCCCCAAGTCACCCATAGAGAGTATATTGAGCCTTTTCCTGAAGAAGGTGAGGGTGGAGGGAGATGACATGGCCCAACTTAGAAACCTCTACTAAAATCACAACACATTCTCCTCCGGGTCTAGACTCCATACCACCCTTACCGAAGCAGGCTTAACATCTCCTTCTAAGAATGAGGGTGACATTGTCTCGCACGATCGCGGGGAAGAGGTACTTGATACAGTCACAGGCCTCGATGTCGGTACGGTTCATCTCGAGGTGGTTCCTAATGTACCAGTATCCTATGATGAGATTGCCATTGATGGCGGGGTGACTTTCGATTCAGGAGGGCCTGATGCTATAGGAGTGGAATGTTCCGGTAGAAGCCATGGTGTTGGTGGAGTTGACCTAGCCCTCGGAGGACTCCCTGATGTTGGTGGAGGTACGAGGGAGTGTCCATGGGCACTTGTACTCATATTTGTGAACTCAAAGACTTTGGGCAGTCTGTAGGAGATGCTATTTTTTATAAGAGTTTCGGCCCCTCTGGGAGTAAGGAACTCTTTAAGGTGATTATTTTTTTATAGCGATGACCACAATGACGACATGAGCCATAAGTTCCTCATTAGGATGAGGGCTGATATGGAGACTTTTTTGGAGAGGCAGAGGGAGTGATTCACAGTTGGCGGGGCCTTGGCGTGATTAGAGTTGGGGGCACTAATGCCTCTCTTCCATTAGTGTTGTTGCCTCCACATAAGTTGATACCTATATTCTTTGTTTTTCTTTAGTTTAATTTATCTTTAGTAAGATTTATTGACTTATCTTTATCTCAAGTATCTATGGCGTTTGCTCTGTTAGAGCATCGCGGGGTTCAACTCAAGGCTGACCTTGATGCTGCCCATGTATCGATCAAGCGAGTTGAGGAAGATAGGTCCTTTGTCATCAAAGAAAATGAGTTGCTCAAGTCTCAAATTAAGGACATCACCAATGAGTTAGGGGGTCACGGCACAGGGACATCTGTTGAGATTGCTGTTTGGAGGTGGTCCGCCACAAGCATGTAGAGGAGTTAGGGGTTGCACAAAAATTCTATATCGAGGTCACTGCACGCTTGAATGAGGAGTTAGAGGCCACACAATGCCTACATGCCCAGATGGCCCGAGAGCTCGAGGATTATCATATTACGCATGATGCATATAGTGGTGACTTGAGTTCTGCCCTAGCTGAGGTTGAGGCTCTTCACTCACAGGTACAGAAGAAAGATATGAAACTTCAAAAAGCTTCTGTTGAGGTCAAAGTGTAGCAAGTGGAAATGATTAAGCTCAAGAACATTATCTAGAACCTGCAACGTGAGATCTTCCCTGTTATACATGCACTTATAGAGGCCAGGGCTAAACAAGCCTTGGTAGAAGACAATCTAGCCAAGGTAGAAGATACTTTAGTCAAGGCCCAAGATGATGTTAAAGGGTTAGAAGAGGAGCTTGCTAGGGTGTAGGATAAGTTATCACAGGCTAGGTCTGAGGTTAGATTTTCTTGGAGGCGTGCCGAGGCAGCTGAATTGAATCTGACTTTGTTTCGATAAACTAGGGTTGATGATTTAATTGAATAATTTGGTGCTAGCGTAGCCACGATTAGAAGGTTGGTTTTGGAGCATTACCCCCTATTCGGATCACAGTTTCCTCTCGAGAGTGTCTGTCGCCTCTCCTCCCCATCCTCCCCTAACTTGATCTTCAGTAAACACTTATTTGCTTATTTTTTTTTGTTCTTTTTTTTTTGTAATATGTAATGGTAATGGAACATATGAGAATATAAATGGAACATATGATGTTTGCTAACTATTATGAATATCAATTGGAAATTTGTTTCTTTATGCATTGATTTTTCACTTCATTTATTAGGGTCTTAGTAATGACCCTTCCTGCCCCCTAGCATGGACCGTTGCTATAGTCAATGCAGGCTAAAGTGTGTTGATAAATCGCAGGGCTAGGTCTAAAAGCTTCTTAGGTTCACTTCGGCCTTTAAGAGCACAATGATATTGCTAACCTCACATGTGAGGTGTATAGAATCTATTAGCCTTTGAGTTCATTTCAGCCTTGAAAAACCCAATGATATTGGTAATGACCGTGGGGTACGGGCTGAGAGTTTAAGAGTTATCATGACCATGGGGTATAGTTTATTGGCCCTAGATTTCGCTTCTACTTTGAAGAGCCCAAGGGTCTTAGTTGCCCTGACCGTGGGGTTCAGCCTAAGTGTTTAAGAATTATCATGACCATGGGGGTACAGTTTGTTGGCCCTCGAGTTCGCTTCTACTTTGAAGAGTCTGAGAGTCTTAATTGCCTTGACCGTTTGGTTCGACCTAAGAGCTTAAGAATTATCATAGATACTAAAAACGGCCATACTTAGGGTCTTTTCATTCATATTTTATCCATACATTCAAGTTTTAAAATGATACATCTACATAAGGGTAATACACTTTCAAGTGTTATGCGTTCCATGGGTGTTTAAGCATGTTCTCCCAGCGATCTTCTAACTCGTAGGTTCTGGGCCCAAGTGCTCAGACAAACTTATAAGGTCCCTCCTAGTTGAGGCCAAGGGGTCCCTTGACACGATCAAGCCCAAACTTTACTTTTCGTAGTACAAGGTCATTTACCTTGAACGACCTTACCTTCACTCGTGAGTTGTAATGACGGGCCACCCTCTACTTATATGTTAATGTCCTTAGTCGAGCTTGTTCCTAATGTTCTTCGATTAGGTCGAGTTGGACTCTGAAGGATTCTTTATTCACCACTTCATCATATAAGCACAGCCTTTTCGTGGGCAGCGTAATTTTTACGGAGACCATTGCTTCAATCCCAAAGGCAAGAGAGAAAGGGGTCTCTCCCGTTGACCCTCGAGCTATGGTTCAGTAAGACCATAGGACCCCAGCAAGTTCTTCGGGCCATGCTCATTTAAGGTCTTGGAGCCTCACCTTCAGGGTGTGCTTGATAATCTTATTGACGGTCTCCACTTGTCCATTAACCTAAGGATAGGCCGAGGAAAACTCGATGTGCTTGATGCCAAAGCCATCACAAAATTCATTGAACCTTGCATTATCAAACTATTTCCCATTATCCATCACGATAGTATGAGGGATGCTAAATCTGTATAAAAAAAATTTCACACAAAAGCGGCATCTTTTGTTCTATAATTGTCGCCAACGGCTCAGCCTCGGCCCACTTGGTGGAATAGTCCACATCTACTAGGGCGAATTTCACTTGGCCTTTTCCCGTTAGGAGGGGGGCCTATGAGGTCTACCCCCACTGCGAAAAAGGCCATGGACTAATCACGAACGTAAGCTCATCTGGGGGCTGCTAAAGGTAATGGGCAAATTTCTGACAGTGGTCACATATTCTCGCGAATTCCTTTGCCTCTTTTTTCATAGTGGGCCAGTAATATCCTTGCCTAATTAGTTTGTGTTCTAGAGCTTACCCTCCTAGATGGTTTCCGCATGTGCCCTCATGCACCTCTTTCATGACATAGTCAGCCTCCACCTTTCTCAAGCACCTTAGGTATGGTAGTGAAAAACCCATTCGGTATAGAATTCCCTCTAGTAGCGTATATCAAGCTAAGTCATACAGAACTCTTATTTCTTTAGTTTTATCTTTTGGGAATTTCCCTTGACTAAGATTGTGAATGAGGGATCCATCCACTCGACCTGGGCGATGTCCAATTCCATAGATTCCAACACCTCAATGCTTAGGCAGGCGAGGTGTTCCACCTGGGTAGTCATGTCTAGCAGATGCTCGGATACTGAGGCTAGCCTTGCCAGGAAATCCGCATTACTGTTTGAGGACCTCGGATGTGGTCGATTTGATGGACGCCAAATCTTAAGAGGAGGGTCTTGACCTAAGTAAGGTATTGTTCCATGCGTTCCTCTTTGGCTTGGAAGTCCCTCTTGACTTGTCCCACTACAAGTTGCGAGCATTGTATATTATAAGATTCTTCACCAGCAACCAACCTCAGGCCTGCTAGCATCAGCTCATACTTTGCTTCATTATTTGTGGCTGAAAATCCGAACTTGAGGGCAGACTTGAGCTTGATCCATTTAGGAGTGATGAGGACAAGACCCGCTCCGCTACCAGCTGCGTTGCTGGATCCATCAACGTAAAGTTCCCATAGCGTTTCTTCATCTTGGACTGAGGTCGGGGCTAATTCCACTAAGAAATCAACGATGGATTGACCTCTGATTGCAGTCATTGGCTCAAACTTTATTTCAAACTTCGATAACTCAATAGCTGCTTAGCTATCCTTTAGGGTGATTGTATCTCCACAAGGGCTTGGAACGTATCCGAGTTTTCTTCAATCCCCCTTTGGTTTACTAGGAACCCAAGAAACTTCCCTGCTCCTACTTTGAAAACGTACTTGGCTGGGTTAAGCCTCATGTTGTACTGTTTTAGAGTTGAAAAGGTTTCGGCTAGGTCTGTCAAGAAGAAGGTAATAGTGGTGCTCTTAACAAGCATGTCATCAACGTATACTTCCATGTTCCCTTATTTGCTTTGCGAACATCTTGTTAACAAGACGCTGATATGTGGCACCAGTGTTCTTTAACCCAAAAGGCATAGCTCTGTAACAGTACAAACCCCTTTCGATGGTTAATGCAATCTTATCTTCATCCGAGGGATACATTCTTATCTGATTGTAGCACGAGTACACATCCATGAAACATAAAACCTCATACCTTGATGTGGCATACACTAGCTGGTCTATCCTTGGAAGTGGGAAGCTATCCTTGGGGCAGGCCCTGTTAGGGTCGATGAAGTTAACACACATTCTCCATTTTCCATTAGGTTTCTTCACCAACTCTACGTTTGCTAGCCATTGGGGGTATTGGAACTCTCTGATGAGTTGGGCCTCCAAGAGCTTGTCCACTTCTTCGTTCATGGCCTTGGTCCTTACTTTGTTAAATTGTCGCCTCTTTTGCCTAACTAGTTTAGCCTCGGGGTTCACTCGTAGTCTGTGTACTATAACCTTTGGGTCTATCCCTGGCATGCCATCATGTGTCCAGGTGAAG
The DNA here is from genome assembly GCA_003255025.1 of Datisca glomerata. NCBI lineage: Eukaryota > Viridiplantae > Streptophyta > Magnoliopsida > Cucurbitales > Datiscaceae > Datisca > Datisca glomerata. Next base: position 1,340,507 of record QANY01000230.1, on the reverse strand, counting down.
ATATCCATGTTAGATCGGGGAATGTAATTAGCTCAACTTCTGATTCACCGGTGAGGTTGCTCCCAATCTTAGTTACTTTAGGACGCCTCTAACCAGCACAACTTCCTTAACCTCCACTATTGATTCCACTTGATCCATGCCTTCCTTTTGGTCATTCGATGTCATTTGCAATGGAGTGTCTTGTGAGGTGTCACTTTCTCTTTCTTCCATCATGTCCTCGGGATCTTGGAGCATTAATATGGGTGATTCTTTCCTAAGCAACGACGTGGCAAAACACTTTCTAGCGGACCTCTTCCCCCTCTGATAGATCCCAGTCCATGTGGAGTGGGAAACTTCATGACTTGGTGGTAGGATGAGGGGACTGCTATAGCCATATGAATAAATGGTCTCCCCATGATACTGTTGTAAGTTTGGGTGTCTTGGACCACCAGGAACTTTGTCATCAGCACGACTTACTGTGGGTACTCTCCCATGGTGACCGGAAGTTTAATGCTCCCATATGGGAATATGATTTCCCCTCCATAGCCTACTAGGCTTGTGGCCTCTGGAATGCAATCATTACAGTCAAGTCTCATTGCATCAGGTTCTCCATCCCTAGTATGTCAACAAAGCTACTCCCGTTGATAAGTAATCAATGGACTTGAACGTTTGAAATGGTGAGGGTGACTACCAAGGCATCATTGAAGGGGTGGTGGACACCTACTATATCTCGATCTATAAAGGCCACCTCTTATTGTGCAGGTATGAAGTAACAAGTGTTGGTGACCTGTGAATCTCCTTGAAGCTAATGAAAGGTTATATGGGCTACATTGAAATATGCATCAAGTTCCCTCCTTGCTTGCTGGGATAAGTTCCTCTAACTCTGGTTCGAGTTGCCTCTGTGCAGTCCTCCCCATATGGTTCTCACTTCCCTAGTGGTTGTTTTTGGTGATCCTGTTTCCTTCTCAGCCTTCCGGGGTGGCGATGGGTTGTGCTCTCATCGTCTGGCAGCCACACACTCCTTGAGATACCCTCTCTGGACCACGTTTTTGAATTCCTGTTTGAGGTCATAATATTCAGCTGTGTGATGCCCATGGTCTTTTTGAAACAAGCAATATCTATTTTTGTTTCGGTGCTTTGGGTTTCCTTTCAATTTTTTCTGGCCATCTCAACAACCCCTTATATCTGATTTGCACGAGTATCTGCTCTAGGGGTGATGTTAATGGAGATAGGTTAACAAATCGGTCTACATGTAAAGACTTTGGCTTGCCTGGTTCAAGCGGTCTTGTTTCCTCATGGGGTCTTTTCTTCCCTCCTCGCTGATCAGGTTCCTTATTTTCTTCCCTTGGCTTGTCCTTGGTTTAATCCCCATCTCGCGAGCTTAGGAGCTCAGCTGTGCTCATGTACTTTTGGGCACGGGTAAGGAGCCCAGCAAAACTTGTGGGTGTCTTCTTTGCCAAGGACCATAATAACCTCTTGTCACTTAGCCCGACAATCATTGCTGTGAGGGTTATGTCATTGTTATATCCCTTCACTTTTAGAGACTCCGCATTAAACCTAATAACATAGTCGCGTAGTTTCTCATCTCTATACTGCTTGACGGTGAGGAGATGAGTGGCAGGCTTCCTCTGGTCTCTACCCCCTAGAAATTGATGGATGAACATCTTGTTGAGTTCACCAAATGATGAGATAGAGCCTAACTTTAATTATCGATACCAAGAGCGGGATAAGGATGTTAGTGTAAAAGGGAACAGTTTACACATGATCGTTATTGGGGTATCATGGAGCTCCATCCAAGTTTTGAAAGTCTTTAATTGCTCAGTAGGGTCCCTAGTGTCATCGTAAGGTGTGATGGACGACATCTTAAACCATGGCGGCATCTCAGCATGCATGATCTCTTCTGTGAATGGAGGTTCTGCATGCTGAGGCAGGGCCTCTGTTGAGTAAAGGACCTTTATACTCAAACTCACCTCATGTCGCACATTTGCTCTCGGGGCTATTTTATCTCTGCCCCTAGCCCCAGATCGCTTTCCGCTGTGTCTTCAACTTCAGCTATGCATTCCTTTTTTCATTGAGCATTGTGCGTAGATCCTCGGGGTTGTTAAGATCCACACCTCAAGGTCGTCCAACACTAGTCCCAATGTTCCGGTCTTGCTGTTCCCCTCCTCTTCTATCTCCTCCTCTGGATTATGGGTCCCAACGTGAGGGGCTCGACGCTGATGGTTAAGGGCTAGGGTAAAGGCTCGAACCTGCCTCTTCAATTTGGCAATTTCCTCTCGTTGGGTTGGTTGGTTTCTTCGAGCGTTGACCCTTCAATTTGGTTGAGGTATTGGGGATGTCACTTCATCAAGAATTGGGGGCTCCCTTGAATGCACAAAAGAGGCGGGCCCTTGTTTAGATCTTGTTGTTCGGTTGGATTTTCGACTCATTCTCTTAACTCTTCAGTTGGAAACTACGAGGCAACGTATGCTTACCTTTTCATCCCACAGACGGCGCCAATTGTTGACGACTAAATCTCGGGGATGAGATCATGCCAACAATGTCTCTGCTCCACTTCTCTCTCCACACCTACAATGGGGGAAGATAAAGTAGGAGATCAAGGAAGAAACGAGTGGTCTCCTTTTTACCCTTTGAACTTTAAGTCAGTAAGGGATGAAGGAGAGCAAAGTAGAGAAGTAGTTGGAAGTTGTTGCGTACCTTTGAAAGTGCATTTATTAGGGTAGTTATAGTGGGAATCATGCTTTCAGTTTGGGTTGGTCTCCATACAGTAGCAGACTTCTCCTCCAATGGGGTGCCTCCTCGGACCAACCTCGGCTTCAGGCTTCTCTAATTGGCTTGGTAGGGTATGAGGTATCAGGTGATGACCTCGGGTGACAAAACAACTTGTCCTCGTATCCCACAATGTACTTCCTCGACCTCTATTGGACCGGCCGTAATAAATGCTTATGATGACACCCTGCTTAGTGCATGTTGACTGACTCCTTAGGTAGTGGGCTTCATGCTTTGTCTCATACTCCATCCCTGATTGGTCTAGGTGTATTAAATGTAAGATGACACCCTACAAGCTTCTACATCGGCCAAATTGTCCCATTTGAACTGAGGCGGGAGATTTCCCGCTCGTGAGTCTCTCTTCAAGCACGAACCTCTCTCTGTCGGGACTTAGTCAAAATACAAGTTGATTTACACGAACACCATCTACGACCCTCGAGGTCCTGACATGTTTGGTCAAGGGATGGTTTCTGAGGTTGCCTCAAGACCCTCTACGAAGAGTTACGCCTGGGCCTCGGGCTTCCCCGGGGTGGCCTCGGTTGCCTCTTAGGGGTGACCTCGAGGGGTTGGCCTTGGAGGTGCCCCCGAAGGGTGTCCCCGAGGCACCCTCGGGGGCCCCCAAGGGGTGTCCTCGCGGTGCCCCCAAGGCTGGCTCGGGCTCCCCCCGTGGGGGTTGGCCTTGGGGTGCCCCCGAGGGGTGGCCTCAGGGTGCCCTTAAGGGGTGGCCTCGGGACTATTTGACGGGTTCAGCCTCGGGTTCGGGGGACTCGCGACGTCCGATCTTGAGACTATTTCAATAGATTCTAGGATCGTCAAAAATATGACTTGAGAATCTAGAATGTCTCGGATAATCTCTACGTGTCCTTAAATGTTTTTTTTTCAGATTTCCAAAAAATGGGTATAACAGAGTTAATTTGGAGATTTTCTTGTATGTTTATGGTTTCAATTAATTTACTAAAATGTTTAGAATTTAACCTTTATGTGTTAAGTAAGAATGGTGAAAAATTTAAGTTGTTGGGAAAGTTTAAGTGATAAAGTTAGATGACAAAATATTAAAATCATCATATTTGGTTAAGTGGAAAATTATTAGAAATTATGATTTTCTTGTTTGGTACGTATGATACTTGTTTAAAGGTTTGTGAGAAAATTTGATAAAGTTGTTAGAAAAGTTATATAAATTATATTAAAATAATAAAATTATTTATTATTTATAGTTTCTTTTTTAATCAACTTTTAATTTATTGTCAATGATTATTTATAGATCCTAATACACATTATATCTTATATATACACATTATTTTATGCAATAATTATTAACTATTTTATTAACCTATCAATAAAATTAAATCAACTATTTTTCTCTTACTACGCCAAAAACTAAAATATTTTTTTTACCGTACAAAAATATTCAATGACAAATTGTTCAATATTACACAACAAAATTGTATACAGATTCTCTATTAGCAGCTACTAAAAAATCATAATAATTCTTGCCATGTTTGATTAAATTTTCTCTGATATCGCAAATTAATTATCATACAAATTTCCTCTTTTATATATAAAAATAAATCTGATATAAATAACCATCATTTATATTAACACATTAAAATATTTAATAATACATAATAGTTTTCCCGTTACATGTACTTTTCTTCAGTAGATATGTATACCATGGTTATCAATATCCTTCTGCTCTGCCATGAACATGCAAAATATGTTAGTTCTGCCACAGGAACAAAATAGAACAATGATGTGATTTTTTTAATATTTTGGTAAAATACAATCTAAAACTGAATATAAATGTTTGAGGGATCTCCTCATTTGTGGTTTCATCCCACGGTCCGGACCTCCGCACAAAAATGAGATGTGATAAACAATCTAGCTATATTCTCATATATAAATTTAAAATCTTTTAAATATTGTTAGTTTATGAATAATATTTATTTTAGGGAAGAAACTAATTTTAATTTACAAAAATATTTGATATTATTAACATGTATCGTAATCATTTAGATTTTATAATTTGTATATATAAAGAGTTTATCTATCATTAATTCAAACTTAATATTTTATTTCATATCTTAATCTTATAAGATAAACTCAAGACGAGTTGACGGACGAGTCGGGAGGAATGAAAAAAATCTCAAAAATCGGTATCAAGACCGCTTCGGTTCCACCAGGATCGGGATATTTTACGACACTTTTGTGAGGCTTTGGTCTTGAAAAAAATAAAATATCAAAATTAAGTAGGAATAATTAAAACAAATAATAACATTTTTATGGGGATTTGAGAAAGTAAAAGTTATTTTGAAAAATGTGTAGATTTGTTGTAAGATGAGAAATTCATTCGGTAAAGTGAATTTTTGTGAAAAAGTGGTAGAGAAAGTAACGTGAGATTATTATTTTAACAGGTAAAATAACTTTACCATGACAAATGAGAATGCTTGTAACAAACATGAAAAAATGTTGAAAAATAAGTTTATCACAAATTTTACTATGCGAAAAGTCGGAAACAAACGGCCCCTTATAATGAACAAATATATGTCATGATCTGAGTTTTTTGTTTTTGTTTAATGATGTTTTGTTTACGTCGGAACCGATTATAACTGATCGAACCGAACCGATATCTATGATTCGGTTCAGTTCTTATAGCATAATCGATTTTGGTTCAATTTGGAGTATTATTGAAACCGATAAAATATGTTTGATTATAAATTTTGACTACCAACTGAACCGAATCGTGCACACCCTGAGAAAATTGTAATAGAAAAAAGAAGAAAAAGAAGGAGAAAGTAGAAATTGAATTTTAGTACCTGGCTCGCTGAACCCCTCTTCTACGCAGAAGTGATGGCTCTGAGATCGGCGGCAGCATACAAGGGATTGAGGCGGCTCTTCTCAGCAACTTCGAAATTAACTTTTATTCGTCCGCTGTCCACTCCTGCTTCTCACCAGCACGACAATCCTGAGTTTGGCTTCGGATTCGGCTTTTCCGGCAAGTCTCTCCTCCTTAAATACCCATTTATTTCCTCCATTTTCCCCTCACTATCTTCTGTCGATTCGTTTTTTGGGCTGTGCTTTCTCGAATTGGTTTTTTTTTTCGTGAGGTGTTTGATGAATATTGGGCTTTTAGGTTTTTTTCTTAGTCGATTGCTTGTGAGTTGTGTCCAATGTTTGGCTGCCGGAGATATGTTATAAATTATCCGTTTATCTCCCATTCCGTCAACCTCAGAGAATAAAGTCCTTATTCATAAATCTACATTTTTCTTCTGTTTCAAATGTAGAATATTTCCGAGTATGACGTTCATCACATACCTTATTTCATTATAATTCAGACGGTAGATTCTAATTTGTACATCGTGCTATTTTCCATCTCAGTTCCGACATGATCTGTGATTGTTATTTGTGATGAATTGTTTTTGTCAATTGTTAAATGCTTTTCACTCACTATAATTGGCCTTAGAGTATGCTGAAACTAGAAGCTCTTTCTTTTTTCTTTGGTATGGCATCCACCATACATGTTAGTATTTTTCCATCCACCAGGCTTGTTAGTCTTTCATTGAGAAATCATTGATGTTTCATAGATCTATATATAGTGTCAGATGAGTGTAGGATGTTTGTAAGTGGAGGACAAGCAATGATAAGAGTTTGGCGAGTAATAAACTCACTTCAAACAAAGAAGGTGACCACGCTTAATTGCTGCTGTATTGTTAAGAATTGCACTACTTAGATATGGGGAAGAGGCGCTTATTAGGTCATGTGGCCTTAATCCTTGCACATCAATAACGCTCAACATGGACTAGACTTATATCGACAAATAATGCGAATATAGTTTAATGTAGAATTATTTGTGCAGCCTGATTCACTGAAATTACTGCTGCTAATTGGTCGTCTTGATATTTTTCTTACTTGTTTCAGATGTAGCTGGAGCAGAAGGTCGTACTGCGCGTGAGAGGATGATGAATCACATGCTTACCCTTGACATAAACTCACAATTTGGGAGTTGCATGCCACTAGCTGCTATGCGTATAGGTATGTGAAGGACTTTATGTTTGGGTGGAAGCTTTTAAATGGTGGTTTCTTGAATTTATTTTTCTGTGGAATCTTTTAAATGGTGGTTTCTTGACTTTTGGAATTGGATGGAGGGAGAGAAATCTAAGAACTTTTGAAGGGATAGAAAACTCATATTATAAAGTTTTCTTTTTGTTCCTGAGTTTGTGAAGAGAGTGGTTGAACAACCTTTATAGACTCGCATTAGATATGGTTCAATAGGTTGTAATTACCCCTTCTTGGGGTTCTAATCTATATACAAGTTTATATTATTTACCCAAAAAAATGGGTATAGGTACCGTGATCCACAACATCGAGATGAATCCAGGTCAAGGTGGGAAGCTGGTACGAGCAGCAGGAACATGTGCAAAGATCTTGAAAGAGCCCACATCAAGATACTGCTTGGTGAGACTACCATCAGGTCGTGAAAAGCTTATCGATTCTAGGTGTCGGGCTACTATTGGTCAGGTGTCAAACCCGAGCCATAAGACTCGAAAACTTAGGAAGGCTGGGCAAAGCCGTTGGTTAGGAAGAAGACCAGTGGTTAGAGGAGTAGCCATGAATCCAGTAGATCATCCTCATGGTGGTGGTGAAGGTCGGAGCAAGAGTGCCGGAAGCTTTGGGAGAGGATCTCGTACACCTTGGGGGAAACCATGTAAGTCTGGGTATAAGACTGGACCGCTCAAAAGGAAGAAATAGAGATGACTTTTCTGGAGGTATCAAATTAATGTTTTAAGCTTTGTGTCTTGATTTTGTTTTCTTGTATTATTAATACAGGATAAGATTTATCTTTGGAGTATTACTTGAGATTAGTTGTTCTAAATTGACTTGTTAAAAAAATAAATTCTCGCGAAGCTGCATTTGCCAAGTCTTTTTAGTAGGAATACTACAATTTAGCAATTCTGTGCTGATAATAGGTTTTTGAGAACTGGGTTCGTTTAAGGAAGATTTAGTGGATAGCGGACTTTAAAAACTTTTACATGTAGAAATGATCATTATCTTTCATTTTAAGATTTTAAATGAAGTTAGTTTCTTTTAGAAATAAAAAATAACAAGGATATTTTTAGAATTTGGTATTTTATCGATTATGTAGTATTTGCAACTATTATTTTTGTCTCATTTTTATAATAAGGTCATCCTTGTACAAAATAATTTTGTTTAATTATCGGTAACAAAAACTTTGAGGTGTTAGATTGAGGTGAACTTAATGGTTTGTGTTATGGATTTTTCTAATTAATGAGTCTGGAATCTGGATACCTTTTTTTTTAACAAAGAGTTGATTCAATCTGAAAACAAAGTACAGATGATAACAAGAAAATACAGATCTACCAATAAAGATATACTAAATTTTAAAAGATCAAAGAAAAATTTAACAATCAAAATATTTAAATCAGTCATAACAATAAAAAAATTATTGAACGAACATGAAGGATAATATGTAGCTCTTTATCTTGACTCGTTCTAAATACCTCCGTCACCAAAAAAGGCTCGTCTGACTGAAATCGGTTGAAATACGTCTGTGAAATGATTCAATGAAGAATCTTGCACAATCGACCATCAAAACTTGTAGATCTGGGTCAGATCTATCGAGGACAATCATAAAATGAATGTTACCGAAAGTAAACACTATATATTTAGATCTATGAAGTAAAATCACCATAGATCTAGATTTAGGTGGAGGAAAAATTATCATAAATTTAAATCTAGGTGGAGGAAATTTTTTTATTATGAAAACGAAAAAAAACAAAATGAGAATAACAAAAAAATTTGATAAAAAAATAAATCTCATTTTTCAATCAGGAGCGAAACTTAACACTAGCAAGTTGGTGAAGGCATTTTATTTTTAGGATAAATGAGAAATTTAGTATGATGCATCCATTTAAACTTGACACTAGCAATTTGATAAAGGCATTTTCTTTTTATGCTTTTCTAGACGACCTATTAGATGGTGATAGTTGCAGCTCAGTATAGTGCGGGTAATATTTAAATACCGTCGACATTTTTGCATCATATTTCGATATCAAATATATGCTCAAGTGATTCAATCAAATATTAATATGAAATAATTTTTACAAAAATAATTGTGTGTAGTAAAATAAGACGATAAAATCATTAAGCAAGCAAGTACTTGTTTCTTACATCCATTAATCTGAATTTAGTTAGAGATAATCATATTTATCTTAAAAAGTAAAACAAAACAGTTTTAAATTTATAATTAAAAAAATAACTTTTTTTTATCAAATATAACATGAAGTGTTCGAATCCCATCTTAAAATTGAAAAGTCTGATTAGAAGAACAACATACAAGAACCCTATTTCTAACTCTTCCATATGATTTGATTATACTAGGTGCCAAAATCGAAATCCTTAAAAGTACATGCACAAAATAAATCAACAAAGCCTAGAATATTTGTCAACCATAAAAAATAAGGTCCAGTTTGGATGGCAATGTAATCCAATTAATTAATCTAATTGAGTCAATTAAATTACTTATGACTCATAAACAAGATTCATTCATTCATTTAAACCAAATCGTTGACCTTCTAGAATATCAGTTCCACAATGTCCTAAACCTACCACCATTCTACCCTCTTTCCCTTATATACACAACTGAATCACCATTTTCACTGCTCCTTATTCCTTTCCCTACATTTAGGGTTTCTCTCTTTCTTCTAGTTCTCTCTGGGTTCCCCAAATTTCGGGGGTTCTCAAATTAATTTGTTTGGAGTTCCATGAAAATGCCGCCTTTTGCTGGTTCAATTTCGTCTTCTTCAGGTGGGTTTCAGCAGCCGAAGCTGGATTCCAATGTTGTTACCATTGATGTAGGTGGCCAGCTATTCCAGACCACAAAGCAAACTCTAACTCTAGCGGGAGAGAAATCACTCTTCTCTAGGGTTCTTGATTCTAGCTCATCTGCTCAACCCATTATCCCGTTCATCGATCGGGACCCTGAGCTCTTCTCTGTCATTCTTTCTCTTCTCAGAACTGGTAATCTTCCATCCAAAGCGAAGGCTTTCGATCTCGAAGACCTGATTTCGGAATCTCAATTCTACGGGATCGAATCCCTTTTGGTCAATTCGCTATCCAACCCTTCTCAATTCGAAGCTTTTAATCTCGAGAAATCGTTGATTTTGCCTCTCAATGGCAGAGATTCTCCGTCGGCGATAGCAACCACGCCGTTCGGCTCAATCCACGTAGCCCACGGTAGCAAGATCACCTCCTTCGATTGGTCCCTGCAGAGAAAATCGACGATTTTGACCCAATTCGCCGCCGTCGATTCTCTTTTAGCGATATCACCGTCGGTGGCCGCCGCCGGCGCAACGGACTTCTCAGGATTGCAAATCCTCGATCTCGAAAAGGGGCTCGTGAGATGGACTCTGAATTGGGAGAACGTGACAAAATCAGGCTCGACCGTACAAGCCATCGGATCCTCGCCGGAGCATCTCTTCGCAAGCTTCGAATCAGGGCGGCGCAACTCAAATTCAATAATGGTATACGATTTACAATCCTTGAGCCCAGTCACGGAGATTGGCCACTCTGAAATCTACGGTGCAGAGTTGGATTCAGCCATCCCTGCGACAAAACTGAACTGGATTACAGGTCATAATTTGCTAATGGCTTCTGGGTCTCACAGTGGACCGTCAGGAGTTTTGGGTAACATAAAATTATGGGATTTAAGATCTGGGAATGCAATTTGGGAACTGAAAGAGAAAATTGACTGCTTTTCTGATACAACCGTTTCTGATAATCTGTCAGCCATTTTCAAAGTTGGTGTGAATTCAGGAGAAGTGTACTTTGCTGATTTAAGAAGGCTTGGGGATGAGAATCCATGGAATTGTTTGGGAGATAAGAGGCATATGGTGAATGGGAAGAAGGAAGGGAATGGGTCAAAGATAGAAAGCAATGGAAATCAAGTGTTTTGCACAAAAGGAGGGGATGTAGAGATTTGGTCAGAGATAGCAATGAGTGGTGGTGGTGGTTCAGTAAGGAAAGAAGATGGGGTTGAAGAAGAGAGGGTTTTTAGGAAGAATGTGATGGGAAGAAGGAAGGATATGGGAGGTTTAAGGATTACTAAATTGGGATTTGGAGGGAATAAGATGTTCTTGACAAGAAAAGATGAGCAATGTGTGGAGGTCTGGCAGAGTTCTGCAAAAGGGTTTTGAATCTCTGTTTCTTTAGCTAGTTGGGAATTTTGGATTGTGTTGCTAATTATGACTGATTTTTTGTTTTAGATATTAATTATTTTATTTGTTTGTAATTAATTTTATCAAGCCTGAAAAGTGTTTATAGTTGATTATTGTGATGAAAATGAAACTGCCTTAATTTTGAATTCTGATATATTCTTCCCTTTTGGGATTTTGAAATGTAAATCATCAATGAGAAGTGCAAGAGTATAGACTCTATACCCATTTATGAATGAGAAATTGCTTTGAAAGAAAGTGAAAAAAAAAAAGTAGGATTCTATGATTTTTTTTTAAGAAATCTGATATTTTCTAATAGAGAATATTAAAATATTTCCGTGAAAAATTTATTTTTAGACCTTAGTCTATTGTTAAAATTTACACTCAAGACGAGGCAAAATATTTTTGTTAGACCTCTCTAGTAGTCACAAATTTTAATTAAAAATTTTTAAACCAAAAATACAGTTCACATCAAACAGAATTAGAAGTTCTACTTACACATTCAAGAGAGAAGCCATTAGTTTGATATATCTTCATCCCAACTTCATCCATCAACATTTTCAGCCTCCCATCATCTACTAAACCGCATGCTTAAGACAGTCAATCATCCTTTTTTAATCAGTTTCAGCAAGACCATTTCTCCATCCAGTTCTTATAACTCATCCAAAAGCAGCTTCAATGGCTAAAAACTCCCCGTGATCAGAGTTAACATGCACCTTCCTGCATGCCAATAAATTCCAGTTCTCGCTACTGTTTTCTCTTGAAACAACACTAATAGCAGAGCTCTTTCGAGCTGGAATAAAATACGAGTCTAACCAGTTAGCGCATTCCTTTCAAGTCCAGGGCTGGAGGCGAGACTCAAAGAAGGAGAGGGTCTGATTGAGCTGAGGAAGAGAAGATAAATAACCTAAAACCCTAAAAAAATTATATATATATATATATATAATCCGTAGCTAATACAGTAACCTCCACATCTGAGATAACCGAATTAATTGCATATCAAGATGTAAAAGAAGCCTTAGATAAATGGACTATACCTAAGGTAAAACCTGAAACAATATATAAAATTGGAACCTTTGATTTTACTAGCCGTAAAATCATTAAAACATTTGAATATGCCATTCCATTACAGCATAATGATGATGTTTTATATCTTTGCATTTGCATGATTTATATCCATTCATGCAAAAAAATAAATATGTGCGTATAGGCTTAGTGCAAATTGCATTAAAACTTTTAACTCTGTTAGGATAGAACACCAGTATACAATGCACCCTTAGAGATGGTAGGTGTCTGAACTGGAAAGCTTCCCTTATGGGAGCCATAGAGACTAGTTTATCTCATGGACCTATTTATTTTAATATTTATCCGAATTTAAGTATTGCACTATCTGACAGCAATCTAGCCAAAGTACTTGAACTGAGAGTTCAATCACATGGCTATGATTATCTTCCAGGATCGTCTCCCTTTGCTATCCTCTTTAGGATTCATCTTAAGGTTTTGACAACCTTGAATCCTTATACCATAAAGCAAAGTGAGCAAGGACATATTGTCCTTATTGATACTAATCTATTTAACAGCCAAGTGGCTGTTCCTCGCATGATTCCCTGGTCTGCCATCACCTTACCTGACACCTGACAAATTCCCCAGGCTGTCCCTACTAGGCCTGTCATCCGACAATCCCTTGATGATGTCATCCAAACTCATGGTGGTAACGTCTATCTTCGTTTTCAGAAACCACCTCTGCCTCTGACTAGAAGCCCTTCTAGTCTCAGCCGCCATAGTATACCTCCTTATCAGGTGGAAATCCCCGAATCTTCTCGGGCCTCTTTCACTGAACCTCATGGATCCGAGGAATCTGATCATTCTTTTCCCCCGGAGGATCAGATTATAGGAATTCACATCAGCGACAATCAGATTCCTCATGGTGTTTATGAATCCACCATAAACAGAAGGCCAATGAGCCCAACCGCAAGTGACTTGCAATTCAACGTTTAGATGGATTTTACACCCAATAGTATGTTAAGACAAAGTCTTCACCAAGATTTTATGCAACCAAAATATAAGGATTTCAGATATTGGTATTTCGCCAACAATAATCCTCAACAGCTCTTAGATCTTAAGAATCTGTACTACTTCCAATTAGAACAGGATCAATGCCTTCAGTCTTTTTCTGAATGGTATTACTAGCTCACTCAAAGAGTCAAAATTAAAGATGACCAACAGTTACAAGTTCTCACCAATATACAAAAAAATTGGATAACCACAACTGGTAGAACCTACCATGCTATTCATCCACCACCCTTATCCTTAGAGCTTGCTCCAGGACAAGGTAACCAAAAACCATTGGTCATTAACCCCTATACTGAGGTGCCAGATAAGACCAACCATCAGGATATTGTTAAGGTAAAAGATATTCTACCCTTAACCAAACAGAACAATTACACCAACTTCTTCCTTCAAACTGTAGGAACACAGTTAACTAGGATTGAGGAACAAGTTTCTCAAATCCAGGAGATCCAATCTAAAACTCCTCCAACAGAAAAACCCAAACTCACGATTGAACCAGTAACGCTTAAACCTCCTTTAGATGTTCAGAATTTTAAATTAAAATCTAGTAAGAAGGAGGATGATTTCATGGAAACTATAATGGATAAGATCAAGAATCTGAATATCTCTACACCTGATAAGACCTCCACACCTGAATCATCTTTAGGACAGTTGAACATGATGAATCAGGATGAACCACCTAATCCTGAAGAACCTGAAGAATATTCCCTCTCTCAAATCTTAGATATTCAAAAGAATTTTGATGATTCCATCAATAAACTCTCTTCTAGCTATTCAAAAAGACCTACTACTCGTATGGCTTTAACTGGATCAAATAGGTATTATTATCCCAGACCTACTCCCCAAAATATTTTATATAAAGAAGATTTTCTTCATTCTCAGAAATCTTACCATGGCAAAACCATCTACGAATGGAACATAGATGGCAAAACAGAATATCAGGTCTTCGAGACCATTCATCAAATGATCATGTACTCTTTTGTGTGTAAGCAGAATGAGAATACAGATCACTAGATCTGCAGGTTCCTGGTCAATGATTTCACAGGAACGCTGAAAGGCTGGTGGGACAATTGTCTCACTGAAAGTCAACGCCAAGAAATCTTAAATTCTTTCAAAATAAATATTGACCCAATTACTGGTACCCATACCAGAACTGAAGATGCATGGTATACCCTGGCCCAATCCATTATTCACCATTTCCTTGGCCCAGGAATTGTCAATACTGATAGGCACAGAGAACTTCTCCAAAACCTGAGATGCCCTTCTCTGACTCACTTCAGATAGTATAAAGATGTCTTTCTAATGAAAGTCATGCAGAGAAGTGATGCAAACAATGAACATTGGAAGGCAAAGTTCATTGATGGCCTCCAAAGTCTTTTTGCTGAAAAAGTAAGAAGAAAACTCCGTGATAAACACGATCAAATGAATATTCCTTATGATCAATATACTTATGGACATCTCATTGCCATATTAATAGAAGAAGGACTAGGATTATGCAATGATGTGAAACTACAACATATGATGAAAAGCCAGAATCTAGACAACAGAAAAGAATTAGGCTAATTTTGTGATCAATTTGCCTATGATCCTAAAATCCATTATCCAACTACTTCTTCATCATTCAAACCTCTAAGAAGTTCCTTAAAGCATTCTAAACCGCATAAGAAATACTTTTCGAAGAAAAAATTCAAACATAAAGAATCCAAATATAGATCTCAACCACACTAGAAAGCTCATAACAGCAGAGTCAAAGCCATTTGTTATAAGTGTGGCTTAACTGGACATTTTGCCAACAAATGCTGATCTAAATTCAAAAGGAAACTTCATGAGTTAGCTCTCGATGAAGAAACACAACAAAAGATTCTGAACTGCCTCTCTGACGACAGTTCTACTACCAATTCAGATGATGATGTTGCATATATTTCTGTATCTGAATCTGATTCTTCTGTCACATCTGAACAACCTGATCAACCTTGCTGCAGCTCTAAGAACTTCAATACCATAACAGAAACCAATTATTGGAAGGAAATTGTTGAAATGAACGGTTTAGATCTAAAAGGACTAGGTCTAAATGTATTAACTAATACTCAACGATCTCTTCTTGCCACATCTGATCAAATCATTGATCTTGAAATGAAACTTAAGTTTTTAGAAACATGTTACAAGGAATATTCCACTCCTAAAATAAAACCTGTAGAAAATTACAGTATGAAAGAATTATTAACCCGTATTCAACAGGATTATATACCTCATAAACCCGTAACTATTTATGATCTGAAAATAAAAATTAATATTATTAAATATGACATCTAGCAGTTAAAAACTGCACACCAAATCCTTTCTCAAGAGTTGAATCTCTTCAAACAGTCTACAGTAAAAGGGAAAGCCCCTGCAGTCTTCCTAGACCTGCCTTCACCAGATCAGCCAAGTCAAAGTCAAGGGCAACCTTTGACTTCATCAGATCAGCCATCTCCTAGTCAAAGTCAAAGTCAGACTTTGACCTCCCCAGATCAGACAAAGGAGAATAATCCGTACCTATTCCTTCTAAACCAGGTCACCTTCCAGAAATGGTATACAAAGATTACCTTAGTAATCAAACCTGATTTTCTTATTACTGACGTCATTGTCTTAGTAGATAGTGGTGCAGATATGAACTGTATTCATGAATGATTAATCCCTCTAAAATATTTTCATACAACCACTCAATCTCTCACAAGCGCCAGTGGGAATTTAATGAGAATCCAATACAAAATACCAAAAGCATTTATCTGCAAACAGGGAGTTTGCATACCTGCTTCATTTGTGCTCATTAAGAATATGACACAAAGTATGACACAAAGTATTATCTTAGGCAATCCTTTCCTTAATTCAATTATGCCTATTACTAGAATTGATACCTCCGGTATCCATACAGTTGTTGATACTGTTGACATTACGTTTGAATTCATCATCAAACAGTATACTAAGGAAGTAGATATTATCAGACATCTGATTGATAATAAGACAAATCAGATAAATTTATTACAAAAAGAAATACACTTTTTGACAATTGACCAACGTATTCAACAACCCGCAATACAAAAGAAAATTCACACTATTCTTCATGAATTCCAATCTAAAACTTGTAGTGATATCCCTAATGCCTTTTGGGATAGAAAGAAACACATTATATCTTTACCGTATCAGCCTGATTTCAATGAGATAAATATTCCTATCAAATCGAGACCTAGCCAAACGAAAAATGAATATTTAGAACTCTGCAAAACTGACATTGAATCTCTGTTAACAAAGAAATTAATTAGACCCAGTAAATCTCCTTGGAGTTGTATTGGTTTCTATGTAAATAAAAATGCTGAGATAGAAAGAGGATCACATAGATTAGTGATCAATTATAAACCATTAAATGATGCATTGCAATGGATTAGATATCCAATCCCAAATAAAAAAGATCTACTTGATAGACTTTATAATTCTGTAATCTTTTCAAAATTTGATCTGAAATCTGGATTTTGGCAAATCCAAATAGCTGAAGCAGACAAGTATAAAACTGCCTTTACTGTACCTTTTGGCCATTTTGAATGGAATGTTTTACCATTTGGTGTTAAAAATGGTCCATCTGAATTTCAACATATCATGAATGATATTTTTAATACTTACACTGCATTTATTATCTGTTACATTGATGATGTCTTAATCTTCTCATCATCCATAGACCAGCATTTTAAACATCTTAATATTTTTAAGAATGTGATTATCCGAAATGGTTTAGTATTATCTGCTACTAAAATGAAATTATTTCAAACAACAGTTAGATTCTTAGGCCATAACATTTCTAATGGCACTATTATTCCTATTAACCGTAGTATAGATTTTGCATCTAAATTTTCAGATGAAATAAAAGATAAAACACAATTACAACGATTTCTAGGAAGTTTGAATTATATCCGTGACTTTTATCCTCAACTAGCTCAGGATACTGCTCTGTTAAATCAGAGACTTCAAAAGAAACCTATACCTTGGACATCAAATCTTACATTAGCAGTTAATAATATTAAAGCTAAAATTCAACAATTACATTGTTTAGCTTTATCACACCCGACATGGAATAAAATTATAGAAACTGATGCCTCTAACCTAGGTTATGGAGGTATTCTGAAGCAGTTAAATCCTCAAACTCATAAAGAAGAATTATGAAGATTCACCTCTGATACCTGGAAAGGACCAGCCAAAAATTATCCAACAATTAAACAAGAATGTTTAGCTATTGTGAAATGTGTATTAAAATTTCAAGATAATCTATTAAATCAACATTTTCTTATCCGTGTTGACTGCTCTGCTGCAAAACAGATTTTCAAAAAAGATGTACAAAATCTTGCATCAAAACAAATATTTGCATCATGGCAGAGTATTTTATCTATATTTGATTTTGATATTGAATATATTAAAGGTGAACAGAATTCTCTTCCTGATTTTCTAACCCGTGAATATTTACAGGGAACAAAATCCATTAATGAATAACCGAGGAAGAGGTCGCAGCTCTCGTGGGTGCGGACGTGGCAGAACCAATCTGTAATATCCTAATGATGGGATTTTCTGGCCTTCAGATTCCCCAGTGTACAAGAGTCTACTCGCAAGAGTACAAAAGAAGTCCTCTTGACACTAGAACAGTACATTATTAACCGAATATCTGAGGAAATAATCCTCATAATTGAACTGAATGATAAAAAATGGATGGAAGATCCATGGGAGATAAAAACCCGTTATCTCTCCACACAACAGTATCCAACCAGATTTGAACACTATAGATACATTTATGAAGCTATAGTAGTTCAATTTGGGAGCATGAAAATCAGACATACATTTCATGACTCTAACAGTAATACCAGCCCAATTACTTTTAGTAAGGCTGTAATTAGAAATTTCATCTTCATCAATCAATGGGGTCTACATCCCCATACTACCAGAACTATGGAGATACACCAGAAAACTATCAAATACAGTTATTGGGATCCTTTACCAATACATTCTATTATCAAAATCTGATACGAAACCACACATGGTTTATCCGTATATGCCCTGAGGTATTAGACGCAGGCTTACCAAATTGATTCCTCCTTTGGTGGGATAAATTTGGCCTTACGTTTGATACTTTACCAGAAATATTACAAATTGAATTTAAAGAATGGCATTCACAATATGCCCTCATCAATAAAAATAATACTGTATCCAAAGCCTTAGTACATTTTATCATCCGATTCAATATCCCATGGATTTGGAAATGGGATCTTAAATGTGAATACCAGAATGGAATACCCGTATTAAAACATATATTCTTTACCAAATGGTGGGACAAATGCATGAACCCCCACTTAACAGAATTAATCAAATTGATCAAGACCCATGCACAAGCATGCTATGAATTAGTCCCAAAACCTGTACCAGTACCAACGAGCAATCCATTCTTAAATGCTTAAAATATGATTAAACAACAATTTCCCCAAATCAGTGAAAAAGAATTAGCTTGAAGAACCATGGCTTTTGTAAAAAACCAGTTCCTACATGTGTTTGGATCTGACACAACCTTCATGGCCACATCCAGTACCAATCCGAGTCCACAAAGGCAATTATCAATATTTCCTCCTATTGAGCCAACCACTGATCTCAGTCTGGACATCATTCAGCACAATGCCTTCAACATCCTTGCTGGCGAAAGTCAAGACCCCAATGATGACTTACCAGATCTGACACCAGCAGTGGACCCACCAGAACCAACCATTGCTGACTTTTGGGACTCATTGGCGTCCATTATTTCAGACCAGCTCGAGAAAGACAAAGACCATAAGGGAAAAGGCAAACTGACCAGCTGTCAAGCACTCAACAGAAGCAAACAAAGGTCTCCACAGTAGCTTCACCAAAACCGCACACGTGGACGATGTTTGTCACACCACGCTATCCTACCTAATCAATAATGTTGAATAATTACTTTAGTTACTCTAGTTAAGTTACTTTTCTGAATAATGTTGTATAGTTCCTTTAGTTATTCTAGTTTAAGTTAAGTTACTTTTTTGTATTATATAAGGGCCTCTCACCCTTGTTGAGAGACGAAGCTTTTCCTTTCATGTTTAATAGAATGCTCATGTGTTGAGCTCTTAAGTTTGCGCTCACATTCTCTCTCTAAATCCTTTCTCATTTCTTATCTCCATTACTGTCATGTTCACACCTGCACATATATAACGTTGTTGTACTCAGGAGCTCCAGTGCTCCATAACCGTAAGTTTCTTTAACTCCCCATATTCTCTGTTCATGAGACCATGTATGTATTAATGTAAACCGTGTATAACCATGACTATAAGCTCTACTAATCATGATCATGTTGCTAGCCCAATGCACTCAATATATATCTGTTATGGTTGAGGAAGTACTCACTGTACTACAGTAAGTTCAGGAAACAATCAATGAACACTGAGTGGGACGTCACCCAAGTCGCGTCTGGGTAAGGTCTGTTGAGCAGAGATTGCGTGAAAACCGTTGACCCCTGTAAAACATTGACAGACGTGCTCAGTATAAGTTAGTTTGTTATCTGAACTGACTGGACCTACAGTGTTTTGCCTCCTCACATGATGGATGCATATTGGTTAGCCCTATATATATACACACACTATATGGGCGAACCGGTTGGATCGACCCAGAACTAACGGAAATTTTAGACTGGTCCAAAATTCCGGTACTCTCTAAAACAAAAACCGAACCTACCATTAATAATAAAAATACCGTCCAGACCAATTAATTTTAATTCAGACTAAACGATCTTAACGATTTTTAAACACCCTATTTTAAACACCCTACTCAGTCAGGGCTTAATCCCGTTCCGACACCCGTTTCTTGCTGCCGTCGTTTCATTGTGATAGGTCTCTTCACGTTGAGCTGACTTATCTATTGAGATATGAGCCAACAAATTCGGCTCAACGTTACCTGTTGGGGATCCATATGTGCGTGTAAGAGCGATCTAGACGTCATTTCCTCGATCATGAAAAGTTTTTTCTTTTGTTTGAAGTCAAACTGAGTCTGTCTTTCTAATGGTTTAGATCTACCAAGATTAAATTTGAAGACACCGTTAATAATGCGCGGTCGCAAGTTTGATCAAGTTTAATCATACAAAATGATGAGCCTATGAATTGTTGAAATGCCAAATGACGAAATGATTGCTGCTAATGTGCACATAAGTATATACTTCAGCATTCACAAGCTAAATATTGCGTGGTTCCTTGATAATTTACACAAACATCTTATAAGCTCAACACCAAAATACAATCAAAGAAGAGAAATTAACAGAAGTCACAATGAAAAAAGAACCAGTAATAGATAAGGTTGAAATTATTATTGATTTCAAGCCCTGGACTTGAAAGGAATGGCTCTAATGACAATCTGGTGATAAAGAGCAGCAAGTGCAGCTCCAATGAAGGGTCCAACCCAGAAGATCCAGTGGTCATCCCATGCATGCTCCCTGTTGTATATAATGGCTGCTCCTAAACTCCGGGCTGGGTTGATTCCAGTTCCGGTGATGGGTATGGTTGCCAAGTGAACCAAGAACACTGCAAACCCAATTGGAAGAGGAGCCAAAATCTGCAATAATATTTCATATTTTTATTAAAGAATAAACTAGGAAAGGAAACCCAGAAATCAAAATCAAAATCCAATCAAGAAACCCAAAGCAAAAAGGAATTAGAAAAGAAAAGGTACATACAGGGACATGAGAGTCTCTAGCATTTCTTTTGGCATCAGTGGCAGAGAAGACAGTGTAGACAAGAACAAAGGTACCTACAATCTCAGCACCAAGTCCATCACCTTTGGTGTAGCCATGTGCTACAAAGTTAGCCCCTCCTAGTTTCTGCTCATAAAATGATCCTTCAAATCCTTTCACTACTCCAGCTCCACATATTGCCCCAAGGCACTGCATTATTATGTAGAACACTGCTCTTGTAAGCGACAGCTTTCTTGCTAGAAATAGTCCAAATGTCACTGCTGGGTTTATGTGTCCACCTGCCATCAATCCATAACTTAGATCTCAGTAATATACATGTACAACTTCATTTTCATCAGAAAATTTAAGAAATCAGCCATGTTGGGTTGTATTTAGATAGAAATTCTTCCAGAGATAGAAAACTACAAAACCCAAAAGCAATTATTGAGAAGCAAAAGCCATAAACCCATATCAGAAACTCTCTCTCTCTCTCTCTCTCTCTCTCTCTCTCTCTCTCTCACACACACACACACACACACACAAACTGCAGCGCGCGCTCTCCCTCTCTCTCAGAAACTCTCTTTCTATCTCTCTCTCTCTCACACACAAACTGCAGCGCGCGCTCTCCCTCCCTCCCTCTCTCTGCAGCGTTCTCTCAGAAACTCTCTCTCTCTCTCTCTCTCTCTCTCTCACACACACACACACACTGCAGAGCGCGCTCTCCCTCCCTCCCTCCCTCTCTCTGCAGCGCTCTCTCAGAAACTCTCTCTCTCTCTCTCTCTCACACACACACACACACTGCAGCGCGTGCTCTCCCTCCCTCCCTCTCCAGCTCTCTCTCTGCTGCGCTCTCCCTCTCTGGAGAGAGGGAAACCAAGAAAATAAAAGCTGAGAAAGAAACAAAAGGTACAAGAAGAAAGATTATTACCTGAAATACCAGCAGTACAGTAGACAAGAGCAAATATCATACCACCAAAGGCCCAAGCAATCCCTTGAATCCCCACAGAAGCACACTTAGATGGAGCCCTGTTTACACCCATGACAGTCAAGATGGTGATGTAAAGGAACAAGAAAGTGGCTACAAACTCGGCAATCCCAGCCCTGTAAAAAGACCATGACGTCAGCTCCCCTGGCTCAAACAGTGGCGCCGGTGGTGGCTCCTTATAGTCCTTGTCTGTCTGTGCTGATGTCCCTATTGGCTGTCTCTCTGAGAACTTGTTTGCTCCCAGCTTTACATCTTCTTCCTTCCCTTCCATTTGCACCCACCAAGCTTCTCTCTCTCTCTCTTTCTCTGCTCTCTGGAAAAAGTTGCTCTGTTCTCTCTCTACACACTAAAAAAGCAAGCCTGTTAACTTGTGAGAAGTGCGAGGAAATGGATGAATTTATAGGCAGTGGAAGAGCCTATCATTTGGAAGAGAAAATATTTGGAAAATTATAAAATGTGGTATTTAAAAATTTTCCCATTGACATGGCGGAACTACATTTCCACCCATAATTATGAGTCTGGACCTTTTTTTAAATGTTGTTATGGGTTGTCATGACTCATAAAATATTATGAAAGCCCAAAAACTGATTAGCATGAAGGAATGACTTTCATAATTCACTTTAAGTATCCATTTTATAATAAATATAATCTTAAATTACAATAATAAAGTGTTATTAGGTTGATTGTGGTTCAATATTCATTTTAAGTTTCTACAAAAGTAAAGTTATAAATTCAATAAATTGAATTTAAAGATTGAAGAACGACAGTGTCATTGTCGTAATTTGGTGTTAGACAACTGAGATACACATGGGGTTGGTCTACAATAGTAATTATGAGTTTAATTTAAAGTGTAGAAGCAAAGCATGCTATAAAAGTGGGATTGTTCTGGAAAGAAGAGTGAGATGTTGACAGGTTCTCTAGTTGGTTCTGCTTTCTTGTTCTTATCCTCTTCATAGTGTGTGTATTATCATTCCTCTTTCTTATCATTACTATTATTATTATTATTATTATTATATCTCAATCTCTTTTGTTTTTTAAAAAATTACCTCCCACATCTCTTATAATTTACTTAAATTATATATAATGTTTATTTAATTAAAGTTAATTTTTTAAGAAATTAAATCTATTTGTTATATAATGTGAATTAAAAAAATCGTCTAATTTTTTAAAATAGAATGAATGTCTATGTAATTTAATTAAGCTTTAAGGATATCATAAAAAATAGGTGAAAGTTATTAAACTGTATTTAAATTGTCTATCATGCATGTGAAGAGTTAGATCTGGTACATTCAGTCAAATTTAAACGGATCAGATCGGGTAGAAAAAAGTGAAAAAAAATTATTTAAAAAATAATAATCTAATGCAAAAATAGTTATGTCAGATCTAATCTGTCTAGATTTAGTTAAACGATCATATTTAACTAAACAACGATAAAGACTCTTCATCCATTTAAACCATTGAATTAATCATGCTTAGTTATTTCTAATTATTAGTTTGTTTTTATTTTATATTTTTGGTTTTGATAAGCTGTTGCTTAGTTATTTCTAAATTTTTTGCTTTTTTTAAACTTTTGAGCAGGTGATTCACTCACCTAATTTCTTATCTTAATAAATTTGCCTATCAAAGAGTTGGTAAAAAATTAATCAAGCAAGTGGCTTTCCTATATGAGACGAGGTGGTGGCTCGTGCTTTGCACATTCCTCATGCCTCATGTCTGGTCATTATAACATTATCATATAGACAATTCAACATATTTTATTTTTTATATATTATTAAGGAGACGTATATAATAATGATAGATGAATTGTTGAAATAATGATAACTCATAATTCTACACAGACTACGTAAGATAATATTTACTTCATAATAGTAACACATAACATAAAGTTAAAATTTTTTATAGAGACATGCATGTTTCATCATATTTTATATTATGGTGTTATTTATCTACAATTAGATAAAAAAACTAAACGAAACATATTCAAAGTATAATCAACTTTATTCTTAATAAAACATATCATAAATATTAAAAAATTTAAAAGTCACTTTTTTGTCTCTCATATTTTCATATTGTTCTTCCCTTCAGCTTTGGACTGTCTCCGTATTATTCCTTTTATATCTCTATCTCTATCTGACTATTAGAGCTCTGAGGTTAATGCCACATCTACTTATCTTCAGAATTAGACTAAAATTCATGATCACTTTTCCTAAAATGCCAGAAATCATAATACAGAATCAAGTTAATAACAGAGTCAAAAATAAAATCAAGATTGTTTCGCAACAAAACATGGACGAAGGCGAAAACCAAAAATTGAAAATTAATACACATCGACTTGAAATTCCTGTTCCGTTAAAGGAATGGACCACCAAAATGGCCGTTGTACTTTTTCTCAGGCATTTGCTCACTATAAGCTCTCGAATTCTAGTTACTATCATTAGCCACAAAATTATAAAAACTTACTTGTATGGGTACCTAAATTCAAGATTATAGCTATAATCAGTAAATGCAAAAAGATATTTTGCCAAGTAACTAAATACAAAAAGAATAAAAATCCATGTTAGACAATGAAAATGCACATGTTCGTTATCAGAAAAGTAAAACTCTAAAATATGAATACAATAAGTCAAACGGCAACAAAAGAAGATGATGAAATCACTAGAATCTGAAATTTTCAGGACAAGCTGAAGGATATATGTAAACAAAGTAACTTCAAGATTCGTATCTATTGTATTACACTTATTTCTAATGAATATGTACCATACTAAAGAAATAGCTACAACCAAACTAAAACTAAAGATAGAAACATCACCGTGAAGTACCTAATCAACTTCATATGAATTGGAACACCTTCTCTACTTATGGCCCTAAATGTTTTCATAACAGGCCAAACAAAGCTATAACCAATGCCCGTAATTACACTGCTAGGTACTTCAATCATAGTCCGTAGTGCTATTGGTATTGGAATAATCAAAATCGGAAGGCATTTCATGAATGAGCCAAACTTTTATGTTTGCTTCCAAGTTGGAAAAAGAAAATCAAAACACATTAAAAGTAGTCTTTAAAAACGCGCCTTAACTATTTAGCATCAATTCAACTGTGAACAGTCTGAAAGATAAGAAGAAAAACCCTTATAATATAGTAAATACCTCAAACAAGATGCGCTGGCTTAAGTCAATGACAACACCAAAATAAATAATAGCACGTCAATTGCAAAATATTGATCTATAAATCAATGCAAAAAAGTTAGAGCCATCAGGCAAAAGCTTTGAAACAAGACATGACAAAAACAACTTAAAAGGTCTCCATACCTGTAAATATTAACTTTAATAATTATCTTCAACAATAGGTGATATATTGGATGAATGCAAGAGGAAAAACTTTAGTACAAGTAAGCATGTTGTCAAGCATCAGAACCAAAAGAAAAAAGAAAATAAAAGATATTATAAAGATATAAGCAATAAAGTACTTCAGACCAACTACATGAGGTGGATTACTAAGATACAGTCGCAGTCACTATAGGACAACACGTATGACATATCAACAAGATAGAGTATCTGTCAAGATGACTTTTCAACATCATAATAATTAGTGTTTAGGACTAATGCTTCCTTATCCTCAAGTAAGTCCTGGCCACAATCCTAGATTAAATTTAAACGGTGTTGAATCTATATTAATTTTTTCTAGATAGAGCAAGAATTTTGATTGAAACAAATAAATGTGATCATGGAGAAGAGTCATAACACGGAATATGCAACTTTAGCTGGGACTGAGAACAATATAAATCCTTAATAAACTTGAAAATTTTCTAGAAGATCATGGTTATTACAAATATCTGCTATACAACATAAAAGCCCAGCTAATTAGATTAAAAATGGAAGAAAATGTTGTATGATTTACTTAGAACTTTCCCATTAATTTAATCATCAGACATAGCCTGAAAGGTTGAGCAACGATAATTACCTCTGTTATCGGGGTATTAAGAACTCTCCCAAGGCCATAATTATCCAAAAGCCCCTTTGATATCTAAAGACAATGTAGATATAAAAAGTACAAGATAGATGGAAATAAGAACTCCACCCACATACCATAAGGTCTATAACACACATGGCACCCTAATAAACTAAAATAACATAGGCCAGCCTTGCACAAAAAATCAAAGAAATCTCTCAAGATCTCTAGCCACTGATATTGTGAGATTTGCTAGTGCAGTAATGAAGCGAGAATAGTGAGAACACATGAAGAAAAGGCATAACCGAGAAGAAGAAAGAAGAACAAATAGTGGGCGTAGAGAGAAAGTGCATCGAATTAGAGGAGGGTAAGGAAAATTTTACCGAGCTACGAATGTCGAAGTTGCAGCAAAATTAGATTGATGAACATCTTTAGGAGCATAGGATAATAATATGCCATTTTCCTAAGCGGTCCATGCTTTACCAAGAATTTATAACACTTGAGCGATTGGTTAAATGGCAAGGAGTATGGTCCGCCCATAAATCAACAATAAAAACATGTATCAGACACTATCAACTCTCAGCATATATTAATAAAAGAATTCCTATAAACAAATGTATTATAAAAAAAACTAATTATCTATTTTTATTCTTAATGTTCCTATGGGTTGCAAAGAAGTTGTGAAAAATGAAAGCAAAAGAAACTGTAGAATTGTAAGATTCTGAACAAGTAAAGCGAGAAAAAAAAATAAACTGACAAAAGTATAAGAAATTATTCAATCCCAACCTCAACAACTAAAATATTTACATATTTTTGCTTATCAACATGAGCTCTCCTTTCATCACGTTTTAGCTCATTGATAACGCGATACTATCATCCATATACACCGGCTTAGAAATAGCATACAACTATTTGATATTCGTTTAACTTTCATTCCAAAGCCAATACCACAAACCACTATAAATCGACACCATGCTATACCTCGTTCATCTTAGGTAAGGAACTCAATCCTTCATGGCCAGATTCTATAAGTGGGCATGGAATAACAAGATTACTCAAATTCACCACAATCTTATCAGTAATGTACCCAAAAAAATGTAAATGCACTTGTAAAGAGTAAAATAGAAACAATGTGAAAAAATCAGAATACAAAAATTATTAAACATACATTAACAAAGAAATTTACTAAAACAAATTAAACACGTGAAACAATATATTTATCTTTGACTAAGAATATCAATTCATGCAACAACATATATCTTGAACAATTAAGTTAATGGGCTCTCAATCTAACAAAGAAAATTGTAGCGGGGAGTCATGAAGAAAACAAAATCCATTAGATAACCAAATACTAACCTCTCCGAACATGGCCAAACCTTGTAAACCTGGAAACCAAATGAAAACAAAATAGAGAAAGAGTCAATAATTCAACCATCGAAAGAAGCACATAAAACCATGAGCTATAAATACACGGTCAATCTTTAGAGCCAAACCTACGTATAAGGTGGTTAGCATGACAACCATCTTATTCAAAAAGCTCTTCGACCTCAACATTCAAATAGGCACATGTTACATTAGTGTGTACACTAATGATTATATCTGTTTGGTATTTCATCAATCATTTGGCCACTTTCCTGAAGTAAAATATAATAATGGAACCAAATGAGTATATCAATAAAGACAACCCAAAAGAGCACAATGATAGTTCAAAATCTTTAAAGATAAATTTTCAAAGGGAGAAAAATAAATTCACTTGACAAAAGGGCACACTTTTCATAAGAAACAACACGTTACTACACTGCAAAGATTTAATGTGAAAACAGAAACAACCTGACACCCAAAAATCAAACAAACCCACCATTAATCATTTGGTCACCTTCCTGAAGTAATATATAATAACAGAATCAAATGAGAATGACAATAAAGACAACCCAAAAGAGACCACAATGGTAGTTTAAAATCTTCAAAGCTAGATTTTCAAAGGGAGAAAAATAAATTCACTTGACAAAATGGTACAATTTTCCCAATCCATATTAAACGTCAAGAAGCCAAATGACAACAACATTAAGCAAGTCCATCCCTTTAAAAAAATATACGGCTGTGAAAGCCCAAAGAATCGAGCATATATTTATACTTAAAACGGAACAATTAATTCAAGGTGTCTTCCAACAATTTATAGCCATTCTCCATTATCCAAAACGTAAGAATACTGCCAATGTTACGTGCGCAGAATTTCAGCATAATAGACACAATATTGAAGCAAATACATAATTTCCCCTTCGTGTAACCTACCACTGATGAAAGGAGGATACAAACACACGATAGTATCATTGTAATGTTCTTCTTGAAATAACAATGATCACTAATGTAATTTGCTATCATATTTAGGTGGAATACAAAAATTTATAGATGAGTCAACTGGTCTATTGAGAATTTAATAACCTATCCAAAAAATTTCCATGACTTTTTAAAAACATAATGTGATTTAAGGGAAAGAGTATTCTCGATTTCTAACACTTAAGGTCAAGTGTGGATAAATAAAGAAAGAAAATAATAAAAAAGTATATGATCTGAAAACATTAGAATCAGATCCAGCAACCAACGCTGGAGTTAATTACCACAACTAACTATAACAAACCAATAGAAAGGAAAGCATGAAGCATTATTGTAAGTCTCACAAATTAGAAAAGAAAACACACTGACAACACAAATCGAACAGATTCCAACTCACTTCACCACCCAAAACATGAAGTAAATCAACCCAAATGAAGTCTATCTCATCTCAACAACACCTAACCTACCACATACATTATAGAAAACTAACATTCATGAAAAATGAGCACATAACAGAAAAATAAAAAATGGTACAATGAACAAAGCCCAACCATAAATTATCGCTAAGTTCAGCTCACTTCATAAGGAAAATAACCAAACCCCTTCACATAGAGGATACAAAAGCCAATGTAAAATTTCATTATTTTTATCACACAATAACATGATACTAACCTGCCATCTCATCTAACATTAAGAAATGATATCTCATCACATCGAGTTTAAATTTCTCATTACCAAGTTCTCTACGAATGTACTTCCACCAGCACTAAACTTACTTCTTGAAATGCCAAAATAATTGATAAGTATTAGAATAAAATTTATTTCAGATTCAAAAATCACATTAAAAGATGGCTGCCCAAGAAAAATTAATTAGAACTGAACTCTATGATAAGGAAATATAAAGAGCCTTTATTTGGCACCCCCACAAAATTTGTATAGATAATGAACCATCTACGTGAATCAATACAATGAAATAGAATCATTCTCTTATAAACTCACAGAAGGGGATATTAGCAAGAAAAACAACCGAATAACCAGTAGACTCGATAGCCAAAGTCTTAAAGACATAGTCATTCTCAATAGTAAGATCAAATATGTTACCCTTATGAAAATGGTTAAGTTATGAACATAATCAAGTTTTTAGCCACGGAACCAAACTGTAAAGGCACCAAAAATCCAAACCAACAACATATTCATGCTAGAAGAAAAGTGCATTGATTCTTCCTAGGTAATTAACTTTGATGAAATTTATGGCTCAAATACAAGAGGAAAAAAAACATCTACTAACCTAAGAAACAAACAGGTTAACACATACTTAACTATCACAAAACACATATATATTGAAATATCGATCAAATAAGATAAGTTAATCATCATTACCCCTTACAGTCAACTATAGCTACATATGGCACATATACCCCCTCCCCTCAACCCCCCAACGTCAAGGCACATAACCCAGCACCTGAACTCACATGGGTGCTGATGTATTCACAAGCACAACAGTTTTTGATGGCTCTTCAGGCACCTCCACGACAGGAACCTACAAGAAACTAGCCTGTACAGGTGTCTAATTTGGGTGAAAAAGCATACGAATAAAGACAAAAAATGAAACGATTAGGATTATCCTTACCTCCTACCCCATCGAAAACAACCATAAATTTTGAACCGCGCAATTGGATTTGGAAGTTTTATTAATTCTATAAACACACAATGCTCTATATAATTTCTTTTTGCATGTATGCTTAGCTAGTACATGTTGAGTACTTATTCATCTTTTAAGATATTACACTTACAATTTTTTTATTATGTAGTTTATTGCGCACAACACATATGTTAAGATTATTATATTGAAAAAAAATATTGTATCAATGAATATATCATATCAAAATGTAATAAATTTATCTAAAAATTATTCAAACCACGTGCATCACATGTACCAGTGAATTAGTATATATAAATTATTCGATGATGAAATGGTCATTTACAATATGTGCGGTAAAGACTTCTTAGATTTTGTAAAATGAAATCTTAGAACGGTACAACCATGAGAGCCACAAATTGACGACATTTGGAAACAAATAAAAAGGAATCGATGGTTGATAAAAAAAGCCACATTGATAACTAAAAAAATGGTTAATTTTTTAGTTCAAACTCTAAAAATGATAAGAAATTGTTTCTTTTACATAAATGATTTTTGCAATAACTTATTTACACATGTGTATTTTTTTATAAATATATTATTTACCTCGATCATTTTCGGTCATATTTATAAAAAAAATTTCTAACATTTTTTGTAATTTGAACTCTGAAAGTTAACTTCTTTTGGTCACTTCCGAAAATGGGATGGCAGGCGGGGTCCTTTACTCATTTTCAAAGTTGGGGCCAATTGCATTGTCAACGTTAGCTTTGGACCTTGAAGTATTTCAGACTTCACCTACGTAAACGAATAACCAAACTATGTTAAATTATATTTTTTTTTATAAAAATGAAGAGAAGAGTTGTCGAGCATGGAAGTTCAACAATGGCAGAAGCATAGAATTGGAAGTTCAACAATGGCAGAAGCATAGAATGGAAGAACTAAGAAGAGAGATCGAGAGAGATGGTGTATGCATTTGAAGTAATTAGAAAAGGGAATATGATGTTATGGCATTTAAGGGCATAAGGGCCAATTCTCATCCATTCTGAATTGAGCAACTTGTTCTGCCTCGAGCATATCCTAACCTAGCGATGTCAATGGGACAGAGAGACCTCTCTCATCCTCATCCCTACCAACATATGTCAATCTCATCCCCGCCTCATTCCCTATTTAAAGAGACATGGGTCGGTTGTGGAGAATTTCTATTGGGATTAGGTTACATATGGGTTTCCGCCCCGTCCTTTATGCTTGGATTATGTGTATACTTTCTTAGGATAGACATGAGGCAGTGGCAAAGACGAATAGGACCACAATGGATGAAAAGAGAATGGTGTAGTAAAAGTAATGGAGATGATTTAGAAGAAATATAACATAAGAATTTTATTATTTGATAGCTAAGTTTTTTTATTAGCATCAAGTCTACAAAGCGTAATTTTCAGAGTAGTTCTGGGGGTGCACAAGCCCTCTGCTAGGATTTTCCTGCAAGTGCACCAGCGTAGATCAATGGATAAATTCTCATACCTATGACCATTTAAGCTATACCTCATAGGTATTGATAGATAAATTAGCTAGTATAGCAAGGAGAATTAAATGGTTGAGAGGGCGGAAACGAGGCGAATATAAATAAAGCCGTGTAGTGAGATGGATCCTTGTGAGTTCGAGAACCACATATAATTTTAACATCCATATCCCAATCCAAACTGTCAACAAAATGGAGAAGGTTCAACTATGAATATCACTCTAGGCAGAATAAGAATGAGCTCGTGGATTCCAGTTCACGCGAAACATGCCATAAACATAAAATAGCTGGCTAATTATGTTCATATAAATCTTAATTCTATTTATTTATACTATCCTTTATAATGATTGTCCACAAAAAGACTGAACTTATATACTATTAACAGAAACCAAAAATGGTATGTAGCATCAAATGATCTTCATCATTATTGTGATTTAACAATACATTTAGTCTAATACATTGGCGGAGCCACTTGTATAAAGGTGGGTCAAGTGATGTCACTAAAAAAATTATTAATTTTTAGTAAAGATTTTTTTTATCTTTTTTCGATTGTTGACCCCATTCAATTTTCAATTGTGAACCTGCTATGTTTTAAGTTTTAGTCTTTTACTTTCGGTTTTAATCCTAAAATTTTTTAACACCATCAACTAAAAACCCCATTATCTCTAAAAATCCTCAAATTTCCTAAAATCCTTAAATTTCTCAAAATCCAAAAGCTCGCGACTGACCATTCATGAGCCGCGAGCAACATGATCTTCTTCTTCAAGGGGCCTTCTCTTCGCAACCCTCCTAAATTATACAAATAATTTTCTTGTAAAGAGAAAGCCGATTTTCTTTTTCGCGAGCATGGACTAAGGTGAGAGTTTCTTGTTCAAAGAAATTCTGCATTCTATATAAACTGAAATCTTTGAGGTTGAAGGCTGATTTCTGCATACTGAAAATTTACAAGAAAGTTGTTTGTTGTAATTTTAGGATTTTTGTACAGTTTCCACGACTTTTCCCCTTCTCTCATCTATTTGCGCTTGTATCTGGACTGTTAGAAACACTTCCTAGGATTTGAAAATTTATAGAAAATTATTTGTGTAATCTGAAATTTCTGAGCTGTCAATTTCTGCATACTAAAATTTTGCAAGAAAATTGTTTGTGAACACAAAGAAAGTTTCTTTTATTTGAGTTTTTGATTGTCTGTTTCAAGTACCAAAATTAAGTTTTTTTAATCTCAAAGTTTTAACAGACATTTTCTTTTGGCACTCAAAATTAATTTATTTGTTTATAATCATTTTATAAGATTCTCGTCAATGATTAACTTGGGATATCTAAGAATAATATTGAAGTTTAATTACTGCAAAAAGAACAGCCCTGCCTAAAATATTCATTTCTTTATGACTCGAAGTCAGAACATTCAACTTATGTAGGCTAAAATAAAGAGGCTATTGTCTGGTATTTAGAGCTGCCCAGTCATAATGTACGGTATTCTTAATTGTCTATACTAAGTAGCTCATTGATTCACAACTATAGTTTCATTTTTATTCTGGTGTTTTAGTTTCTGCTTAGTTCCAAATGAAAAGGAAAATTGAGTAAACGTCGTATGAATTTCATTTTGTCTATACATAGGTGTCTAGTTGATAAAATGAAACCTCAACAACCATAATTTGGATTAAATTGTGGTTTGAAGCAGCAATAAGGTTATTTTAGATATGTTAGAATAATATAAAATATACTGTAAACAGAGATCAGAAGAGCGTAATCAGTGATCCCACTTAAAGTCGAGTCTTGACTCTGCCCTTAACCTAATGTCTCGTGTAAAATGCACTAATTAGAAACAATATATTTTTAATTATAAGGTACATATTTAGTTTAAAGACACTTATATCGTCACGTCATGCTACATAGCGTTACTATTAAAAAAATAAGTTTGGGAATATGAACAAATATTTTTTTCTGTCTTTTATTATTTTATTTTATTTATTCCAATAATAACGGGGCCATAGACACAAGACAAATTTTAAGAAGGAAGATTCAATTATGCTTAGCCAACTAATTCACACTCATCGTTCTATATATATATAGCTTTAGTCCTAACCTTTTAAACATCATACGTATATTATTGAACTTATATTCGTGAGCACTAAAGGTTCGTATCATTACTGCTATAAAAATCTTGAAGAAAAACGAGATACCATGTAAGTTACATGTGGTGTCACTCAAGCGCGGATTTACTATAGATCTAGAGGGGAACGCACCCCTGACCTCTCAGTTTTGATTTCTATATTTTTTTTATGACAATTTTCTTGTATTGTATTTAATTTTAATTTATAATGCATCCTTTGTGGATAATAGCATAACTCATTGTTATGTGCCTTTTTGTCTAAAACAGAAGCCTTATGTTCAAAACTCATTATCTACAATTTGACAATGCACTTTATTTTTTTTGTTACTTCAGTATTTACTAGTATATTCCCACGTGTTGCGCACATTGGTCTCATTAATGTTTATTTTACATTGTCTATCGATTTTTTATGAAAAGAAGCAAAATATCAATATGTATCGATCTCAGTTACTTCTAAAAAATATGGGATGGTCACGTTGATAAACAGAAATTCATTATTTAGAGTTCGCTGCTAAATGATGATAAATATAAAATATTCTTAATTCTTTTGTTTCTTTATTGATTCCTTATTCCATTCATTAAAAAAAGTTTTTAATTCTAAGAATAAACCTCAAACATTATTAATAAAATAAGTTTTCAAATATTAAAATTATATAAATATGTTCTTATCTCTAACTGTGTCACCCTAAACTTAAATTTTGGATCTGTCACTACTGTCACTCCGGGGTAAACAAGATAGCTGGTTTTCTAAGAAATGGGGAGTGTACGTGTTGAGAAAAAATTTCGATACTCACATGATATTTGTAGACATCATATTTTGTCTGGTCTAATACTTTAAAAATACACACTTTATTTATTAGCTCATGTACTAGTCTAATATGTGTTTGATTTTTTTGAAAAATAAAGCTCAATGTCTAAAATAGATAAATAGAATAGGGACTAAAGAGATAAGACATAGTTCAAGGATTAAAAAAATAAAAAAATGACCAAAAGGACTAAAAATAAGTAAAACCCTAAGTTTGCCTATAAATAGAGGGGAGGTCTTCACTTGAAGGGAAGATTGGAGAGTGAGAAAGAGAGGTGATTTTAGAGAGAGAAAGAAAGTTCTTGAGATAAGGAGATTATATCTTTTAGAGAGAGTGCGTGAGAAAATAGGAGAGAGTCTTCACTCATATTCATCTTTCATCTTCTTCCATTCTTTTTCTTAAGATAGTTTAAATCTCTTACACTTTAACTTACAATATTTATTGTTCATTATTCTTCATCATATCTCTTATTCATACTCATGTAGTTGATATTTATTTTTTTGTTTATTTTTCTGTACATAAGTTGTTTATTCATTCTTTATCATTTCTCCTACTCTTAATCTTAAGTTTTATTTTCATGCATTGATAATTTTTTTACAAGTTCGATAATGAGATGTCTTTGTCATCAACTCAATCAATGAGGATGATGATAAAGCTTTTGAGGGGTGTAATTGGTTGAAAATATATATTTGATGCAAAGATCTCGTATGATAATTTTCATACATTAAAATGCATAAAATAGAGAGTAGAACCTCTATACAAGAATGCAAATATTTAAGCTTTATTTTTTTATGTTCTTACAAGTCTTTTTTTAATCATTTTGTGACACTTGTTTGAACTAGTTACCATCCATTATCATTCCTAGCAATGAAGGAAGAAAGAAAAAATGATAATTAGTGAACTAAGTATGTCAAAAATTAAAGGGTATATTTATTCTAAAAAAATATTTTATTTTTATTTTTGTTCATCATTTTTGTGATACTTGTTTGAATTAGTTACCATCCATGATCATTCTTAACAACGAAGGAAGAAAGGAAATAATGCTAATTAGTGAACTAAGTAGTCCAAAATAAATGAGGAATATTTATATCCCAAATAAAAAAGTATTCTATTTTGAAAGTTTATCGATCTTTTTTAGTGACATTTATTTGAATTAGTTACCACTCATGATCATTCCCTTACTATTTGATTAGCAATGACTAATGAAGAAATGAAGGAAAAATGGTAATTAGTAAATTAAATTGTAAAAAAAATGGGCATATTTATGTCCCAAAATCTAAATTTTTGTTTTCATCATTTTTCTTTCAATATTTTTTCATCATTTATTTATTTATTTATGTAAAAATAATAATAATGATGATAAAAATAATAATATTATTATTATTATCTCAGTCTCTCTCTTCTCTCTCGCTCTCTCTCTCCCTCTCTATTCATCTTCCTCTCTCACTATCTCCCTCGCTATGTGCCTCTCTCTCTTTTCGCTCTCTGTCTCTCTCACTCACTCCCTTCGCTCTCTCTCTTTGCTATCTCTCCCCTCTCTCTCCCTCTCTTTCCATCTCTGCCTCACACTCTCTAACTCTCTCTCACACTCTCTCTCACTCTCTCTCTCCCTCTTTCTCCCTCTCTCTCTAACTCGCTCTCTCACTCTCTCACTTTTTCACTCTCTCCCATTCTCTCTTGGTGTCTCTCTTCTTTCTCACTCACACTCACACATTCTCTCATTGGCTCTCTCTTCTCCTTCACATTGTCTCTCCCCTTGTCTCTCCCCCTCTCTGTCCTTTTCTCTATCTCTTTATTTCTCTCTCTCTCTCACTCTCTCTCTCCCCCTTTCTTTCTTTATCTCTAAATTTCTTTCTTTATCTCTCCCTCTCTCTATCTCTCTCTCCCTCTCTCTCACTCTCTCACTCCTCTCTCTCTCCCTCTCTCTCTGTCTCTCTCTCTCACTCTCTCTTTCTCTATATCTATCTCATTATCTCTCACTCTCTCTATTCTCTCCCGCTCTTTCCTGTTCTTTCTCAGTCTCTCTCTTCTGTCTCACTTCTCTCACCCTGTCACTCTCTCCTCTTTCTTTCTTTCTCTCTACCTTTCTTTCTTTATCTCTCCCTTTCTCTTTCTCTTTCTCTACCTCTTTCTCCCTCTCTCTTTCTCACTTTCTCACTCTCTCACTCCTCTCTCTCTCCCACTCTCTCCCTCTCTTTCCCTATTTCTCACTCCCTCTCTCTCACTCTCTCTCTTTCGTTCTCTCTCAGCCTCTCTCTTCTCTCTCTCTCCCTCTCTTCCTCTTCCTCTCTCTCTCACTATCTCTCTCACTCACTTCCTCTCTCTCTCTCTTCATTCTCTCTCTCCCTCTCATTCACTCACTCGCTTCACTCTTTCTCTCCCCCTCCCTATTCTCTCTCTCTCTTTCCCTCTCTCCCTATCTCGCTCTCACTCTCCCTCTCTCACCCTCCCCTCTCTTTCTCACACACACACACACTCTCTCTCTTTCACTCGTTCTTTCTTTGTGTCTCTTTTCTCTCTCACTCTCACTCGCTCATTCTCTTATAGTCTCTCTCGCCCTCTCCCTCCCCATCTCTCTCCCTTTTTCTATCTCTCTATTTCTCTCTCTCACTCTCCCTCTCTCTGTCTCTCTCACACTCTCTCTATCTCCCCTTCTGTGTTTCTCTCTATCTCTCTCTCCCTCTCTCTATCTCTCTCCCCTTGTCTCTCTCTCTTTTCTCTCTCTCTCTCACTCTTACTCTCTCTCCCTCTCTCTCTTCCTCTCTATCTCACTCTCACCCTCTCTCACAGACTTACTCTCCCTGTCTCTCTCTCTCTCTCTCACTCTCTCACTCTCTCCCTCTGTCACTCTCATACTCTCTCACACACTCTCTCTCGCTCTCACTCTCTATCATCAGTCATTCTCTTCTCCCTCGCTCTCTCTCTCCCTCTCCATCTCTCTCTCAAACTCTCTCTTTCTTCATTCTTCTCTCTCTCACTATCTCACTCTGTCGCTGCTCTCCCTCTCTCTCCCATTCTCTCTCCCCCCTCTCTCTCCATCCCTCTCTATCTCTCTACCTCTCTCTCTCGATATCCCACACTCTCTCTCACTCTTTCTCTCCCTCTCTCTCACTCCTTTCTCACTCTCACTCTCTATTTCTCACACTCTCTCCCTCTCCATCTCTCTTTATGTCTCTCTCTCCCTCTCCTCTATCATTCTCTCTTCCTCTCACTCTCACTCTCTCCCCCCTCTCTCTCTCACTTTATTTGTCACTCTCACACTCTCTCACTCACTCTCTTACTAGCTCTCTATTTCTCTCACTTTCTCTCTCACGCTCAATCTCTCTCCCTCTCTCTATCTCTCCCTCCCTCTCTCCCCCTCTCTCCCTCTCACTCTCTGCTTCTCTCTCTTTCTCACTCTCTCACTCTCTTTCTCTCTCATTCTCTCTTAGTCTCTTTCTTCTCTCTCGCTCTCCCTCCCTCCCTTTTGTTCTCTCTTAGTCTCTCTCTTCGCACCCATTCACTCTCGTTCTCCCCCTCTCTCTATTTCTCTCTCAATCTCTCTCTAACTCACTCCCCCTGTCTCCCATTCTCTCTGAGTCTCTCTCTCCCCTTCTCTCTCCATCCCTCTCTATCTCTCTAGCTCTCTCTCTCTCTCTCGATATATCACTCTCCTCTATCTCGTCCCTTCTCTCTCTCACTCTCTCCCTCTCTCTCACTCCCCCTCTCTCTCACTCTCTCTATTTATCACTCTCTCTATCTTTCCCTTTCTCTATCATTCTTTCTCCCTCTCTCTCTCTCTCTCACTCTCTTTCCCTCTCTCTCTCTCACTCTCTCACTCTCTCACTCTCTCTGTGTCACTCTCACACTCTCTCACTCTCTCTCTATCTCGTTCTCTATCTCTCTCTCTCGCTCACACACTCTCTCTTGCTCTCCCTCACTCTCTGTCTTTCTTTCGCTCTTCTTTTCTCTCTCTCACTCACTCTCGCTATCTCCCCTTTCGGGTCTCTCTCTCGCTCTCTCCTTCTCTATCATTTTCGCTCTCCCTCTCTCTATCTCTCTCCCTCTCATTATCTCTATTTCTCACTCACTCTCTCTCCTTCTCAAACTCTGTCTCTCTCTATCTCATTCTCTCTCTCTTATCTCTCTCGATCTCTCTCTCTTTCTCACTCTCACTCTCTCTCCTTCTTTATCCCTCTCTCTCTCTCTCACTCTCACTCACTCTAACTCTCACTCTCACTCACTCTCTCACTCTAACTCTCACTCTCTCTTTCTTTTTCTCTCTCTCACTCTCTCTCTCTGTCACTCTCACACACTCTCTCTTCTCCCTTGCTCTCTCTCCCTCTCCATCTCTCTCTCTCTCTCTCTCTCTCTCTCTCTCTCTCTTCCCCCCTTCACTCTTCTCTCTCTTACCCCCTTCACACTTCTCTCTTTTACTGTTATATTCAATTGGATAACCAATATATTCGAAGGTGGAAAGATTTAGCTGATGCCTTTTTAAGACAATACAAGTACAACATAGACATAACTCCTGGTCGTCTAGATCTACAAAGGATGGAGAAAAAGCCTAATGAAGGCTTTAAAGAATATGCGCAAAGGTGGAGGAAATTAGCTGCTCAGGTACAACCCGTTTTGTCAGAAAAGGAGATGGCTACAATGTTTATCAACACCTTAATATATCCATTCTATGATTGGATGATTGGAAATGCTTCAAATAACTTCTCTAAGATTATAGTGATAGGTGAAAGGATTGAATATAGGTAAAGAATGGAAGAATTTTGGAAGTTATATAAGATACATCATCTGTAAAAAAAGGGGGACGCCGTTGAAGTGAAAAGAAAGGGATGTACAGATGATCAATTTTGGATACCCGTCACAAGCTATGAACCCGAGGCCAGGATATTCAAAGTATAGTGAATGGCCCAAATCTACGCATCATATGTGGCAATACCTCGCAAATTCTGTACAATTATCACTCTCAACAATCAATATTTCAAAATAACCCAAGACCTAGTTTTGGACCACCGTCTCACAGCAGAATTTTGGTCAGGCTGATCAGCCTCAGAGGGGAAATAAAAATAATCAATGTTTTGTCCAATATGATCCAATACCTATGCTGTATACATAACTCCTACAACAATTGATACAGAATAATCGATAGGTGCTTATTACTTATGAACCTCTCCAGCCACCATATCCAAGGTGGTATGATCTGACTGTTCATTTTGATTATCATGCTAGGGCAGTGGGACATTCGACTGAGAATTGCACAGCATTAAAGGGTAAAGTACAAGCTTTGATCAATGCTGGATGGTTGAATTTGAAAAAGGCTAATGAGAACCCATATATTAATTCCAACCATCTACCAAATCATGAGAATACTGTTGTAAACGCAATTGAGGAATCTTTTTCATATGAAAAGAAGGATGTGGCAGATGTGAACATGTCAATGGAAATAATTTTCCATCTTCTTACTAAAGCGGGGTGCATCTACCCAACACGCTCAGATGATGAATGCATTTATAAGAAGCATATGTGTGGCTTTGATTGTTTGTTTCATTAGAATGTGACTGGGGATACAATTGAGGAATGTGCTGATTTTAAAATGGAAGTGCAAAGGTTGTTGGATGCAAAGATACTTACAATAAGTCATAAAAGAGAAAAGGAATACCAAGAAGATGACTCTTTAGTCCTCATGATAACTAAAGAATTGTCTAAAGTAAATGTTGAAATGTCGTCCTATATCCTTAAACCTCTCACAATACATTATGAAGAAAAGTCAACTCGCACCACTACGTCTTATGCTCCGATGTCCATCACAATCCAAATACCGGGTGCATTTGCTTACAAAGATTCAAGAGCAGTACCATGTAGGTACGAATATGAGGTTATTGCAAGTGGTAACGACAAAACGCAAGCGCTAAATCCGTCAGACCTCGATCTCCCCATAACTAATATTTTGAGAATAGGAGGGATGACGAGGAGTGGCAGACGCTACACGCCAGATGTTTTGAAAGCAGATAAAAGTGATGAGTTTGAAAAGCAATGGAAAGGGAAAGCCAAAGAAAGTGATAATGGTCATGAGCTCCAAAAAGAGATGTATAACGGTCAAGTGATAGACCCAGATATAATGATAGGTACAGAGAAAGAAAGAGCAGTGTCTGAAGAAAGAAGTATGTGAATTTTTTAAATTCATCAAGCAAAGCGAGTATAAGGTGATTGAACAACTTCACCGCTTACTTGCTCGCATATCTTTACTGTCACTTTTTCTTAATTATAAACCACATCGCCAAGCATTATTGAAGGTTTTGAATCAAGCATATGTCTGTCATGATATTACGGTGGAGAAGTTTAGTGGAATTGTGAAAAATATTACCACACCAAATTTTATCACTTTCACAGATGATGAAATCCATGCTGATGGTACTGGACACACCGGATCTCTACATATATCCGTAAATGTAGGGATTATATTGTTGCAAAAATATTGATTGATAATAGCTCGTCTCTAGATGTAATGCAAAGATCCACACTAGCAAAGCTCCATGTGGACGCGGCATATATGCGGCCGAGCATATTGATAGTAAGAGCATTCAAGGGTATCCGAAGAGAAGTAGTCGGAGATATAGAGATATAAATTCAAACTAGGCCATGCCTATTCAGTATTATTTTCCAAGTGATGGACATAAATCCAGCCTACAGTTTTTTATTAGGTTGACCATGAGTTCACTATGCTGAGGAAATACCATACATCAGAAGTTGATATTTATAATGGATCATAAAGTCATTTGTATATATGGGAAAGAAGATTTACTAGTATCTAAGTTGGCCACCATGCCATATGTTGAGGCGGTAGAAGAAGCATCAGAGTGCTCATTTCGATCATTTGAGATTCCGAACACCACACTTGTTGCTAGTGGGAAATTCGCTCCAACGCCAAGCCTATTAAAAGCATGTCAGATGGTGGGAAAATTGATGATAAAAGGGGGTACAAGCCAGGCAAAGGACTCAGGAGTGAGAATCAAGGCATAAATAAGTTAATCGATTGGGATAAGAATGAGTAAAAGTTTGGGCTTGGATATAAACCGACCAAGGCTGATAGAGGGAAAATGGAAGCTCAAAAGAAAGAAGAGAGTATTGCTAGGCTAAAAAATAGGGGATTCAATATGGAAATGACATTCATATCTCATATTTCTGAACCCTTCAAAAGTGGGGGAATTTCATTTGAAGAACTAGTTACAGTAGA
Organism: Datisca glomerata; assembly: GCA_003255025.1. NCBI lineage: Eukaryota > Viridiplantae > Streptophyta > Magnoliopsida > Cucurbitales > Datiscaceae > Datisca > Datisca glomerata. Next base: position 1,299,157 of record QANY01000230.1, on the reverse strand, counting down.
GCAGTACGAACTTGAAGATGATATCGCCCAACTTTCAATATCTGCAATCCTAGGATAATCATCAAGTGTAAGTATAGAGGACTTGGTTTCTCGATACAATCCAAATCATGAGCTTAATAATTGGGATGTCACCGAGCTACCAGTGCTTCTTGGAAATTTTCAAGAGTAATATGTTAATGCCAAAATTCTAATGATTCTGCCCAATGTCTTAGGAATTCCGTTGTTATGGGACTACATTTTCACCTATTTCATGTCATCTCTTTGAATGAAAGTCTAAAAACTTGTTTCGTTTCTTCTGTTAATGATAAATACAATTCCAGTTCTTTTTTGTTCTTCATTTTATGTCTATTTTTTTCATTTCTGAAATGATGTTCATACTCATGCATTGCTTATTTTCTTTCCTCGCATTCCTTTCGTCCAATAATCTGATTCAGGTTTGAGAATGATGATTTTGAAAATAAGAGCATAAGCAATAACTTTGACAATATCATTCTTAGTGTAGTGTCGATGAAAGTGACGAAGATAATTTTGAATAATCTCTGAAAATGTTAAGAATGGTAGAAGAGGATGATAAAATAACTCAACATTATCAAGAGTTAACGGAGGTGATAAATTTGGGATTGGATGGAGAGATAAAAGAAGTCCAAATCGGCACAAGCGAAAGCCGCAGACAATTAATTGACTTTCTCAAGGAGTATATTGACGTCTTTGCATGACCTTACCAAGATATGCCAGGTCTAGACACTGATATCGTGGTTCATCATTTTTCACTTATGCCCGAATATAAACTAGTATGACAAAAGTTACAAAAAATGAAACCAGACATACTGGTATTAATAAAATAAGAAGTTAAAAAGTGAGTAGATGTAGATTTTCTGGAAATAGCAAAATACCTCGAATGGATTACTAACATAGTCCTAGTACCGAATAAAATGGGAAAGTGAGGATGTGCGTCGATTATAGAAACTTAAATCAGGCTAGTCCCAAGGATAATTTTCCAGTACCCCATATCAATGTCTTAGTAGATAACATCAGGACATTCAACCTTTTCTTTCATTGATGGTTTTTCAGGGTATAACCAAATCAAAATGTCTCCTCAAGACCGTGAAAAGACAAATTTTATAATTTTATGGGGTACATTTTGTTATGAGGTTATGCCATTTGGTCTAAAGATTGTAGGAACGACTTACCAATGGGCAATTGTAACACTGTTTTGTGATATGATGTAAAACAAATTTGAAGGATTCAACATCTTAAAGATCAACCTACACACCAAGTTTCAAGGATTTAACATCTTAAAGATGAGCATAATCAAGAAGGCAAGGAGCAAGTTCAAAAGGTTTCTACTCCAATTAGCATGCCTCAAGGACCAATAACAAGGTCGCGGTCTAAGAAGCTTCAACAAGCTTTAATCCACCATTTTCAAGGCTTAGTCAATTCAGCTAGTGAAGGTCTACAAGGACATCAAAGCTTTGGGAGAAGTGCAGCACGAGTCCAGTACAACTTGGTTCAAGTCAACGTTACTAATGTGTTGAATTAAGTATGTAATGGGCCATTTTTGTGTTACCTCTTGGGCTGAACGAAATTTGAATTTATTTAGAGTCCATTAGTTTTATTTATCTGGATAGAGTCTATTCTTAATTATTTTTTAAAATATAATTTAGTTAGTTTCCTATTCTTGAGTTTTAGGATTTTAGAAAACTTTTGTAAATGCTATAAATATGCATTGCTAGAATGTTTTAAGGGTCCAGAATTTTAATTTAAGAAAAACCAAAAGGTTGTTTTGCTTTTATCTTTGTGTTCTTGAGTAGAATACATGCTTTAAGAAACATTCAAGTAGATTGATCACATTCTTGTGGAGTGTTTCGAAACTGAAATTCAGAAACAAATTTTCTTTATTCTAGTTCTTGATCATCTATCTAAGAAATCTGTTTTTCTATCATTTTCTTATGGGTTGTTGCCGAATTGGTTATTGGAGTTTTCACGTTAATGCTTCGTTGGTTCAATACATAAAGGGGTTCTCAAGCTTATTCTTGGAGGTTCCATATCAATTGTAGGAATGACTTACCAATGGGTAATTGTAACACTGTTTCGTGATATGATGCAAAAAAATTTGAAGTGTACGTTGATGATATGATCGCCAAATCTTGTCAAATGGAAGATCTCATTATCACTTTGCGGAAACTATTTGAACGGTTGAGAAAGTTTCAGTTAAAGCTTAACCTGATAAAGTGTACATTCGCAGCATCTTAAGGAAAACTACTTAGTTTTGTCGTGAGCAAGGAATGAATAAAAGTTAACTCCGACCAGGTTCGAGCCATCATGTATATGCCACCACTTCAAACTCAAAAGGAAGTTAGAGATTTCTTGGGGGAATTAAATTACATAGCTCGGTTCATCTCACATCTAACTATAACTTGTGAACCTATCTTCAAACTTCTCCACAAAAGTGATACAGAAGGATGGAATGATGATTGCCAAAATGCTTTTAAGAAGATCAAACAATACTTGAAAATCCGCCTATACTTGTTCCTCCAACTCTAGGACGTCCGCTCATTTTGTATCTTACAGTAACAGAAAAATCCATGGGTTGCGTACTTGATCAGCACGACGCCTCTGAAAGAAAAGAACAGGCAGTATACTATTTAAGTAAAATGTTCACTAACTACGAGGCTAATTATTCAATGTTGGAGAAAATGTATTGTGCATTAGCCTGGTTGCTCATCGGCTTAGACAGTACATGTTATGCCATACCACTTGGCTAATTTTAAAGATGGACCCAATCAAGTATATCTTTGAAAAACCATCACTTTATGAGCAGATTGCTAAATGGAAAATGTTACTCACAAGAAAGTCAATAAAAGGAAGTGTACTTGCTGATTATGTGGCAGATCAACCAGTGCAAGATTATGAGCCTATGAAATTTGATTTTCTTGATGAAAACGTCTCAGTCATATTAAAAATGAAGAAGAATCTATAGATCTAGAATGTGGACAATGTTATTTAATGGCACATCTAATGATGTAGGACATGGAATTGGGGTCATACTCATATCTCTTGAAGGAAAGTTTTTCTCATTCACGGTAAAACTATGCTTTGAATGTACCAACAATGTGGCAGAATATAAAGTATGTTTCATGAGAATTCAAGCAACTTGTGATATGAAGATAAGGAAGCTTCGAGTGTATGGAGATTCTTTATTGGTAATACGACAACTAAACGGGGAATGAGAAGCTAGAGACTCCAAACAGGTGTCTTATAATGAACATGTAACTAAGTTAAGTCAAACTTTTGAAGTGATCTCATTTTTTACCATATACCTAGAGGGAATAATCAAATCGCAGATGCACTGGCAAGTCTGGCATCCATGTTTACCGCAGACTTTAAGGAAGAAGTTCAAACCATAAAAATTGAGAAGTGAGATTTTTTTTGTTCACTGTATGAGCATTGAAGAAGAGCCAGACACAAGACCATGGAATTACGACATCAAGAAATATATAAAAAATAGGGAATATCTATCCAAAGCTCCTGAGAATGATAAACGGACTATAGAAGATTGTCCATGGGTTTTATTCTTGAACGGTGAAGTACTTTACAAAAGAATCCATGATATGGTGATTTTAACATGTGTTGATACAAGGAAAGCGAATCAAATCATAGAGGAAGTTCACGAAGAAATTGTGGTGTTCATGCTAACAGACATATGATGGCCAAACAAATCTTGAGAACAAGATATTATTAGTTGACTCTAGAATCTGATTGTATCAAATACGCCAAGAAATATCATAAATGTCAAATTTATGCAGATAAAATCCATGTATCTGCATCCCCTTTACATGTCATGGCATGGACATCATTGGTCCCATCACATTAAAAGCCTCTAACGGGCATCGTTTAATTTTGGTCTCTATAGATTATTTTACCAAATGGGTGGAGGCGAGTTCTTATTCGAGTGTAGCTAGAAGTGTGGTTGTTAAGTTCATTAAAAAGGAAATAATTTGCCGATATGGTCTACTTGAAAGGATCATCACAGATAATGAGAAAAATTTAAACAACAAGTTGATGAAAAATTATGTGAGCAGTTCAAAATTAAGCATCATAATTCATCTCATTATCATCCGAAGATGAACGGAGTAGTGGAAGCAGCCAATAAGAACACAAAAAATATCATAGAGAAGATGGCGAAGGTTTATAATGATTGGCATGAGATGCTCCCTTTCGCTCTATATGGATACCACACATTAGTCCGAACATCAACTGGGGCAACGTCATTCTCTTTAGTTTATGGCATGGAAGCGGTCCTACCGATTGAGGTGGAAATTCCCTCCCTTAGAGTCTTAATGGAGGTGAAATTAGAAGAAGAAGAGTGGGTATAAACACAATATGAGCAATTGAATTTTATCGAGGAAAAAACATTGACTACATTATGTAGAGGGCAATTATATCAAAGAAAAATGATGTAAGCGTATGACAAAAAGTTACATCCCCGATGTTTCCAAGTAGGAGATTTGGTGCTGAAAAAGCTACTCTCATATCAAAAAGATTACCGTGGGAAATGAACCCCAAATTATGAAGGACTTTTCGTAGTCAAGAAGGCCTTCTCGGGAGGAGTTCTCATTCTAACAAAAATGGATGGAGATAATTTACCGCACTCAGTTAATTCTGATGCAGTCAAGAAGTACTTTGTTTGACCGTTCTAAGTATTAGAAAAGCGAGTTGGGCAAAAAAAATGTTTTCAAAAGAGTTGTCTCAAATACTGGAGAAATTCTTATTCCATAATTTTTTCCAATTGTTTGTAAACATTGTTCATCATCAATGAATAGTCTTTTTTCCAGTTGACAAATACATATACTTCGTCTTCTCGTTACTTCAATTATTTCTTATTGCTCTTAATTTTAAGATATCATTTTGAAATAACTCAGGAGCATAAATTTGGTTAGGTGAAAGCTAATTGAAATAAAAAATGAAAACAAACTAAGAAAGGTGATCTAAGTGCAAGGTGAAATCTGAAAAGTCACAACGACAAAGTCAATATGTGCATTGCAAAAGCTAAAACGCGATTGGAGGATTACTCAATTAGAAGTGCAGAAGAGAAGCGAAATGTGGTGAAATTATCCACCACTGACATGGAGCCGAATACTGGGGCATAAATCAATGAATAAGGATGCACCATTTCTTAAAAGTATGCTCGATACTTAATTATGAGTCCATGATCCTAGGCCAAGTGATTGTTCTGAAGGATGGTGGATATGACTACGTTAGTCAACTTTTAAAAAATCATCAAATAATTTTTATTTCAAATGTTCACAATCATGCGTAGGATGCATGAATATAAATACTTTGCATTTACATTCATGCATCACATTGCTTTGTTTCGATACAATTCAAGTGCATGAATCATTTAAGGATATTCTTTCAAAAGTCACAGATGACTTTCCAACATTTAGAGCATGTATTAGTCTAGCTCTTGCACCATATAAAACTTGTAAAAATCAGATCAAATCGAACTTGAATTGAGTCAAGGTCGAAGCCTGCATCTACCCAGGTCCATTTTCCTTCAACATATTCGGTTAAACTGAACCCACATCGAGTCGAGGTCGAAGCCTGTGTCTATCCAGATCCGTGTCATTTTTTTATCTCTAGTCAAATCAAACCCAACTTTGTCGTGGTCGAAGCCCAGTCAGCGTTTGGTCTGTTTCAATTAATATGGTTAAATCGAACATGCATCTAGTCGATGTCGAAACATGTGTCTATCTAGGTCCACGTTGTTTCTTTGGTTAAATCAAGCCTGACTTTGTTGCAGTCGAAGCCCGGTGTCAACGCCTGGTCCGTTTCAATTAATATGGTTAAATCGAACCCGCATCTAGTCGAGGTTGAAACTTGTGTCTACTAGGTCCACGTCGTTTCTTTATCGAACCTGAATTGAGTCGAGGTCGAAACCTGTGTCTATCCAGGCCCATTTCATAATTTCATCATTTTGTAGAACCTGAATAAGTCGAGGTTTCTATTCCCCTTATCCATATAGTATTTTCTCGATCAAAATACTTATCTACACTTTTGTACACCATCTAAGTTTGGAAGTGTAAACAAAGGAGTGCAGCTGCAGACACCGTTTTTTGTCCAGCCTAGTACTTTAAAAATACACAATTTGTTTATTAGCTCATGTACTAGTCTAATATGTGTTTGATTTTTTTTTAAATAAATCCCAATGTCTAAAATAGATAAATATACTAGGGACTAAAGAGATAAGAGATAGTTCAAGGACTAAAAAATAAAAAAAAATGAGCAAAAAGACTAAAAATAAAAACGGAAGCCTTAAGTTTGCCTATAAATAGATGGAGATGTGGGCTCTTCACTTAAAGGGAGGATTGGAGAGTGAGAAAGAAAGGTGATTTTAGAGAGAGAAAGAAAGTTCTTGAGGGAGAAGGAGAGGATGTCTTTCAAAGAGAGTGTGTAAGAAAATAGGAGAGACTTTCTAAGAGAGAGAGAGAGAGAGAGGACAATTCTATTCATCTTTCATCTTCTTCCATTCTTTTTCTTAAGGTAGTATGAATTGCTTGCACTATAACTTACAATATATCTTGTTCATTATTCTTCATCATTTCTCTTCTTCATACTCATATAGTTGATATTTATTTTTTTGTTTCTTTTTCTATACATAAGTTGTTTATTCTTTTTTTATCATTTCTCATACTCTTAATTTTCAGTTTTATTTTCATGCATTGATGATTTCTTTACAAGTTCGATAATGAGATATTTTTGTCATCAAGTCAATCAATGAGGATGAGGATAAAGCTTATAAGTGGTGTAAAATTAGCTCAATGTGAATCAACTTTTTAATGGGTTGAAAATGTACATTTGATGCAAAGATCCCCTATGATAATTTCTCATACATAAAAATGCATAAAATAGAGAGTAAAATCTCCATACAAGATTATGCAAATACTTAAGCTTTATTTTTTTTTTGTTCTTACAAGTCTTTTTTTCATCATTTTTTGTGACACTTGTTTGAACTAGTTATCATTCATGATCATTGCTAGCAATAAATGAATAAAGAAAAATGGTAATTAGTGAACTAAGTATGTCAAAAATTAAATGATATGTTTATTCCTAAAAAATATTTTATTTTTATTTTTGTTTATCTTTTTTGTGACACTTGTTTGAACTAGTTACCATCCATTATCATTCCTAGCAATGAAGGAAGAAATGAAATAATGGTAATTAGTGAACTAAGTAGTCCAATAGAAAGAGGAATATTTATATCCCAAACAAAAAATATATATTTTATTTGGAAAGTTTATTGATATTTTTTAGTGACATTTATTTGAACTAATTACCACTCATGATCATTCCATTGATATTTGATTAGCAATGAATAATGAGAGAATGAAGGAAAATGGTAATTAGTAAACTAAGTAATCAAAAAATAAAAAATGGGTATATATATGTCCAAAAATCTAATTTTTTTTATCATTTTTCTTACCATTTTTTTTATCCTTTGTTTTATTTATTTATGTATTATTATTATTTTATATTACTTATTTAATAAAAAAAACGTTATAGGAAGAGGCTTCCTATGTTGCCGTAGCTTTATGTCCTATTTTATATATATATATATATATATAT